>CM055101.1:50467768-50807437 GCA_029204225.1 Diphasiastrum complanatum
AACGTACAAGCCAAAAAAATATTGGTTTTGGGTTATGGTTGGTGTATGTGAGTAATCTATTGATACATTGGAACAAGATCTTACTTAGTTTTGATTGACTAAGCTGCAATGCAATTAGAATGGGTCTAAGTCCAAGCCTTGTCCTACAAAATCTCATCCGAAAATAGCAAACAACTATATAGTTTGTTATTGACAATAAATGTTCTATCTCTAAGTTGAAATTTCAAGTTGGCCTCAAAATTTCCAAAATAACTCAACTAAACTAGGTGTATATGTAACCATCAACCGCTGCTATATCTCATTCATAAGCATGCGATTTGTTTCGTTGACGATTGCATGGTTGGTGTGGATGATTTGGTTTCAAGGAATTTGAGTTGATATTGAAATTCAACCCAGGCAGAGTTCATCAAGCTAGCGCACCATTTGTCCCAGATTCGAGACAAGTAATATTAGAGGAAGGTGGTGATGAATGTTGCGCACATAATTATTTATTTTATAAAAACACTGGTATAGGATTCTTGATAAGCAGATTTATTTAATTATATTTGACAAAGGGGGACGGTTTCCTAATCACTTCAAAATGTCCCATTGATGTCATCGCTGATATTGGAGAATATTATAAGCACGGCCAAATCAGGTTCTGATACGATGTGGTCCAATCCAAAGATGTCACGATCGATAATTGATGATGCACATTTTGGATATGTGAGAGGACACTTCACATCTGAAAATTACAGTTTGACAATTTTCCAAACTGTAATGGTGTCCTACATGTTTGAGAGATATCGCTGATTACTGTGAGAAGGAAATGCGATGCTTGCCAAAGACATCGAAGACCAGTGTCGGTAAAGGCCTATCCATTGGTACATCTGCAACCGATTGACCATTCCAAAGATTAACCCACATCCAAATTTGGTCATCGGTATATTGTGATAAGCCATAGGATTATGCAACTACATTGGGCAGGGCGAAGGTTTGAGGGATAACACATCAATTGTCCATAGACCAAATTTAATAATATCTTGAACCAAGGTTTGGATGTCCCTAAGAAATTGTTTCGGACTACGGATCGCATTTCATTAATGATACATTTGTAGAAATGATGCACCTATTTAGGATTGTGTATAAAACATGTACCTCGTATTATCCGCGTGGCAATGGCCAAGCTGAAGCCACCAATAAAATTTTGAAAAGAATCTTAGCGAAGTAGGTGTTAGAGAAAGGAAGTTCATGGCATGATCTTTTACAAACCAGCGTTATAAGACATCCACATGGTTTACACCTTTCCAATTGGTTTATGGTGTGGATGCGCCTTACAAATTTGTGTTGCCAAATCTGCATGTGCAAACTGCTCATAATTTATCGTTGGATTGAGATGCTATGAGAACAATTACATGTTTTAAAGAAATTAGAAGAACATTGTGGGTATGCTTACTGGCAAAACTGGATAGCTAAAACAGCAGCAAGCATGGTGGTTTGATCGGCATATACATGAACAAGATCTACAAAAGGGAGACTTGGTGTTGTATTACCCGGGTAGTATTATGAATACCTTGAGATCCAAGGATTAACACTGGGAAGGGCCGTATCAAATTTTGGATATATTCAACAGTAATGTGCTAATTTCGTGGCATTGCTCGCCAGGAATATGTTTTGTGGTTAATAACAGTCATGTGAAAAGGTATCACCCCCATGAAGGGAAAAAAAATATTAAAAGAGAAGCCATTTATTATTTATTCAATGTTATGAGATGGAGAGCATAATTTCTTTCGTTTCAATGATTCTTCTATTTGGATTCCTTCACATGGATAGTTCTTAATACGCTAAATTGATTCCGATTTCTAAATGAGCGAATGGGCTAAATCTACATCTAATAGACATCAAAGGGTTATCGAACAAATTGGCTTGTGATTCAGTGAGGAAACGAAAGAGAAAATCCTTTTAAAAGAATTTGAAAACATGCAAGCTCTTGTTGCTGCAGGAAGATACTCAAAGGAACAGATTCTTTACCTCATGAACAGTCGACTCTCACACCCTATACACAAACAAGAGCTTGTATAAGCAAAAGAATGAAGGCTCAAAACAATCAAAGTTGAATCAAAAGCCATCACAAGGTTGAGAGCAGTCGAATTTGCCAACTAAGAAGAAGCTCTTCTGCAAATACTACAAATGAACCAACCATGACATGCAAGATTGCCGCATATTCCTAGACAAGAACAAGAACAAAAGGCTATTGAATTAGATGGCAAATGCAACTACAGAAGCAGGTTTTTCGATTCTAGAGCCACTTAGCACATGACCAGCCTTATCGACAGTTTGGAATAGTCTATTTCTCACAGTACCAAAAAATATATTCACCTGGATGACAGAAGCACACATGTTATTGAAGGTGAAGGCACCACGAGATTACACTTTGAGAATGATTGATTCAAGCTACTTTTAAATGTTTTTCATGTACCAAATATATCCGCAAATTTGCTCTCTGTCAGTAGAATTACATATTTAGGACAAGAAATACAATTCAAAAAAAATCAATCTAAAGTAATATATAGGACAAACAAAATCCTAGCACTTGAAATGGAACATGGATATTTCAATAAATTAAGTCATTGCTACTCCGACAATAATCAAGCTCGTAGTACTTCTATTCAATTTAATAAAGGCATTATAGACTTGGTCATTTGAATTATGCTTTTGTATCGGACATGCCTAAAAAGTCTGTGGTACTTGACCTTGATTATCCAAATATGAAAGTGCAGCTACCTATCTACCAAGATTGTATCATGGGTAAGAAGACTAGATTGTATCCATTTTTCAAAATTTGAAATTCAATTGTACCAAGGTATATTACAAGATTTTGGAGAGGTTTTTGCATGGAGCTTAGCCACTTTAAAGAGAATACCTAAAAAATATGGTGAACATTGAATCAATCTAAAGCCAGATGCTTTGCCAATAGGCAAACAAAAAATCGAAATATTCGAAATATTCATTGGGAAATATTTGGGTATGTAAAGATTTCCGAAAGCTACCAAAAAGAATTATCATTCTTTGCCATTCAAAGATTCAATTCTGGATAGATTTTCTGGGTATAACCGAGTATAGAACAAGAAGAAAGATCAAGATAAGACTAGCTTTCCAATAGATCAAATAATCTATGCATACACTAGAATGCCATTTGGGCTATGCAATGCTCCCGCAACATTTCAGAGGATGATGACTGTTAGGGGGTAAAATTATCACCTAACTACCCAACACTAATCTTTTAATATAAACATCACTATAAGCAACCTCTTAAACCCAAGCTACCACATACAATGGACAATAATTGAAATGAAGGAGTAAACATTCTACATTAAACAGTAATTAACATTACACCAACAATGACATAGAGAAAATGATACAAACGGATGTATAAACTTAAACTGCAAAGCCTGCAACACAATCCTATGTCCCAACTGCTTAAAACGTCTTCTTGCAGCCTGCAGCTTGACATCAAAGTCGTAAAGCATAACTCACAATTGGCTCTCACCCTTCTGAAAATATTCCATGAATGTTCTATATTTCGTGGAAATAGCCAAGGTTGCAGGGCCTTGTATATGCTATTTACCTCCCTGCCCAACCTGGTTCTGGTTGCTTAACCCTATGCTACTGCCGTATGGGAACCAAAGTTTGATCTCCTGTTAAAAAACCCCCAAGCTTGCTATTGTGGTTGTGTAGCTGTGTCAGCCCTTGGCGTAGCCCCCCTGATGGTGGTGCATTCCTTCTTTCGAGCAACTTCCACTACTCGCACTTCGGCTTCCTCCTGAAGTTTGTTACATTCACCGTCTTTGTAATGGAGCTGAACCTCCGTATCAGATAACTGCTGCTGCAGTCGTTGCAAACCTGCCATGGACTGTTGCAAATTAGTTTGCTCCTGTATCGCCTCTGGATGCGATAGCAATCCACTACATTTAAACGAAACAGATAACATCCCCTGCCTTTCTGCAAGCTTCTTTTCTAATTGCAAATTTTCCTCCCATACAAATCCTTGCTCTTCCACGTACTAGTCTATCTTCTCAGCTACGCTCGTGCGCACTATGGTCTTTGTCCATTCCTTTAGCTCGACATTATCTATCCAAACTGGTCCCCCTGTAGTGATGCTAGTGAATTGAGATTGCAAAAGCTCCTTGGATGTTTACGTTGTATACAGCTCCTTCTACAGTTGAGTACTCCGCTCAAAATACTGAGCATTCCGTTCGTGTAACGGATTGTTGTCCTCCTCTTTTCTCCTTGTCCGGTCTTGAATGCTACTTATGCGTGCATTCAGTTCATGCACTTGTGCTTGATACGGGAGCAATTTTACGCCTCCTCGTCCGCAGCCCTAAGTCGCTCCATTTGCTGTAAATGCCAAGAAGCGGCCTGGTCTTCCAGAAATTGATATTGTCTTACAAAATCTATCCCAAATTTCAATCCCGGGGAAAAATTAGTAGCAACATGCAAGAAATTCTTGATGTTCACATCATCAACATATTGCGTGTTCTCCGCCAATATTGCAGCATCCTTAGGTTGGTCAACAGTCTCCGGCACTAAATTGTCTGCTGGTGTAAAGTCGTGTGGCAGTCCTCCATATGCATCCCCATTATGTTGTTGTGTCTCAGCCGAATCTCCTGTCAGTCCCTCCAGCAGCCCTATGTCCTGTTGCGGCCCCGGACTGAATGAATCGGACGGGACTTCTGCATTATCTCCTGGTAATTCCGACAAGGACATGATACTGCTCAAAACTGGCTCCTCAATGTAGCCCTGCCTCGGGATTAGTCAAACCACCAAAACTTTCGCACAATTTTGTGATGTGTGCAACCATTTCACGAACTGTGTATAAGAAATTTTTCCCCAAGGGATTGGCATTTCATGCAATGCAGGTTGAATTAGTGCGAAAGATTTTACTGATATGTAAGGTTCAATGTGCTTCCCAAAAATGACTTGATCCATCCAACGTCTTAATAAGTCCAGCGTAGAAGGCTTGCATAGATTCAACTTGTACCCTTGCTCCTTCGATAGCTCATAGTTACTAAAGAGCTTCTCTCACATCCCCAGAAAAGAGGACACGTATTCTACTATTTTCCTAAAAGATTAATTAATGCAAATACCAGTCGTCTCATTGATATAACCCTCTTTTAATGTAGCAGTAACTTCCTCTCATACCACACATCAACGTATATTCATCCTATTCTTTTTATCCGCCGTTTTATTAAAAGACTCAACATCCCTTTTTTAAAAACCGCAAAACCGTAACATAAGGCTATTGAATTAGATGGCAAATGCAACTACAGAAGCAACTCAACTCAATTAAGAAGCGGATCATGATGCATTCATGACAAATCATCAGAAAGCATCAGACAACAACTTTTGGTTTTTTGATTCTAGAGCCACTTAGCACATGACCAGCCTTATCGACTGTTTCAAATACTATATTTCTTACAAGCCTCCTGTGCGTGACTTGACAAACTATCCTGCCAACATTGTTGGACTGCCTAGTGTGCATAGGATCATATTCTTGTTTAGCTTTACCCCTTCGGGAAGTCCAGTCTTGTATAGCTATGTATTTCTTTACTATACATTTTGTGAAAACATATTAGTCTCTAAGTCTCTAGCAAAGGAAAAATATCATTTTTGTACACATTTTTTAATTTTTTTGTATGGATTTTATTAATCTTCACAAAAAGTTAAAACACAACAATATGCCATGGCAAGGCCTTTGTGATACAATGCCACGTCCTTGTTTCTTGTATAAATTGCAACGCATAAATAGCAATGACTTTTGTGTCATTTTGTAATGACTCAATGATTATTCAACATTAAGCCTACACATATTAAGACAAAGCTTCTTTGATCTTCAAATCACCGTTTTAAATCATTGCAAATTGCAATCTCCTTTAATCTTTCGTTTTCTTCGAGTTCAATGCTTTTTTGAGTACTCATCTTATGAGGTGTCCCTCAGCTGGAGAACGTATTGTTTCGATTCCATTTGTGATGTCGTTGCTGCTATTGCTCATGATAGTGGTTTTCATGTTGTTCGAGAACAAACACACATTTTACCAAGGCCTTCTTCGCAATCTACTCGACGACGAGTTGACCTTGTTATTTCCCATGATGGAATTTGTACTCTAGGAGATGTTGTAATTGCTGATCCCTCTCGTATGGACCTCCTTCGTCGTTCTTCCACCACGCAAGGGGCCGCTGCATCTCATGCAGCTCAAGAAAAGGAAAGAGACTATAATGATCGAGCACCCGGTGAAGATTTCATCCCCTTTGCCTTGGAAACATACGGTTGTCTTCACAAGAAATTTAATGAATTTTTATGTTTATGTGCGGAGCTTATGGTGAAATGCCAAGGACAAAACATTACCTTACCTTCTATCATTGTTTCTTTCTACCGTCAGCGTATTTCTATAGCATTACAATGTTCACAAGCAGTTTCAATTCTTCAACGGGCTCAGTTTGCAGGAGTGTCTGCTTCAAAGCTTCCTGCATTACCTATTACTGGTTCTATTTTAATTAGTGATTTACATCAGGCAGTTGGTTTTGAGTAATTAGCTTACTTTTTAGTTTCTTATTTACATCGGGCAGTTAGTTTTAAGTAATTAGCTTACTATTCTAAATTTTACTTAGCTTTTGGATAATTTAATTCATTTTTGTCGTTCTTCGGTATTATTTAAAATACTTTAATCTTCTTGTTTGATCATGGTTTTCCCATCATCTTAAATAAAAGCAGGGATATTATTATTTGTTTGAGGTGGCATGTGATGACTGAATTGCGACAGAAAGCATTTGGTGGCGTGCGTTTTCTCCAATCCAAGGAAAGAGCTGTGTAATTTTTACTCTCCCCCTTGCACGAAAATTAAAAGCTTAGCAGGCAAGAAATTCTTTCTTGCTATCAACCCCAACAATAGAGTTTGCGCCACATTGCTGTACTCACTCGTTTTGGTCAGTCCCTGCTATTGCTGTTGCTGCATCTGCATGGCGGAACTGGCAAGGGCCAACCATAGCAAAAAGACTATCCCTCGCCATCTCTCTCTCTCGCACGCTCCCCGTCTCTTCGCGACTGCCTACACCCTATATATAGCTTACTAACGTCACGCTAGGAGACTCTCTCTCTGCCCTGCGCTTAAATGGGTCCGTAGGTTCGCGGCAAAACCAATTTTTTAATTCAAATGTTGCTAAAATCAAAATCCAATCCACTCGTCTGATTTTGAAACCATGTAAATTCCCTCCAATGTTTCATTGGCATATTAGGTAAAATATGATGTGCGCTTTACAATGAAGCATAAAGATGCTAAGTATCATTTAGTTTGTGGTGATACCTAGCATTCATTATATATTTTACTTTTGCTTAATAAACAATAAAAGCTCACTTTTAAGATTGTAGATACATGTCAAGATTGTCTTCTACTACTAAAGATTGAGAGATTCAATAAATTGCTTGGAATTTCTTTTACGAATTACTATGGATAAAGACATTGAAACAAACTGCGCAATCTTTTAGATGGGCTTTAGATCAGCTTCAATTCAAAAACATATACGAATTCAACGGATCAGATTTTTTCAACCCTATATTTAAAAACATATATGAATTCAACAGATCATATTTTTTCTGTTGGAAAACACCACTAACAACTCTTTGCAAACAAAAAATAAAAATAGCAATGAAACTCATAAGAAATTGTCAAAATATGATGCATATTCAGTGTGTCAAATATTGACATGAAACGTGCCAATGACAAGGATTCTAACACAAATGTCACATTAAATATTTCATTCTAATTTCACATTTTAATTCACATTAAAAATCTCATTCTAATTTCACATGTTGATCTAATTCTAGATTCACAGTTTAATCTCATTCATCATATTTTTACTTTTAATTATAAAATTTTATTCTCATCTATATCTCTCTCTCTCTCTCCTCTTTATCATTCAGGTACAAATCTCTCTAAGCTAGAATCTTATACAATAATCTTTCTCTTTCTCATTGCAAAATTCTTTTCACTCTTTTTTACATCTCATTTCATAATTTCTTGCCCATGTTTTTATAAAATCCTTCACTCTAATACGATTTTTTTTTTAACCTTAAACTATCTTTGACTATTCTCACTTTCATTTTTTGTAACTTTATTCAATTCACAATCATGGTTTCATTCATAAGCACTAATCTCAATCATGGTTCAATTCCTAATCACTAATCTCATTCAGCAACATTTTATCAACATTTACAAATCTCATCATAGATCTTGTTCAATTCACAATCATGTTTTCATTCATAATCAATAATCTCATTCACCAACATTTTATCAACATTTACAAATCTCATCATAATTTTAATAACACACACACACAAATTCACATTTTAATCACACATTCATATCTTCTTAAATTAAAATCTTTCAATAAATTATAGATCTCTCTCATTCTTACATCCATAATTCATGCTGAATGAAAGAATTCTCTCTCTCTCTCTCTCTCTCTCTCTCTCTCTCTCTCTCTCTCTCTCTCTCTCTCTCTCTCTCTCTCTCTCTCTCTCTCTCTCTCTCTCCTCTCTCTCTCTCTCTCTCTCTCTCTCTCTCTCTCTCTCTCTCTCTCTCTCTCTCTCTCTCTCTCTCTCTCTCTCTCTCTCTCTCTCTCTCTCTCTCTCTCTCTCTCTCTCTCTCTCCCCCCCCTACATCCATAATTCATGATATCACTCATAAATCTCACAAAATCCCAAGATTTACAAACACCAAGTACTTAAAAGGTCGATCTAAAAATGGACTCTTATCTTGGAGAATGAAAAATTAAAACTGAACTCTACAAAACAGACATAAAGATAAACAAATTTACTTAAAAAAACACATATCTACAATGTACAGATTGAAGGCCATAAAAATCAGCCTATGAGTGTTGGAATAAGTGTTGGTATATTGTTACTAACAAATCCATAGATTTTGATGTCCCTTTTTATATCTTCAGTACCTTGTTAGCTACAAATTTTGCCCCTCAGATGCTGCTAAGAGTGCTTGAATGGTGAACGAATAAAGAGAATAAAAAACTTGCAAAATAGAACAATCTTTTAATATATTGTACGCATTAATCTACTCAATTAAAATGGAACCAAAAGAGAGTAGCAATGTGTGTGTGTGTGTGTGAGAGAGAGAGAGAGAGAGATTAGAAATATGCATAATCTAGCACCAATCATCTTAGATCCATTGCTTGAGAACTCCATTTTCTTGTCGTTGCTTCCCAGTTTTGCCACCTACAAAAGCATGTCAACGGAATGGCATTAGTTTAAAGCTAAGACTAGATTAATGAAAAACAGAAAAGGAAAAAGTGTGATCATGAAATCACTACTCATTACCATTTGATTGCAACGAAAGGAGGATGAAGAGGAGAAAGAAGAGGAGGAAGGAAAGGAGCAAGATCAAGAAGATGAACAAGAGTACCGAGGGCGCGAGTGTGGATAGCACTAAGATTAAAGAAACCAAGAAGGGAGAGCAAAAGGAAACAAGAAAGGAAACAAAAGGAATAGAGAGGGTGTGAAAGATTGTCAACTAGTTTTGTTGGATTATTTGCATTTTTGGAGGCCAAAGTGAAATTTCAACTTATAGATACATTTCTTAATATTGATAAGGCCTAAAAATAGTGTTCTTACTATTTCTAGCAAGTATTCAAGTAGATAAGGTTGGATTTAGAGCTACTACTATTGGTGAGTTGAGATACATTGAAACTAGTAACTTATTTCTAGGCTTTTAGTGAAGTACCAAGAAGTTGCTATTTTAGGGCAAGTGGCCAAGTGACATGATGGCTATTATAAATAGCTATAAAAATGTGGAAAAGTCATCTTGATGTTCTCATTTTGTATGGAGAACTTTTCTCTTTTGATTCTATGTCCATCTCATGTGTTTATCTCATGATTTTATGGTTTATCTAGCTTTCACACGTGTGAAGTACAATATTGTACTTTATTGTTGCTATACATACAAGGATAGTACTAAGTCATATCTAAGTGTTTATCATCAAATCTCTGTGCATTTCTAAGTTCTAGCATGCATAAAGTAGTGATTTCTGTGTTCTAGCTATTTCTAGACATTAGAGGAGTTCTAAATCCAAAAAAGACCTTTCTAGACATTAGAGAAATTCTAAATCCTTTTTGAAATTATCGAGGAATCCAGGACTTTAAAGGAGGAACCAGCCTGATTGAGTCCAATATAGATAGCTAGAAAACAAATTATTCGAATTAATTTGGTGATAGATGATGATCCAAAGTATATATTCATTGGGGCAGAACATGATCTTGATTTTATTATGAGAACCATGGAGTTGTTGAAAAACTATAAGGTTGTCCTTGCTTGGTCTTATGATGAATTATGAGGCGTAGCAAAAGAGGTTCCTTGCCATCTAATTCAATAGCCTTTTGTTCTTGTTCTTATCTAGGAATATGCGGCAATCTTGGATCTCATGGTTGGTTCGTTTGTAGTATTTGCAGAAGAGCTTCTTCTTAGTTGGAAAATTCGACTGCTCTCAACCTTGTGATGGTTTCTGATTCAACTTTGATTGTTTTGAGCCTTCATTCTTTTGCTTATACAAGCTCTTGGTTGTATACAAGGTGTGAGAGTCGACTGTTGATGAAGTAAAGAATCTGCTCCTTCGAGTATCTTCCTGCAGCAACAAGAGCTTGCATGTTTTCAAATTCTTTTAAAAAGATTTTCTCTTTCGTTACCTCACTGAATCACAAGCCAATTTGTTCGATAAGTCTTTGGTGTCAATTAGATGTAGATTTAGCCCATTCGCTCATTTAGAAATCGCAATCAATTTAGCGTATTAAGAACTATCCATGTGAAGGAATCCAAATAGAAGAATCATTCAAAGAAAGAAATTATGCTCTCCATCTCATAACATTGAATAAATAATAAATGGCTTCTCTTTTAATATTCTTTTTCCCTTCATGTAGGTGATACCTTTTCACACGACTGTTATTAACCACAAAACATATTTTTGGTGAGCAATGCCACGAAATCAGCACATTATTGTTGAATATATCCAAAATTTGATATGGCCCTTCCCAGTGTTAATCCTTGGATCTCAAGGTATTCATAATACTACCCGGGTAATACAACACCAGGTTTCCCTTTTGTAGATATTGTTCATGTATATGCTGATCAAACCACAATGCTTGCTGTTGTTTAGCTATCCAGTTTTGCCACTAAGCATACCCACAATGTTCTTCTAATTTATTTCCAACATGTAATTGTTCTCATAGCATCTCATCCAACGATAAATTATGAGAAGTTTGCACATGCAGATTTGGCAACACAAATTTGTAAGGTGCATCCACACCATAAACCAGTTGGAAAGGTGTAAACCATGTGGATGTCTTATAAGCCGTGCGATGTCTTATAACGCCGGTTGTAAAAGATCATGCCATGAACTTCCTTTCTCAGACACCTACTTCGCTAAGATTCATTTCAAAATTTTATTGGTGCCGATACTGGTCTTCACTGTCTTTGGCAAGCATCACATTTCTTACAGTAATCAGTGATATCTCTCCAAACAGTAGGCCACCATTACAGTTTGGAAAATTTTCAAACTGTAATTTCACATGTGAAGTGTCCTCTCACATATCCAGAATGTGCAACATCAATTATCAATGTGACGTCTTTGGATTGAACACATCGTATCAGAACATGATCTTGGCCTTGCTTATATATTTGGCCTTCAATAACTTGAAAAGTGCGCACTCTCCATATCAGCTGACATCGTTGGGACATTTTGAAGTGATTAGGAAATGTCCCCTTTGTCAAGGAAATTAAACAAATCTGCCTATCAAGAATCCATGACCAGTTTAAAATAAATAATTGTGCGCACAGCATTTCATCACCACCTTCCTCTACATTACTCGTCTCAATCTGGGACAACTGGTGCGCTAGCTTGTGAACTCTGCCTGGTTGAATTCAAATGTCAAACTCAAATTCTTGAAACAAAATCATCCACCACCATGCAATCCTACAAACAATCGCATGCTTATGAATGAGATATAGCAGCGGTTGATGGGACATACACACCTAGTTTAGTTGAGTTATTTTGGAAATTTTGAGGCCAACTTGGAATTTCAACTTAGAGATAGAAATTTTTATGTCAATAACGAACTATATAGTGTTTGCTATTTTTGGGAAGAAGATTTTGTTCCAATGTTATCATTGATTCATCAACATACACCACATAACCCAAAACTAGGTAAGATCTTGTTCCAATGTTATCAATTGATTCATCAACATACACCACATAGCCCAAAAACATAACTTTTTTGGCTTGTCATTTAACCCTCTGCCCCATAATTCAAGTCCGACATCATAAATCTCAAACTTGAAACTGAAACCCCATTATTTTTTGTAAAGAAAATCTTTTATTGTCCAATAGAAAATGATGAGATTTGCAAAGAGCAAAAATTACGCTTAACGCTTCCCTTTCTATCGTAGAATACTTTTTCTTTGTAGGTGTCAGCAATTTGCTTGCATAATACACAAGATGGTCATAACTCTTCTCCTCTTCTGGTTGCCCAAAACACAACCTACAGCTACCTAGGATGCATGAACATGAAAGGGTTTCCTCCAGTGTGAATTCTTGATTGAAGATGAAGATGAACCTCTTGAAGCACAAGAGTTAGTTAGATACAAGAAAAGATCTAGACTAGAACTTCATTGTGTAAAGATGAATGTGAATAATGATCTTTTGAGAGAAGATCATCTTGTACTAGTGCTAAAGAGGCTTGGGATCATCTGAAATCCATATATGAATCAAGCAACACTGCTAGAGTCCTCATGCTTAGAAACCAAACCTTGCAAAGCATGAGAAGAAGTGAGGAGAGTGCACAAGACTATGTGCTTAGAATCAAGTCTCTTAATAGGGAGTTAGCTTCTATTGGGGAGAAGATTGTGATGGAGAGCTTGTTCAAATAATCCTTAATGTTCTAGGGGATGATAACACAAACTTGGTCCAAAGTTTTACAATCTAAGACACCTTGCCAACTATAGAAAAGCTTCATAGTGTATTAGTGGCTGAAGAGTGTAAGATGATCCACACCAAAGCAAGATTTAACTCATTGTCTTTGTGGGACGGTGATGAAAAATCCAATTTCTCATTCAAGGGAAAAAAATGTTAGGGGGGTGTTTTATCTCCCTTACACACCTGGTTCTAACTATGACAACGGAACCCCCTAAATTACTGTGATTCTCTTCTACACTTAATTGCCATTGAATCGATTGTAAACTTGATACCACATATCTTGTCCTAATACAACCTTCACAGTGTACTATTGAACTATTGAACCCAATTGCACTCCACAAAGCTCCTACGACCTTGCCACAACTTAACAAAGAGGAATTATTATAAACTACCATCCATACAATGATTACAATAATATTCAAGAAAAGAATTAAACTACTACGCCAAATCCACATGTTATCTCATTCATCCGAAGCGGACCAAGTGAACGATGATGATACAACGGAGGACATACGTACACAATGGCCAAATAATTTTATGAAATTATTGAAGAATCCAGGACTTTAAAGGAGGAACCAGTCCGATTGAGTCCAACATAGGTAGGTAGGAAAAAAATAATTCGAATTAATTTGGTGACAGATGATGATCCAAAGAATATATTCATTGGGGTAGAACATGATCTTGATTTTATTATGACAGCCATGGAGTTGTTAAAAACTATAAGGTTGTCTTTGTCTGGTCTTATGATGAATTACGAGGCGTGGCAAAAGAGGTCTACCAGAATACAATTGATGCTAGACCGGTTCGGCAACAGAGACATCAGATGAATCCAAAGCATGTGGATCGGATTAGAGCTGCAATTGAAAAATTAGTGAGTGTGGGGTCTATTAGAATTCACCAACAGCCTTTTCAAATAGTAATGATGAAGGCATTTTATGATGATGACGATCATTTGAAAAAGTGTTTCCAAAGATGTTATGAATTTAAAATCAGTCTTAATCTAGAAAAGTGTATTGTTTGTGTGTGGAGAGGAGTTTTATTAGGACAATTCATTTCCAAAGACGAATTCTTCATTTATCCGGCTAAGATTGAAGTCATTAAGAACATGCATTTTTAAAAGAGCCCAAAAGAAATGCAAATAATCTTAGGAATGACGGGCTATCATCGATGGTATATTTATGCATATGCAGATAGGACTCATATTTTGTATGAGGTCCTCAAGAAGTGAGCCGTCTATAGGGTAACTATTGACCAATATAAGGTGTTCCAGGATTTGATTGACGTCGTTGATAAATGCACCAATATTGTGACCCAAAGGTTCGGTCTTGTGCTCAAAGACCTAACCTTCCAAATGGCATAATTTGTAGAGTTCAATCTCTCATTAGCTTCTAGAAGGTAAGCTCCAATAGATCCCATCTTACTAGTGAATTCTACAAACAATAAATTGATTTGTTTAATTCTAGAAACTCACAAAAGTCTCTCTTGTAGTGATTCACTCAAATTAGACTTCTAATCCAACAAATGGACTTATAATCTCAGTTCTAGCACTCCCTCACAAAGTTGGAATGAAGATTAGATGAGTTGCAATCTACTTACAAGCAAATCAAGCCAATCTTGGCTTTTTTTGGACAAAAAAACGACTCAATCTTCCTCACACTTCTTGATGTACTTTCAAGACCTGTAAAAAACTTTTAAAGGCCTTGATTTCAGCCTAGATTAATTAGATCTCATGAACCAAAGTCAAATCTAATTAATGACACTCAATCTTGTTAGATTTTCCTAGGATTAGCACCAAAAATCTCATCAAGAACATGATGCTTCTATTGATTTGAGTAAGTGGTAGAACTATGAGCTTTTGGATCCATATGAAAGAAAAAAAGTTATTGCATGGCTCCAAATTGCAACTTTCATTAAAGAAAGTGTCGAAAATGAAGTACACGTAGAGATACTTCACACATATTAGAAAATGTTACGAAAGGTCAAACCTCGTCCTCATTGGTGAACTCTGAACATGATGCATGGTTTCTGTCCATATCAATATCGTTCACCTGTGCAACCTTTATTTGGATAAAAATATGAAAGAGAATAACCTTCACAAAACAAAATTTGAAGTGTGCATCATACGTGTCTAAAGAAATATGGTTTTAGTGTAAAAAATATGAGTATACCAGATTCTCGTGTGTAGCATCCTTGCTTACAGCGTGAGATGTGTTCACATTGCCCTTGTCCTGTAATTGATATTTGCAAAATGTAAAGCTAATAAATCAATGAATAATTTTGATGATTATATTATTCTATCCGAACACTAATTGCCATGTTTTTGAATATTTTTTTGAGTTTTCTCACTTTTGTTGGCACACATGTTGCATTCTCCATTTCAGCCACATCGTTGTTCTTTTTTTTTTGCATACTTTCTTCGTGACTGCAGCGACACTAGTGCCCAACTATAGATGTACTCTTCTTTCCAAGTATAACTTGCACCTGGAATATGTAATTGCTTGATTTCTTGAATGTTTGCCTTAATGAGATCTCGTAATTTTTGTTGCTCATGTTGCCTATGTCGGAGGTCATGAGCTATATCCACTTTGTTAAGTGCACTCTTCAACCAATTACTTACACAATGATGGTTTGATCGAAACATGACATGTTGAGTAGGAAAATACTTTGCTAGAAGTTCTCTCCCATGAAAGTTCTTGTCTTCTCGATCTACCTTCTTTGGAACTCAAAATATTTCATTGTACGTTGGGTGTCCACCATGCCATTGCTAACGTCCTCACAATGTGAAATGCTTTGTGAAAGCCTTCCTACCATATTTGTGTTTTCTTCAACATTTCTTGGTGAGACCTCAAAATCTAGATTTTTATTATGTGCTTCACTATTTAATTGAGATAGCAAAGGCCTCAAATCTGTGGACTTCGTGATGATCTCAAAAAGTCTACGTAAATCATCATTGCTTATGTGATCCATGTGTCTCAAATAAAAATTCTGTATATGATATCAATAAAAAAAAAAAAGAGATTATTAATTGTATCTACAACAGCAAAAATCACAATAAATATTAAAAATAATCATTGCTTGCAAAAAAATCTTTTAACTCATAATCATGCACACAATGGGAATCATGACAACTAACACTTCAATTATGTCAAGAAAATAAAATGATTACAAGTTATATATCGCATTTCATTTCTTTCAAGTATACAAATGCCACATAATTGGCAATCGTTTTATTTTTCCATTCTCCTCCACCCTTCATTCACCAACAACAACCCAGTTAGATAAAATATCAACACAACACTCCCAAGGACTCCATGCATCTTCTTCAACTTCTACTTTCCATCTACTTCTATGCCTTTGACTAGTCTCTAGCCAAGCTACTCGTAGCAACCTACTCTTATGATTTGGAGCAAAAGACAACATTTCAATATAAGGTAGCACCTTCTACAATTATTAACAATGTTTTGTACAAGCTTGGTGCAGATCATTAGCTTCGAAGATGTCTCGAATCCAAAGACATTAAAAAGGTCGTTAAAGTCTTACACTCAAAAGATGCTGGTGGACATTTTGCTTTGAAGAACACAATTAATAAGATATTGACTGCCAAGTATTGGTGGCCAACAACGTTCAAGGATGCATCAAACTTTATTCGTTCATGTGATCCATGCCAAAGATCTGGTAAGCCTACAAAATCAATGAATTGGCCGTTGACACCAATCCTTCCTCTTGCACCATTCGAGAAGTGGGGGATTGACTTTGTCGGTCCAACTAAACTTGTTACCCGACATAAGAAATGTCGATATATTCTAGTTGCAATGGATTATGCTATAAAGAACGTGGAAGCAGAGGCGACAAAAAGAAATGATGCAAAAACTGTCGTATTATCACCATATATGGTTGTCCACTCAAACTAGTAAGTGACCGAGGTACACATTTTTCAAATGACACTGTACGGCTGCTGACAACTTATTTCCTTATCAAACATAGAAAAACTACACCGTATAATCCAAAAGCAAACGGGTTGACGGAAACAACTAATGGAATTTTATATAAGATCCTGACTAAAATTACTATTGCACATGCAACGGATTGGGATCAGAAATTACCTTCAGTTCTTTGGGCTTATCATAATACAAAGAAAATCACGACGAAACAGACACCATATTTTCTGACATATGGTATGCATCCTATTAATGGGCCCAGAACAAAAAAATACTACCTTTGACCACAATTTTTTTTATTTATTTTTATTCTTATTATTTTCTAGTATTTTTCTGATAATGTTCGCGACTTTTTTTTTTTCTTTTCTAGAAATTTTCGTGAACTTTTCTACCACTGTTCAACATTTGTTCAAACTGTTTCATGAATTTTTGGAGAATTTTACTTGTCTTCTCTCAAATATTTTAAGTTATTTTTCAAAGTATTTACGAAAACTTTTTGAGAAACTTTCGTGACACTCTAACCGTGAACTGAAACTTGTCATTTTTTTTTTTCGAGAATTTTTCTAGTATTTTTTTTCTCCAGTTTTTTGAGAAACTTTCTAGGATGACGCTTAACATTTTCAATAATTTTTCGTGAAGTTCTATATCATTTTTCTAGAATCTCTCAAGAATGTTTCGCGGAACATTCTAGAAACTTTCTAGTATCCTTTGAGAATCTCCCAACCTACTTTTTCGAGAATCTTTCGAGAATCTATCTATCTACTTTTTACATCCCTCTATTAAAGATGATGGCCACATGATCCTCATTATTCGCACGTGTGTACGCTCACATATCAAAACAGATATTGTTTCTCCTTAATTTATTTGTTTTCTTTTCAAAAACGGTCTTCCGTCATTAAAGATCGATCTGTCAAATCATAGTTTCAAACACTGACCCATGCACGTACTCCATAAATGGAAGTGCTAGATGTCAAGTCATCATGCCACGTCATCTTTCTTTCCACATCGCTACTGCATATTAGAGTTATTTTCTATTTTTCTTCCTTACACTTTCTGCCTGTGATTTTATGTTTTCCTGCGTACATTCTCTTTGCGATCAAAGCATTCATTTGCGACCTATTGCGATCTACAAACTTTCATGAAAAATTCAAACAATGGTTTCTAGATCCAGTTCAAGCTCTAACATCATCTGGAAAGCACACGCAGGAATCCGCCTAGCATCCATCCAGTCCTTTTTGGATCAATGCAGGTTGGATAATTTAAAAGTGGAACCCTCCATCATCCTCTCCGAAGTCAATACGAAGTTTGTCAACTCCATTCATTCCATTTCGGAGGTGGATTTCAAAGTCCACGTGCGAGGCAAATTCTTCACTATCTCTGAAGACTTGTTCTGCACAGCCCTTGGATTACCGATGGATGGAAAGATGATCTCAACAAGTAAGGATTTGGTGGATGAAGCTGCCCACTTCCTTACCAATTGCTTCGTACCCACAAAGGGGTACAAGATCTCTATGATTCGAGATACCACATTTAAAATGTTTTGTAAATATGCGAACCAAGTACCCTTTTTGACAGATGTTGATGCGATGATTTCATTGCAAAATTTTGGTTACATCTTAGACGCAACTGCGGGTCATCCGGTTTGTTTCGGCACTATCACATATTAAGCAGTTTTGCAATGGATCAAGCACCAAATTTTTTTTGGAATTGGAGCACATGTCTCTCGGCTATGCGCCCATTTCGCCATTTTGAACGAGCAAGAGAAAACATTGTTGACGGGAAGGATGTTGGTTCCCAAGCCAATTGATCTTTCCGGCCTCGTTACTAAAATTACACCAACCGTCGAAGTAGCAGCTACCACTGCGGACATTCACGCTGCACCATCCCAGTCGGAACAAGTTCCAGCTGTGGCAATGGAGACTAATGAAGTTGCTGCTGATGTTGATTCTTCACAGCACGCATCTGCTTCCACATCTTAGAAGCAGTTGAGTGCCTCCTCCTCTGACGATGACGCAACTCGATCTGATACATCAGACAAAAGAAAAACAACTACTGAAGGCGACACTGGGGCACCTGTGGCAGATGAAGAACAACCAGACGACCAGCCCCAGTGGTTTCGCACTATGACCAAGAAAGCCAAAAACCTAGTGGTTGGTGTATGAGTTGGACAAGTACCACCAACAACTTACGATGGAATTTGTCAACTTAGAAAAAAGATGCCAAGAGGATCTCAAGGCGTCTATCGAGAAGATTGATTCACTCGAATCAGACAACATGAAGCTGATTGAATGAAATCGTTCTCTTGACACATAACTTCAGACCTTCATAAAGGAAGCTGATTCTTTAAAACAGATCAATAAGGCGACTGAGGCCAAGTCTGATAATTATCAGACTCAAAATGATTCTTTAAAGCAGCAACTAACAGCTGCAAATCAACATAATGTCGTGCTCCAAAAACATTTCCAAGAAGAATGAATGAGAAGGCTGAAGGCAGAAGCTGCTCTCTCTATATGCTCCAATGCAGGGTCTATTACCGGCGACCTCACGAAGCTAAACCAGCTCCAAGATCAGATGCTAAACAATTTTTGAGTTGAGTTCCTGCAACCACTCAAGGATTTGAAGGCTCTTGTCGAGGAAGAATCGACCGAGCTAAGGGAGTTTTCGAGTGAAGCTACCCCATCTTGCATCGGACCAGATGCACACGATGAGTACCTTCTGGCCTTACTCATAATTGATGACCTTACACAACAAATTCCATCTGTGCCTGCCTGCACTGGAGCTTCAGACCATCCTGAGTATCTAGAAGCAGTCGCAAAGATTGATAAGCTCAAATAGGAGCTGTCAGATCTCCAACAAAAAATGGAAGATCAGAAGCTGGCTACTGAGTTGCAAATCAGAACTTGGCAACTGCATCTAGACAGCCAAAGCAAATGCGGCGGAATCAGTCGAAGGTATGTGCTGACAGATTTCGTGCATTTGCTGAATGCTTTTGGAAATGGTGTCCACCTACTTTTAACATTGAATTACAATGGCGTATGGATTACATGATGCTATCAGGCGCAGTAGGCATCGCCTTCGACAATTGGAAGCGACCATGGGAGAAGGAAGACTTTCTCTGGTTATGGGCCCAGCTTTCTATCGAGCAGAAAGGATGTCTCTGCTGGGGCATAATCCAAGGAAAGTTTAAAGTCCTACCTTTTGGGTCAGCAGAGTTATACATAGGCTCTTCGGCTATGTATGATCTGTGAAATATACAGATCCTAAGTGGATCTAAACTCCAAGATCATTGGCTTGAATGCTTGCACTCCAAACTACATAAGCTAGGAATTGGCAACACATTCTATGCTACCTAGAATGCAAAGAACTTGATCAAAAAGCATTTATCACAAATGGAAACTTCCATAAACATCAAGTGCGGCCCAAAATAGCATTATACAGTCCATAATACATCAGCCTACCACTTTTGGAAAGCACCTAAGATCATACACAATAGCTTGAAGACAATACACACAACAATGCTCTCAATGGAGGAAGAAACAATGACAATGATCTATTGATCTCAATGAAGCATACAAAAGGTTTCTCCAACCTGTTCTCCACGACTTCCCTACTATTTATGGATGAGGAAGATGACTCTCTCTCCTCTCTCTAGAAGGTACTTGACCCTAGATATTCCCTATATAGGAAAAATAGCTAAAAATGGCTTATATGACCAAAATACATCAAAATGGTCTCATTTTGAAGGGTATGAAGTTTGACACTTCATCATACTGAAAAAATACAGTAAATAAAAACATTGTGGCCTGGTTCACACGTGCAAAACTCCAGAACCAAAACTATTTATAATTTTAGCCAATTTAGGCCTCAAACTAGCTAGGAAATGTTGACAATTTTTACACTCCCTCTTCAACATTGGATGCTAGTTTCAACATAGTCTTTGAGCACATTCCAAGATTAGATCTATGCATTAAATATAGGTCCTTTCCCAATGGTTTGGTGAAGATATCAGCCACACACTCCTTTGAAGAGACATGTTGAAGCTCCACCTCTTTGGCAGTGACTTGATCTCTCACAAAATGGTGAGCAATCTCAATGTGCTTGCTCCTTGCATGAAAAACAGGATTGCTTGCCAAGCTTTGGGCTGAAAGGTTATCACAAAGTATGATTGGAGTCTTCTCTGGTTCCAGCAAGTGAAGATCCAATAACATCCTCTTGATCCAAAGAATCTCCTTGGTGCATGTTGTTAATGCCTTGTACTCGGCTTCGGTGGAAGATAGAGAGATAGTTGGTTGCTTCTTTGATAGCCATGAGACCACTCCATCTCCAAGATAGATTGCAAAGGCACTTGTTTGATCACCTGCAAAATCTGAATCTGAAAATCCACAAAGGTTAGGTGTAGTACCTCCATACAAGATGCCAAAATCTCTAGATCCCGAGATGTATCTAAGTACTCTCTTTCCTAGCTTCCAATGAGCCTCACTAGGATCTTGCATAAATTGACTTAGTTTACCAACCACAAAGCTTAGATCAGGTCTTGTGATGGTTAACCATATAAGAGATCCTATTAGCTTTCTATAGAGAGTAATGTCCTTGAAGGATCTTTCATTACTTCTTGTAGTTAGCTTTACATTTGATTCCATAGGAGTAGAAACAACTTTACAATCTTCCATATGAAACCTTTTTAGAATAGAGTTAACATACTTTTCTTGACATATGAATGTAGATTTAGAAGTTCTAATAATCTCTATTCCTAAGATATAATGAAGTTTACCAAGATCTTGAATTTCAAACTCTCTTTTGAGTGCCATCTTGATTTCATCTATATCTAGATTGTTACCACCACTTAAGATAATGTCATCAACATAGATCAAAAGTAAAGTGATATCATTTTCATTCAATCTAAAGTAGAGAGAATGATCATACTCACTCATAACAAAGTTTTGAGAAAGTAAGAAGGAATTGAGCTTAGCATACCAACTCCTTGGTGCTTGCTTTAGCCCATACAAACTCTTTTGGAGATAGCACACATGATTAGGCTCATCATGTGAAACATAGCCCTCGGGTTGCTCCATGTAAATATCTTCTTCAAGATCACCATTCAAGAAGGCATTAGTAACATCCATTTGCCACATATCCCAATCATAAAGAGTTGCAAGAGAGATTAGGCTTCGAATAGTTACCATCTTTGCCACGGGTGCAAAGGTCTCATCATAGTCAATACCATATTCTTGAGCATACCCCTTTGCCACCAACCTTGCCTTGTACTTGTTGATTGATCCATCTTGATTTGTCTTAATCTTGAAGATCCACTTACAACCAATTGCCTTCTTGTCCTTTGGAAGCTTTACCAACCTCCATGTGTTGCTTTTGATGAGTGCTTGATGCTCATGATCCATGGCTTGGATCCATTCCTTCTTTTGAATTGCTTCACCTACACAAGTTGGTTCATCAAAAGAGGTAAGAAAAGCAAAGTTAGAGTTGTCCACCACTTGCTTTCCTTTTTCATCATAGGTTAGCCTTGATGGCTTAGCCCTTTGCCTTTGAGTCTTCCTTGAAGTTTGCTTTGGAGTGGCATCTCCATCTTCATCCAAGACATCTTGCACATCATGATGATTAGTAGGCACATCAACATCAACATCAACAACATTGGAAACATTCTCTTCATGAAAGATGACATCCCTACTTATGACAACTTTCTTTGTAGAAGGAATGTACACTTTGTAAGCCTTGCTTACTTCACTATAGCCAACAAACACACCCTTCTTTGATGAAGGATCTTCTTTAGTTCTATCATCAAGTGTGATATTGACAAAACATGTACATCCAAAGATCCTACAATGCTTGACACTCGGCCTTCTACCATAAAGAACCTCATGAGGAGTTTTACCATCCAAGGAAGCACTTGTCCATCTATTACATAGATAGTTAGCACATGCTAAAGCTTCCCCCCAAAAAGACTTAGCAAGATTAGCATGTAGTCTCATTGCCTTGGCACATTCACAAAGGGTTCTATTCTTCCTCTCGGCCACTCCATTCTGTTGTGAAGTCCTAGGACTAGACATCTCCCTCTTAATCCCATGTGCTATACAAAAGTCTTTGAACCTATTTGAGGTGTATTCCCCTCCATTATCAGATCTTAAGCATTTGATCTTTGTATTGAATTGGTTTTCCATTTCATTCTTGAACTTGACAAATGCAGCAAACACTTCATCCTTACTTTTAAGAAGATAGATCCAAGTATACCTACTAAAGTCATCAATGAAAGTTGCATACATCTTTGCCCCACCATTGCTAGTTGTACTAGAAGAATGAATATCAGAATGCACAAGTTGAAAAGCTTCTTTAGATCTAGAAGTAGATCTAGAATAAGCAAGTCTATGAGATTTGGACAAGGCACAATGTTCACAAACACTATTGTTTGCAACAAGACTTTTAGGGAGACCAAGAACAAGCTCTTTCTTTGCCATTACCTCCAAAGATTTGAAGTTGGGATGGCCCAACCTCTTGTGCCAAACTTCTTGGTTTGTCAATTGCTCCCTAGCCATACATCCTTCATGATTAGAGATCACACATGCATCAAGCTTGAAAAGTTTACCATGCCTCCTACCTTGAGCAATCAAGGATCCACATTTACTTATCAAACATGCATCTCCAATGAACTCCACATCAAGTCCTTTGTCAATCATTTGACTTACACTAAGCAAATTCTTAGTGATTGAAGGAATGTACAAAACATTTTCAAGATTTGCTTTCCTATTTGTTGAAAGGGAAATAGGAATAGTGCCTATGCCTTTGATGTCACATTGACCATCATTTGCAGTGTAGTTGATGTTACCTTCTCCCTCATAAGACAATAAGGATGTAAAGTATTCCTTATGTCTTGTCATGTGAGATGAGGCTCCACTATCAATCCACCAAGGATCATTATCATCTATGTTGGCTAACAAACTTGAAGTCATAACAAGTGATTCACATGTGTTATGTTCTTCCTCATCTATTGTAAGATTTCCTTGCCTCTCTCCTTGCTCTCTTTTCTTCTTATAACATTCATTTGCAAAATGACCTTTTATCCCACAATAAAAGCACTTGAACTTTGACTTATTGTTCTTAGTAGAAGAGGAAGAGGAAGAGTGATCATCATGATCAAAGTTACCACCTTTGGACCATTTCCCTTTGCCTTTACCTTTGCCCTTGAATTTGCCTTTTGTGAAGAAAGCCTCTTCACCTCCACCTTGCAAGGATGCACCATCAAGCTTTGATTGCAACCTATGTTCTTCAGCCAATAAGATTTCTTGCAAGTCAACCACACTTGGCAAGACTCTTTGAATGGCAAAACTTTGCACAAGGTTAGCATGTTCATTTAGCAAACCATTCAACATAACTTGGACTATTTCACCATCTTTTATGTTCTCATCAATGCATGCTAAATCATCACTTAGGGACTTAACTCTCAAGATAAATGCATGAGCACTTTCACCCTCTCTTTGCCTACTAGAAAATATTTGTCTCCTTAGGGTCAATACCCTAGATGTGGACTTTGATTCAAAGAGCTTCTTTAAGGCATTCCATGCCTCACTTGCACTTTGACACTTTCCAACTTCCTTGAGAAGTTCATTTGTAACATTCATTTTAATGATATGAAGAGCCCTTTTGGCCTTCTTATCAAACCTTTGTTGCTCTTGAAGTGTGAGAGGTCTCTCTTCAATTTCTGCAACTATGTCCATGAGTTCATTCAACTCAAGTAAGGACTCCATCCTCACTTTCCAAGTAGAGTAGTTTGATGAACTCAACCTTTCACTAGACTCTAGCATGATCCCACCATTGGAAGCCATGATTCTAATGTTTCTTCAACTTTTAGGTTCTGTCCTAAAGCACTTAGCACTCACTTTTCTCTCAACAAATGATAGATAAAGAGATCTATGAAGATTTAGGACCCTAAAACACTTCTATCTTGAACCTAGATGGTTTCCAAGCATAGAAAGGAAGATTGAAACACATGCAACACTTTGCACACACTAAGAATGGATTACAAAATCAAACCAACCTGAACACACTCTTGCTTAAGCTCTCAAACTTTCCAGCAAGTGACCAAATCAAGTTATGGTGTGAAGAGTTACTTGCATTCTTAGAAAATACCCAAAACTAGGATGCCAAGATTACCTAGTAATGGACAAACTTGATCAACATATGATCAACACACTAAGATATTGATTCAACCTGTAAAACCACATGTAAACCACACTTCTAAAAGTTTATAAACTCCAGCAAGTGATAAATACAAGATTTAGAGGTGAATGAATGAGCACACTTAGTGAATCACAAGACTAGCTTCACTATCTTGTCAAATCTTGGTGTTTAGATGTAGATCTAAGATCACTTCACATGAGAATGTTCCTCAACCTGTTAAGAACCTGAAAACACACTTGCATAATGGTTAACACCTTCCAGCAAATGCTCCAATCAAATTACATAAGGAGAGTTACTTACATGCTCAACAAAGTACACCAAAATTTATGCCAAAATTGATGACAATCTTTACAATATGCTCTTCACAATGGAGCTTACAATATGTTCACCCAAAAAAGGGGATCTTTCATCCAAATGGGAGCTTTGCTCAGCCTTTAGGAGAATTACAACTCACTCAAAAGAGCATTTGTCATCCACTTAAGGAGAAGTTTCATCCACTTAAGGAGAGTGTTCATCCAAGAATGGAGATTGTCAACAATAGGATTGAAAAGAACATTGTTAGTATTGAATATGCACAAGCCTCACAATCACAAATGATTAGGTGTTATGATCTGATCCAAAATAGTTTCTTTTCAGCCTCTGATCTTCAATAGACCTGAAATATGCTTTTGATCCACAAGTTCAACTCACAAAACAAAGGTTAGTAAGATTTGATCAACAAAGCAATGCAAAATCATGCTAGAACTTGATCAAACATCCAAGTATCACCAAAAATGGAATACTTACTGTAAATAGAAGCCAACCAGCTCTGATACCATGTGAAAAATACAGATCCTAAGTGGATCTAAACTCCAAGATCATTGGCTTGAATGCTTGCACTCCAAACTACATAAGCTAGGAATTGGCAACACATTCTATGCTACCTAGAATGCAAAGAACTTGATCAAAAAGCATTTATCACAAATGGAAACTTCCATAAACATCAAGTGCGGCCCAAAATAGCATTATACAGTCCATAATACATCAGCCTACCACTTTTGGAAAGCACCTAAGATCATACACAATAGCTTGAAGACAATACACACAACAATGCTCTCAATGGAGGAAGAAACAATGACAATGATCTATTGATCTCAATGAAGCATACAAAAGGTTTCTCCAACCTGTTCTCCACGACTTCCCTACTATTTATGGATGAGGAAGATGACTCTCTCTCCTCTCTCTAGAAGGTACTTGACCCTAGATATTCCCTATATAGGAAAAATAGCTAAAAATGGCTTATATGACCAAAATACATCAAAATGGTCTCATTTTGAAGGGTATGAAGTTTGACACTTCATCATACTGAAAAAATACAGTAAATAAAAACATTGTGGCCTGGTTCACACGTGCAAAACTCCAGAACCAAAACTATTTACAATTTTAGCCAATTTAGGCCTCAAACTAGCTAGGAAATGTTGACAATTTTCACATGATCTCGAATACATTCACATCAAAGAACTTCAATTTTTGCAGAATGAAGACAATAAGCGACATTTTTGGAAGCGAAAGTCGTAGTTTCAATTATACAAACCCAAAGCTGTTGCGGATTTAGGTGCATTCGACAACGCAGTGTTGCTGATCAACATTAATATGGTGTATCCAGAATTATTCAGTCTATATGTGGATTGGGAGCGACTATTTTGCGAAGATTTGACATAATCTGTAGGATAGAAGGAAGTCATTCAGATATAAGCAATTTTGTACATATTCATTTTGGCAGTTTGGTACCTTTGCGGCAAAGACATTATTTTTTGTTCAGAATCTTTATGTTAAAAGCAATTTTATTAGATTCTCAGCTCGATACTGTGAAGAAATCACTCTACGAAGTGATTCAGATGAAGATACAAAGTTGACTCAGGAGTTTTTCAATGGAACATTACTCCATGTTAAACTAGAAGTATTCGGC
Source organism: Diphasiastrum complanatum (assembly GCA_029204225.1). Lineage (NCBI taxonomy): Eukaryota > Viridiplantae > Streptophyta > Lycopodiopsida > Lycopodiales > Lycopodiaceae > Diphasiastrum > Diphasiastrum complanatum. The sequence continues at coordinate 50,494,853 of CM055101.1, forward strand.
AACCTCCCAGTTGGCCGATATACAAAATCCAAAGAAGATTTGTTCTTGATCGAAGCTCAACAGAACTTGGAGCTAGCTCAAAAACTATATGAAGAATTGAATAATTCATAAATATTATTCATGTCTTTGTCATGTTGATGCCTATCTGTGATACTGAAGCTCGATCTTTGCAGTTTGAAGATGTTTTGAAGTTTGATTCCAGTTTTCATCAAACAATTTCAACTCAAAATCAACCTACTCAACGCAACAACAAGACACACACTCTCTAAAGAAATATCTAAAGGACAAATCATATGAAGAAATATTTTTTTTTGCCTCAACAAAAATCTGACGAACAAGAATGTTTCTCGAATCATCCTCGAAATAAAGATGATATGTTCACGAGGACGTTTCACATTTGAGGAAGGGGATATGTGATGCCACACAAATGTCAAAAATTGACTATCAACATAAATATGGCATAATATACTCGAAAATGAATATATGAGTTGGTTAAGTATAAATCATAAAGAGGCCTAAGTCATTTTTCAAGAATATATCTCCTAAGTACTTGCCTTATAAATTAAGGGCTAGACTTTTAATAGGAAAAGACATTGCCTTAGATAACCCTTAACTAGGTTGTCCATACAAAATGACTAGTTATGAAAAGACATGTTAAACTAGAGTAACTTTAACTCATAGTTAAGTATACCTCTTATGGTATAGTTGAACGTATTTCCAGTTTAATTCTTAGCTAGACCCTTTCGCGGGAGCAACACACCTATTGTTTAAAAGGTGTGTTTGTTCGTCCCGTAGAACATAAATTGATCTTACACTTCAGTCTCGATCATCGAGAGAAAAGAGTTTATGCTTATGTAAGAGATTGAAGAAGTGAATAGAGTTTTGTGAGTTATTCTCCCTTATCTCTGTTCTCCGCACTGTTGAGTGTGAGTGATCTTGAGTCTACTAACAATCTCTAATGCATTTCATGAACTACTCTCTGATCAGACAGATGCTCTAGTGCATTATAGTCGTTTGTTGTGTTTCCATAAAGCATGCTCTAAAGAACTATCTTAAAATCATCTTATTCGTCTGTCGTGAATACTTTCTTTTCGACACTCGAATAATGTCTATCTTTGTGCAGTCTAGCACGATCATTGAATTAAGTAGTATGTATACAAATGAGATGACAGTCCCTCTCTAAAGAATTGAGTCTCTGATTTGTTTTCCTGATTGGCATTGACATAAGTTTCTAACATTCTCTAAAACCATTCGTGCTCTTTAACCATTAAGTTGGGCTTTAGTTGTTGAGGACTATTGTCTAGGAACAAATAGTTCGTGAACTCCATTAATTAATTGTCGGTGAACAATTCCCGATTCTCTGTTGACACCTTAGTCAGCCAGAGTGTAGTCTATTGTACTACTCCGATAACATTTCATTTGTAGAACGCGTATCCTTCAATTCGATAGAGGCCAGATTGTTGTTCTGAATTTATTAACATTACTCATTCCAAATATAAGTAATACTGGTTACTTTTTAATGTCTGTCGACAACCAGAATAACATTCAAAATTACCTGCCATAATTACCCCAAAAATATAACTTTCTAACGCTATCCTCTGTGGGAACGATACTTTTCACTACAAAATCTATACTAACCCTGTTGGTATAGCACAACAACTTTCTTAAAAAAAATTGAAAAATATTTGTCATCATATGTTGGAATGTGGCAGGTGCATTACAAAGACCAAAGGGCATTCACGTATCAGTGGTGAAAGTAGTTTTGGATCTATCTTCCTCTTTTATAAAAACTTAGTTATAATCTGAGAATACATCTAAAAAACTATAACGTTCATGTCCAGCTACCTGGTCAAGAATGATATTTGTATACGATAATCTTTTGTCGGGACAACATTTAGTTTCCTAAAATCCTAACAAACTTTAATCTTGCCCGTCTTCTTCTTAGGTACTATAACTATTGGTGACACCCACTCACTGCTTAGACATGATATATAATACCCGCTCTTAGACATCTATCTACTTTGTCTTTTACTAATAAGGAGTACTTTGGATTCAATCTATATTGGTGCTACCGAACAGGTATTGTTCCCTGAATGAGATCTATTCTATGTTCACCCCATTGAATTGGTATACCTATTAAATCATCCATCGACCAAGCAAACACATTCTGGTATTTTTTAAGAAGCAATATATACTCTTCACGTTCTTGGTCCAATTCGTGTTTATATAGATTCAAAGTCTTACCTTTATTAATTTCTATTTCTACATAATCTGTTTTATCTACCATCCCCTCGGTCAGACTTGCTCTGGTTCCACCCAAAACTTCTCTTGACTCGGATGTTGTCCGTATGTCTACTTCTCATCAATCTCATAGCATTCTATGAGATTGATCCATGATTCAGCAGGTCTAGCTAACTCCTCACCCCATCTCAAAAGGTGACTCTCTATTGGACTGGCTGTGAGAATACCTGAAAAAAATATCTGTTTGGTAGACCAATTTATAATAACATCTGTTTGATATAACCATGCTCTTCCAAATAATATCAAATAAGGTGGTGTATCTACTATATTTATGACGAGGAAATTCATAACAAACGTCTCTGTCTCTATAAGTACGTTATTACCTTTTAGCTCGCCTACTGGTATACATTTAGTCGCGTCTACTAAATGGATTTCGTGATAAGTGATAGGCTGTATCTGGTTTTCTAATCCTAAATCTTTAACCATTAATTTCATTACTAAGTTGATACTAGATCTTGAGTCTATTAGTATTCTATCTATGGTCTGATCTCCTATGATCGCACTAATCTCTGGAACTCCACAATCTCCTCTATCTACATATTCTACTCTATTACTATATGCAGGTATTCTTAATGTAACTAACCTCTCCCTTCCCTCAGTCCCTACTAACTGAAGCCCTTCTTCCTCCGAAGTATAGCTTGAGGAAGATGTAGGTGTCTCACCTTCGTACTTATCTTTTTCCCATGATATGGAAATTCTTTTATGACTTTTTCCTGTCGGTGTCTCCATCTGGTCTATGAGGGTAATCTCATTTTACTTCTAGTGGGTTATAACATCGGCCTGATAGAGCCATGGTCATCCTAATAACACTCTATATGATGATTGTCTCATAGTTTTTATTATTATAAAATCCATAAGAAACTTATGGTCTCAAATATAAACTGTAACCTGAGATAGTTCTCCTATTGGTGATCTTCTAGTTACATCGGCTAACCTTAAATGTCTTAAAGTGGGTGCTATTCTATGATGAATGCCTAATTAATATGCCATTTTTTCAGTCATTATATTTACACTAGATCCAAAATCTATGGGTACATTATCTAGGATGCAACCATTAATTACTACTTGAATCTTTGGTTGGCCTTCATCACCATAATTAACTAATCATATGTTGACTACTGGTAAATTTGCTTTTCTTCTTTTTTCATTGTGCAAACATTGCTTAATTTTTTTTTTATAATATTGGTTATCGTCTAATAATTGTTTAAAAGTTATATTGGGCATTCTAGAAACAAGGTCTTCAACAATATTATAAGAATGGTTTCTAAGTGGCGACAGATTTCTAGGTATCTCGCTACTTATAACTGGATCTGAAAATGTCACTTTTTTAACTTTTCTAGTTTCTTCATCTAAGAGCTTCTTAGCTTCTGAACTAATATCAACATCATAATGTTTTCCATTAGACTTGTTAAGCTTTAATTCTTTATTACTAGGAGTTTTTACTAGCTGTTCTACGACCTTCGCTTTTTTTGTCGCGTTTTTCACGGTTTTCCCAATTTTCGTCTTAGTTTTCTTCTTATCTTTAAGAGTTAAAAAATCTTTACTACTTCTTGTAGTTACTTTATTTACTTTTTCCTCTAAATCTGGCCATTGATGATCTCGATCTAATAATTCAGACTCTACTTCTATCCTCTGAACTATCATGTCCGTGTTAGTCTTAGGTGGTCGAAGGTCATCTTCCCTAGGCGAGTTTACAAACCTGGTTTAGACCATGGCTATTGTGGATAAGGAGGACATGCCCTTTGCCTTTACAGTTAGCGCAGAGCGGCACATATCCTACTGATCTCCTGGGTTCAGGGCAATCAGACAAATAGTGACCCGGGGCTCCGCAATTGTAGCACAAACCCCTTACTCTGGTTGGTGGAGTGGAATCTCGTGTTCCGCCCCTTCGCAAAATAGTGTACTGTTGACCAGTACGTTGTTTCGGTATCATAGTTTTTTGGTTAGTAGGAGTTGCAGTATAAGCTACCTCCTCATGATTATTAATCGGACAGAGGAATAGTTCATCTTATAAATAATTAGTCTGTAAACTGGGAGAGTTGGTCTTAGAATGACCTTCCTTCCCACATGCGATACACCAAACATTGGCATTAGGCTTCGCTTTCTTTCGCTTGGCTTTAACATCAGATATTTGGACCTTTAGATCGCTCATTTCTCTTGTTAACAACTCAACACTTTTCCTTAATGGATCCATCTTTTCGGATTTCTCCATTCTTTTCTTTCTTTCCAAGTTCCTATTCTTAGTCATCGTATAAGAAGATTCTTCTTCCGATGAAGAAGAATAAGATGAATACTCAGAAGATTCTTCCATATTCCCTGAATCAGATTCTGATTCAGACTCATTTTATGTTTCAGATTCTTCTGTTTGTTTAAATTTGTGTTTTTTACTACTTTTTCTTTCATTTCTTCGTCTGCAATAAATTCGAGAGGTTTCGTAATTCTCGGCAGAGGCAATGACATCTTCCAAAGAAGTCATCAAACCCTGTCGACAATAATGATCCATTTATTTAGGCAAACCACCCAAGAACCATTAATTTTGCATAGGAACTGGATACTGGGCTCCTAACTTTCCTATTAAATTCTTAACCCTACGAGTATATTTCCTAAGTGATTCCTTTGGCTTTTTTTTAACAGAGTTAAGCCGAGCCAACAATCTAGTAGAATATCCTATCTTCTTAAACTATTTAAGAAATGCTGCTTTTAAAGCATTCCAAGTATTAATTGTTTCCGGTACTAATTGACTGTACCAAATCCTAGCCTGCTTTCGCAGAAGACCTGGCAAAATTCTAACTTTATCCTCGTCCGTCTGCTCTTTGTTTGCTATGGTAATGGATTCAAATTGCAAAATATAACTATCCGCATCTTCAGATGATGATCCCTTAAAGAAATCATATCTTATTTTTGTAGATGTGGGTGGCACTGGATTAGCCATAAGTTTACTAAAACAATCTGTTGAGTACCATTGGACACAGAACCATCAGCAAGCTTTTGATCAATTGAAACAGTCATTAGCAGAAGCCACTGGGGTTAGACCTCCAAATTGGGCCAAAAAGTTCCATGTATATGTAAACACATCATCTTTAGCGATAGGTGTAGTGCTTAGTCAGAAAGATGACCAAAATATAGATTATCCAATTTACTATGCGGGGAGGCAACTCGCTGCATCATAAAAGAATTATTCAGCTACAGAGCGAGAAGCACTAGGGATGATTTATTCGGTAAAGAAATTTAGACATTACCTTTTAGGATACCCTTTTGTTTTTCACGTAGATTATTACGCATTAAAACATTTAGTGAATAAACCTGATCTTTCGGGTACAATACCTAGATGGTTATTATTATTAGATGAGTTTAATTATGAAGTAGAATCAAGAAGAGGCAAGGATCATCAACATGCCGACTATATATCTTGCCTCCAAACAAAAAAATCAATTAGAACCCATTTCTGATGAATTTCCAGATGAACATATAATGCGTATTCAATCAGAAACATCAATTTATAGGGACGTTATAGATTTTTTACAGGACCAGATATATCCTAAACATTTTAATAAACAGCAAAAAACTGTTTTTCTTTCTAAGATAGAACCTTACACGATTGTAAATAGTATATTGTATAAATTAGGAGCTGACGATAGTCTCCGCCGATGTTTAGAACCAACCGAGACAACCGCTGTAATAAGTGCATTACATGAGGAAGATTCGGAGGGTCACTATGCTCTTAAAAACACTGCAAATTTTTTTTTTGATGCTAAATATTGGTGGCCTACCATCTATAGAGATGTTAAATTATTCATTAAAAAATGTGATGCATGCCAGAGGATGGGAAAACCTAGCTTCGCAACATATTCCAAAACATTATCACGAGATATGGTTGTCCCTTAGAACTCGTTAGCGATAGGGGAACCCATATCCTTAATCAGACCATGGAAGCCATGTTGTCATATTTTTCTATTACACATCGTCAAACCACTCCATATAATCCAAAAGCAAATGGGCTTACGGAACAGGCAAATGGAATGCTATGTAAAATTTTGAATAAAGTAACAGAAACACATTCTTCTGATTGGGATCAGAAGTTACCATCTGTCTTATGGGCATATAGAACTGCTGAAAAGATTACAACTAGGCAGACTCCATACTATCTTGTGTATGGAATGCATCCCATACTACCGATAGAATTCGAAGTTCCGACGTTTCGCATTAGTAATAAAGGGCGAATGGATGAACACGATAGCCTCCGGGAGCGGATGATTTCTTTGACGCAACTGGAAGAGGATCGTCGTCTTTCACTAATCGAGACTGAACGAGTTTAGAATAAAAGAAAAGAAATTTTTTATCAATCCATCAAGAAAATAAAAATTAAGCAAGGGGACTATGTGCTTTTGTATGATAACAAACACATGTTGTTTCCTGGAGAATTACATACCAGATGGATGGGACCGTATAAAGTTATAGAAGTTTTTAATAATGGATCACTTTAGTTAGCCGATCTCCAAGGACATTCACTTGACACTCGAAATGGTTCAAGGGTGAAGCACTACTATGACTAATGTCCGATCCATCAATTTTTTAAGGCAGTCATTGTTTTTTTTGTCCAATTATTTTTTATTTTACCGAAATATTAGCGAAAATGCCAAAACTAGTTTACATTTTAGCAAAAATGGCAAAGCATGCTGCATTGTTTGTATTGCAAAAACCCGAGACCTTCACTACATTTTATACTTTGTGAAAAACCCGACACTACATTGGAATTTACCATTTTAGATATACAGAAATTGTGACACTTACCTTCGCATTTTTTGGGATTTTCTACCTTTCGACACCTTCGCATTTTTTGCATAATAATTTTCGCTTTGATGTACCAAGCGAAGCATTCGTGTATTTTGTTTATTTATTTATTTTTGTTTTTAGGCCTAGCCACTTTATTATTGAGTATGTACCTTCAAAACAAAGGATACTCAACCATTTAATATTAGTCTAATCCATCGAAATACCATCAATTTGCCTAAAATCTCAAACACTTCAGTTGTTGTCGCTACCACTTTCCATCACTTTTGCTCTCCGAATTGCGAATTGTTACGATCAAGCTCTTGTTTGCCATCGCTCGTTTACATCTGCAAGCACTGTGGCGATTGTATTTAAAATGCACCCAAAGCCAGTGATACCAGTATTACAACCACTAGGTCTTCTTCAATTCAATCCATCAGTAATTTGGGCTGATCCGCAATTTGGGCGAAACATAAGGACATATTTCCACAACCATCCGCAATCAAGAGATTGTTATCACAAAGGGGTTTTACTATCGTGCCTTAGGATTGCCTATGGACGGCAATATGCCAGTTGCTAAACCAGATTCCATTTCGGAGAGCGGAGCTTTTCAAGAAGAGGCTTATCTTAAGAAACGGGGATACAAACTCTTTTACATAAGAGACCCAAATTTCAAGAGCTTCGTTGGATTTGCTCTTGCTTCTATCTTCTTACCGGAGCAAGAGTACACAATTTCAAATACCAATATGGGATGGCTGCTGAGAGCTTTAAATGGAGACCAAATTGCCTTCGAACAGATTGCTTTCAGGCAATTTTGTAAATTAGTAAAAGTTAATCAATTCTCCAGGCTGGGTCAGCAGATGGGCATTTTATGTATGCATGCGGGTGTGCTGACAGTGCAGGAGGATATCAGGATTGCACCAGTACTACCTAGCACCATAAATTGAGGTGGAATCCCAGATGCAGACATCAAAGGCAACCACCGTAGTAGCCACATCAAGGGAGCATGGTGAGGATGACTTCGCCATCATCCCAGTACATACCACTGTCCAGCAGCAAAGGAAATAGTAATGCGGAAGAGGAGGCGAAGGACACTGCTGATCAGGAGCATAATCAGGCTGAAATACCACAAGAGCCAGAACCACAAGGAGCATAGTACTTTCTGATGACCAGCAGGGCAGCGAAAGCGACGTCGAGGAACCAATCCTCGATGCCGAGTTCTATCAAAAGGTTTTTGGAACACTACTGCCAGATACTCAGACAGCTACTTAGCATCTTGCTAGCTTGGAGAAGGTATCCAGGAAGCTGGGGTCCAAAAATGAAGGAGTCCGAGTAGACCTCACCCAAAAAGATACAGAGCTGAGTGAAACAAAGGCTGAGTTGGCCTATAGAAATGAGGAGCTTGAAGTAGCTAATGCGAAGCTAAGCAGAAAAGATACAGAGCTTGAAGAAGCGAAAGGGAGGCAGGATGCCATGCTCAAAGTGTTGGAAGAAATGCAATAGTAGTCCAACGCCTTCGAAAGTGAGAACATACTGCTTAAACAACAACTTCAGACCCTGCAGGTTTCTTTTCAAGAGGAGAGACATGTGCAAACTACTCTTCAGAGTAGCAATGTGGAGCTGAGCAATGAACTCAGTAGTGCTCAGGAATCAATTGCCCAACTACAAATTTTTGCAGAAATGTTAAAGAAAGGCAATAAGATATACAAGAAACAGGCCGAAGAGGCAATATTGTGGCGAATCAGCGCCGAAGTCACACTCAATGCCTGCGTATCTCATGACAGGTACCGAATTGACCCGGTAGCATGAAAGGGAATCCAGCAGAGGATGATCCAGACCTTCCAGATGCAATATCTGCAGCCGCAGATGATTGCTTATGAGAAGCTGAAGGAAGAATTAGAAGAGGCCAAATTCCAATCAATCCAAATGCAGATTTCTGATGCAGAAGAACCATCGCAAGGACAAGATCAGGAGACGTAGATAGATGTGCCAACATGTCAGAAAAGGCCATCCAAACGGATACCATCTACAGGCGGATCCTGAAAAATCAAGAAACATAGACTGAAACCAAGGATGTTGTAGAGGAACAAGCTACTGAAGACCAACCTGAGGCGTTAGGTGTCATTCCATACCAAGCCCAGGCATCACCAAGTGGAGCAGCTGTAAAGAAAATGAAGATTGTCTACTCACTACTAAGGTCAAAATTTCAGACATTTCATTAGGAACTAACATTTTTTATTCCACCATTTTGTAGTCCAGAACTCCAATGGAGAATGAATTACCTTTTTTTACCTAAACTTTTTGGTTACACAAAAGAACAATGGGAGAACCCTTGGACTTTTTCTAACATAAATGCTTTATGGTCTAGACTAACTGTACATCAAAAAGGAATCCTCACCCTTGCCATTGTTCAGAACAAGTTCAATGTACAAACTAACTATATTCATGTGGTCGCAAGATCATGTATATATACATCTTAGAATACCTAAGAACATTTGAAAATAATGTTTTTCCAGCATTGGATGAGTATTTGAATAAGTTAGAATCAATTTACATTTTTGATGTGAAAGAAGTTGTTTCTAACTCTAAATCAGTTTCTTCTTGAGTTACTCATCAGTTCTTATTCTCTGATCTGTGGGAAATCTACACAGATTGGGAAACTAACTATTCTCGTTATTTGGAGGAAGTAAAAGCAAATAACATATTTCACTCCACTAACCCAATAACTCGACCATATTATACTTACAACCATGTAAATATTGTTTCCCTCATTTCGTATGCCCTCTTGTCTGTTCAACAACTGTATATTAAAGATAAATTTCTCGAATATACATATGTTGCCCTTTCACTAACTATCCCTTCTGCCGAGATGTCTGAAATCCTGACCGAGGATAGTTGGTATGCACATCTTGTTAATAATACATTAATTGATAACCCCCTTGCACCAATCGACAATCAAGGAATGGGTGGTTATCCAAATTCGTCATTCCAAGAAGACTACAACCAGAAGAACAACTATTTTCAGGCAACAAAAGGATTAACATTGGAGCAAGAAAATGAAGAGAATGAAGCCCGAGCCGAGGCTATTTTCCACAGCAAGCCAGCTAGCCGAAAGTGACAAAGAAGGACATAAATCAGATTGTTTGCGAGCCACTGCATAGCTGAGGAAGGGGATATGTGGAGTCTTATGATCTCACATTATCCAAATTTTGTTATATATAGTAAAAATTTTTAATTTCCATATATATAAAATGTGTACTTTTGCCTAAATACATGTAAAGGCCTATTTCGCATTTGTAAATTCATATTTTGAGTAGAAGTTGCGATGTTCTAAAGAGACGCAATAGAAGTTCATAACCGACATTTGACGGTTCGTAAGCGACATTGAGGCTGAAAAACATTCCTATAAGGATAGCACTATGTGCCATTGTACATACGCATTTCTACGCATAGCTGAATATCAATAGAGAGCGAAGAGCAAGTTCTTATAGCTTGAACATTCTTTCCTTCTGTTATCTCTCACATAATTACTTCTTATCATTTGTGCAAACACACTATGTATGATCTGTGATTGATTGTGATACTGTTCTATTTGTGTCACACACATCTGAATTTTAGTTACTCTAACACGTTATACTGAATTTCAGTTATACATTTTTTCTCTCTCTCTCTCTCTCTCTCTCTCTCTCTCTCTCTCTCTCTCTCTCTCTCTCTCTCTCTCTCTCTCTCTCTCTCTCTCTCTCTCTCTCTCTCTCTCTCTCTCTCTCTCTCACACACACACACACACACACACACACACAATGGTGTGGCAGAAAGAAAAAACAGAACGCTAGTCAAAGGAGCCAGATGCATGATGGCACAAGCTCAATTGCCAGGTCAATTCTGGATGGAGGCAATAGCTACAGCTGTACACCTACAGAACAGATCAACAACGACATTGTTAGGGAACAAAACACCATACAAAATGTGGACAGGCAGAAATAATTCTGACTAATGTGCGCAGGGAATTAGCCAAAGCGGTTAAACATAACTTTTAGGATAAATTCCTTCAACTTGGAATGAGCTATGTGTTCAGATAATGGGATTGATTGAGACTCTGTCTTGTTTGCTTCCTGCGATCAAACTAATTCTTTGTGTTTGATTAAGAAGAACTTTTAGCTAATTGATTCTGCTTGATGAATCTAATTGGTAGTTGTTGTCAGTTCTGAGTATTTTCCTGATGCCTGAAGAGCCTGAAAGATAAAGTAATTATTACAATTACAGACTTTGACCAAATCATTTCATCATTGGTGTTCTTGGATGCCAATTTACCCAAATATCTTTGGATACCCAGTTATGTCGTTGTAGTATTCATTGTGAACTCTATACACTCTAGTCTGTTTATCATCATACATACATTTACCATGCAAAAGATGAGATTATTCTCTCTCTTGGAGATCGATCAAACCTTTTATACTATGTAATTCATCAATTTGTGAAAATCTATAACGACTAGGCCACCACAATATTTTAAAGGATAATTATAATACAATTCGATCCCATTCACAAAAAGAGATTCCAGTTCAGCCAGCAAAGGCCTCATGAACGCTCCAAAAAGTTTGGGTGAGCTCTGTATATGTTTCTTGCAAGTAAAAGGTATGAACAAGACCAGAAAAATATCCAAAAGAGTATTCTTCCAAGCATTGAGAATGGCAATTTCAACAACACTTGACATTTTCACCCATTCTTTCCCACCGCACTTGACATGCTTCTTGCTCCTTGCTCTCCAACACCTATGGGTTCTACTGTTCATGCGACCTTCACATGTGAAATTCAAAAAACATTTTTGGGTTGGGAGACTTGAGCCACCCTACCTTAGGCTTTTTCCATTTGGCATTTAGGCTACCAAGGCCCGAGTGTTCCCCCCCATCCACCCACCCGCGGGAGTGGACGAGGCACTGAGCAATGAACATGGGAGAAACCCAGTGACTAAGTCTATACTTGGGTGCTGCCTTCCCCTCTCTCTCTCTCTTAGAGTTGTTAGAGGTTTTTGGCAAATAGTCGAGTTTTTCGAGGCTCGTATTGAGGACATGTCTACCTAAGCGTCAACGCCCCCTTGGTCTACAGGTCGACTTTGCCTTTGATGGAATTCTATATCTTGCCAGGTTGGTCCAATTAATTCACTCAATGATCTATTTTGAGTGATAAGGACCGGAGCAATATAAATGTCAAACACTCAACGTTGGCCAAATTAAATCAGCAGATGAGCTTTTGTCATGTACTAAGGACCAAAACTACATTTCAAGCATAGACTTTGAGCCATTTGAATGTTCAAAACCTAATTAGATTTCTCAAATTCAATCAATCGCTCTGGTATAAGATTTCTCAAACTCAATCAATCAATGAGTAACCAATGAGAGTAGGTCTAAATCCAACCTTATCAACTTCAACACTAGCCAAAATTCGTAAAAACACAATTACAAGGCCTTATTGACATAAGAAAATCTATCTCTAAGTTCAAAATTCATTTTGGCCTCAAAATTGCCAAATTAGATCAGCTTAACTAGTTGACATTTTTCAAGATTTTGTGCAAACAACCATGTACTTCTGTGAGAGACTTGAATTACCTTTTGTCAACTCACGTTTCTTCTTTGCTTTTGGCTCTTTGTAGGTAAAAAACTCATGTAGTCGAAGCTCCACTAGAATGCCTTCATGTCTAAACTTCTTAAAGATTCCTTCTACATTAAAATCACTCACTATAGCCTCACATTATGCCTAGAGACTGATGCTTTTCCATTTGCTTAGGGACCTCCACCCAATCCTCATTTGTTTGCTTAACTGATATCCCATAGATTCTCCCTGCAATGTCGTTGACTCCTACAAACTTTTCCCCTCAAAACGACCTATGGCCTATTGAAGGACACAAAACATATGTGCATGATCAAGTCTAACGATCACTCATGATATTGAGGTATTGCTCTAGTTCTATTTTTATAGATGTGTCACAATCACTCATTGAGATATGTCAACTGATGAAGATCACTTATACAAGTTTGGCATTAAACTCAAGCTATCTCAGTTGATATACATCGAATTTGGGCATCTACATTTTTCAAAAGTCAAAGTTTCTCAAGCTCAATCAACTATTGAGCAATCTAAATTGATATGAGCCAAAAACAAGTTGTGTTTAGTGATAGAAATCAGATTTATGTTGTCTCAAGTGATAAGGATCAATTCCATCGTTAACATATTGAAATCTAGCAATCTGAACTCCTAGACCCAATATTGGTCGAATTCAATCATTAAATAATCCATGTCAAAGAAGGATTATCAAAGTTATATTGCAACATAGGCATCAAAGTAAAGGTATCGGAAGTGACAGACATTAAATCTGAGAGACATTGAGTGATATGGGTAGAGTTCATCAAAAAGGAATTGAACTTGAGCAATTTGAATGTCCTAAATTAAAAAATGTTTCATTAGATTAGATCAGTCATTGCACTATGTCAAGTGATATAGATGAAAATCAGGTGCTAGTCATCAAATTCGTTTTATCTCGAGATATGCATGAAATATGTGATATCTTGATTTTTGAAACTTGATAGTTTCTAAGTTTGACTACTTAGCATGCAATCTTGATTTCAGTCACTCAATAAGATCTGTCGACTTTGATTACTTAACGTGCAATCTTGATTTCAATCACTCAATAAGATTTGTCGATTGATTAAGATCCAAACTACAAGTTTGGCATTAACTCAAGCTATCTCGAGTGATATACATAAAATTTGGGCTACCTACATTTTCAAAACTCAAAGTTTCTCAAGGTCAATTAATTACAAGTGAGCAATCTAGAGTGATATGGGCAAAAAACAAGTTGTCTTAAGTGACAAAAATCAATTTAAGCTATCTCAAGTGATAAGGATCAATTTCATCCTTAACATATTGAGATAGAGCAATTTGAAAGTCCTAAATTCAATATTGGTCAAATTCAATCATTGAATAATCCATGTTAAAGAAAAAATATCAAGAATATATTGTCACATAGGCATCAAAGTGAAGAAGTTTGAAGTGACAAACATTAAATCTAAGATGCATTGAATGATGGTCAAGTTCACCAAAAAGGAGTTGACTTTGAGCATTTTGAATTTCCTAAACTCAAAAATGTCCAAATTACATGACTCAATGAGATATCTCAACTGATAGAGTTCACAACTACATTTTCGGGCCCCATCCTCATCCAAGGGTGATCTAGAGGCCTTTAGAGGTGCAAAAGCATCAAAAATCGAATTCTCTAGGGTAACCTGACTCACTCTGGCCACGACAAGGTGGATCCAACAAACTGTGGAGTGTCAAGGTCTACCAACTTGTACCATGTATGATCAAACATCGAATCACATATTGGGCATCAAAAGTTTATAACTTTATGAGCATCCACTTTATCATAAATGTCAAATTTGTGGTGTATCATATGATAATGCGTCAAAACTAGGCTATCTTGTAGCTTAAGGATCAAACTACATCTACCTTGAGTGATAGCCAACAAATTCTAGTTGTATCTATCACCCCTCCCCTCCCATGAAATTGTCACTCAACTCCCTACTCATGCAACATTTCACTCTCTTCATACCAAACCATAAAATGGGAGAAGTGCACCCTCCCTCACACTTTTCTTGAGTGTATCCAGGATAGGAGAAGGAGCTTGGTGCAGGCTCTAAAAGCATATCTCTCTTCTTTTGTTATCACAGATATGAAAGTATCACTCCAATATGCAGTAAAGTTCCATAGTCGATTTTCTTTTCTACTTCATTTCAATATATTAGGGTTTATTGTAATGTATTGTATATTTATGAATGTAGTAATCATGTTGGGGTCAGGCAGTGGTGAAAGCTCGGGAGATTATGTTAAAAATTTATATGAATCATTAACTTTTGAGCAAAAAACAGATGTGCAAAGTATGTTTAGCCGAGATGAGGCTGGTCCCTCATAAGCAGTCGCGGCTCCCGCCCTCACCGAAGAGTCATCCACAAATTCTTATTATGACTTGGATCCTCAAGGTAATATAATTGCTAGGGTGGTTTTGTACCGGCTCTATTCATTATGCCGACTCCATTTTGGTGACAAATTGTGTAGTAAATGGTCTGAACAACTTGCCGCCGATAAACGACAGGTTATTGGTACCATTCCTGATGAATTCCAACAAGAAGAGAAATTTGAGGAGAAGAAAATTCATAAGCATATGAGCTTATGGATTCGGCATCGTTGTGATATGGCACGACGAGCTTATAGGGATGGGCAATCCAAGCCCTCCTGGTGTTCAAGAAGTTATTGGAACCGTGTAAAAGTGGATGAATGAACACCAAATAGATACAAGATGCAAAAAGATGTTGCAGCCGCTATGATGCATGGGATAGGCAATCCTAGGCTGGGCTCGAGCGGAAAGGTGGGATTGCAAGAAAGCATGGTAAGTGAACCTACACTACTCTTATAGTTTATCCGTGATTTCGTATGCCTTTATTTTTTAATATGCATTATGACTAGCTGCTCCAACGTAGCCCTAAATTAATTTCAACTTAAATTGAATGCATGGATAGTTGGCGGACTATGGACGTCTGCGGGGAGGAGTACGAATTTGCCTTCTGGGAATCATATGACGCATTAGTCGACAAACTAAAGAGCGAGGGTCATCCTTGAAATGTAAGTACTAGTTTTTGTATTCATACTAATGTGTTATGTATTCCGATGTCAATGTTATTTAATTTAATACGATCAAGCATTAAATATTAATGTAGTTTGTTTGCTTGTTTTCATGCAAACTGGACGTCACAACGACGACGAGTAAATTAGGTTTATAAGTTTTAGTTGATGTTAGATCTAGAAAGACTCATGCGACATTAAAGCACCAATTTTGTAATACATTAGTTGATATTATGAAAATATTATTATTGCAAATGACCGTGCAATATTGTCATTGCTTTTATATGTGCAATGTTTTTTTTAAAAAAATTCCAATGTCAAATTTTGAGATGTGGATTGACGAAACAACCAACCAAGAATTCAAAACCATGTGCAATGTCGGATTTCAAAAGAAGAATCAACATCATATAGAGAAATCTAAATGAAATTTATGATGTGCATAAAGCAATGCAATAGAGTATTGTCATTCATAATGAACATGACATAATGCAATAAAATATTGAATGAAAAGTGATTTAGGAATGAAAAGTACCTCGTGCTTAGCTTGTTGTTTGATCCAAATATTGAATGCAACTCAAAAATATTGTTTCAAAAACAATTCATGAACATCGCTTCTCCAAGAACCCAACTCCAAGAACAGCGTGATAAAAATGCGTGCGTTGCTTTTTACGCATTTTTTATTTTTATTTTTACCTAATTATAAGAGACGTCGCAAGGTAAGGAAATTCAACTAATTGAAGGGAAGCACATGATTCCAAAACTGTGGCGTACACAGTAGAGACAAGTGCATGAAAATTAAAAGCTCAACAGGCAAGAAATTCTTTCTTGCTATCAACCCCAACAATGGAGTTTGCCCCACACTGCTGTACTCACTTGCACTCCCTGCTATTGTTGTTGCTACATGGCGGAACTGGTAAGGACCAGCCATAGCCAAAAGACTACAAGCAGGTAATTCCGCTTGTTACAGTTGTTGCCACCTTAAAAATGTCGTTATATTGAGTCATTGCCCTCGTTGTCTCTGCGACTGCATACATGCTATATACAGCTTACGAACATCACACTCTGGAACTTTCTCTCCGCTCTTCGTTTAGATGGATCCGTAGGTTCACGGCAAAATCAATTTTCACATTCAAATGTTGCTCAAGTCAAAATCTAATCCACTTGTCTGATTTTTGAAACGATGTAAATTCCCTTCAATGTTTCATTGACATTTTAGGTACTAGATAACGGGCATGAGTGGCCCATTATGAATATCCCAAGGCCTAGGGAAAGCCCATGGCCTTAAGATATTTCATAACGGGCCACTCATGCCCGTTAAGTGACAGTAATAGCTCCATTATGAATATCCCAAGGCCTAGGGCAAGCCCGGGAGGGCGAGCCCGTGGCCTTGGGATATTTCATAACAGGCCACTCATGCCCGTTAACTGACATTAATAGCAGGGCTACCTTTCATTGCCTTTCTTGCTTTTTGTCTTTATTCGATTAGCTCAGTTGGTTGGAGCCCTTCTTGTTTGTTATGTTTTCGACAAGCCCGAAACGATCTTTTTCTTCATTCCCGAACTTGAGCGCGCAAATTGGTGCTAGCAGCTATTCCAAAGCATATGCATTTGTAATCCAATCGATTAGAGAACTCGGAATATAAGATAAGAGATGACGGTGGTGCAAATTTGCAGATGTGCAATATACCTGGAAGGAAACATCAATGACTAGCAGTTGTCAGATTAGTATGGGAAGCATCTTAGGCATAGAACATTTTGAAAGGATGAAACGTGCATTGAACATGCAAATTAAATTCACAGAAGTTGTTTGCTTTTGTTGAATAGCATCACTGTTTGCTTCTTCCATCGCATCTCTTCACAATGCTTTTGTAATGGATGTATCTCTGACATACAAGCTAGAAATAATGGATCGCCATAATTAAGATTTTTCTGATGCAGGGTTGATGGAAGCGTGCACTACGAGTGAATGGCTGTCTCTCTTTTCCTCAATGGCTTTCTCTCTTTTCCTCTGTGCAATTTATATGAAAATTATGGATTGCACTCTCTGTATAAACACTCTCTGACGCTTTGCCTAATGCATGAAGGTCGCCCTTCATGCCTAAAGGGCACACGATCAGCTTAAATTTAAAAACATATACGAATTCAACAAATTATATTTTGTCTCTTGGAAAACACCACTAACAATTCTTTGCAAACAAAAAATAAAAATACCAATGAACTCATAAGCAATTGTCAAAATATGACACATATTCAGCGTGTTAAATATTGACAACAAACATGACAATGACACGGATGCTAACACAAAGGTCACATTAAAAAATTCATTCTAATTTCACATTAAAAATTTCATTAT
Source organism: Diphasiastrum complanatum (assembly GCA_029204225.1). Lineage (NCBI taxonomy): Eukaryota > Viridiplantae > Streptophyta > Lycopodiopsida > Lycopodiales > Lycopodiaceae > Diphasiastrum > Diphasiastrum complanatum. Next base: position 50,512,949 of record CM055101.1, read on the forward strand.
AATTTCACATGTCAATCTAATTCTAGATTCGCATTCCAATCTCATTCATAATTAAGCAATTATCATTCAAGATAAAAGCTCTTATAAGTGATGGAGGTGGTGAATATATCTCCAATAAATTTCAAGATTTTTGTGAGCTTGAAGGCATTAAAAGAGAGTTTTCTTGTGCCTACTCTCCATCTCAAAATGGAGTGGCCGAGAGAAAGAATAGCTCTCTATGTGAATGTGCAAAATCTATGAGAATTGAGGCATCTTTGCCCAAAGATTTTTGGGGATAAGCCATTAATTGTGCAAATTATCTTTGCAATAGGCTCCCACATATAGCTCTTGGAGGAAAGTCACCATATGAAATCTTATTTTTGAAGAAGCCTAAGGTTGATCACCTTAGAGTTTTTGGATGCTTATGCTTTGTCCATATTCCCTTGGAAACAAGGAAGAAGGAAGATCCTAGTGCATGCAAAGGGATCATGCTTGGATACTCATCCACCAAGAAGGCCTATAGAGTCTTTATACTCTCTACTTCTCAAGTTATTGAAAGTAGAGATGTTGTCTTTCATGAAGATCAACACTCATCTTTTGAAGAGGCCGAGATCAAGAAATCTATGGATGCATCATCAATTATTGATTTTGAAGACAATCATAATGCGATGGGGTCGAGATTTGAAGAAGACTCTCCTCGGATTTTTTCACCAAGAAGATCCATGAGTGATAGATCTGAGCCTAAGAGGCTCTCATATGTTGACAAAGGCAAACAAGTGGATCTTGATTCCACTAATTATGTTTTTCATGTCTCTCATGAAGAGCCAAAGAATGTACAAGAGGCACTCAATACCAAGGAGTGGTATGATGCCATGAAGCAAGAGTATGATGCATTGATCACCAACAATACTTGGGAGCTTGTCGATCCTCCATCCAACAAGCATGTGATTGGTTGCAAGTGGGTGTTTCGGATCAAGTTCAATCATGATGGCACCATCAACAAGCATAAAGCAAGATTATGTGCCAAAGGATTTGCTCAAATCTATGGTCTTGATTATGAGGAGACCTTTGCACCCGTTGCAAAGATGGTGACAATAAGAATTCTTATGTCTCTTGCTTGTTTCTTTAAGTGGAAGGTGTTCCAATTAGATGTATCCAATGCTTTTCTAAATGGTTATCTTGAGGAGGAGATCTATATGGAACAACCTCAAGGATTCATCAAGGACGAGTCCAAAGTGTGCTTGCTCTTCAAAAGTCATCTTATATATTGAAGCATAAAGATCAATCATCAAGTATTGAATAGTTAGCGTTTCTCTCTCAAGCTTTTAAACTTGAACACTCTTGAGCATTCTAGTTCAGTTCTTTAGAGTTGATTAAGAGATTGCTATTGCACTCACTGCTTATTAGCATTGCACTTAATTCAGACTTTTCTTTAGTTGCTCAGAGATAGCTTAGAGTATGCGGCTTTGATCCGCAACTTGTTTACATCTGTTTCATTTTCATACTAAATCAATACTATCTTCTTATTGTGTTCAGTTTTGTCTCAAAATGTATGCATTTCCGTAATTCTTTGCGACAGATTATTTGTCTGATAATTCAATGCTTAATTGTTTGGTTGCGTAATCACTATAGTAGTAATGATTGCAAAGTTAGTTAATTATGACATTACTTTCAAGCCTACTCTCTACATATGAGAACTGGGTGATGATCATCACGACACACTCAAATTTAACTCTTACCAGAGTTATCACTATGTTGCTACAAGAAGATAATCGAAGAAGTCAAGACATTCCATCTACCTCTTCGTCTCATGCTCTATATGTCAACAAGGGCTCAAAATGATAGAAGCATAAAAGCTCCAAGTAGTCTACATCGAATCAAAAACAGACTAAAAGTCAAGAACAATTATCAAATTCACATTCATCAAAGAAGATGTAGTATTTGAAACAGTCGATAAGGCTGGTCATGTGCTAACTGGCTCTAGAATCAAAAAACCAAAAGCTTTCGTCTAATGCTTTCTGATGATTTGTCATGAATGGATCATGATCCTCTTCTTAATTGAGTTGAGTTGATTCTGTAGTTGCATTTGCCATCTAATTCAATAGCCTTTTGTTCTTGTTCTTGTTTAGGAATATGCGGCAACCTTGGATCTCATGGTTGGTTCGTTTGTAGTATTTGCAGAAGAGCTTCTTCCTAGTTGGAAAATTCGACTGCTCTCAACCTTGTGATGGTTTTTTATTCAACTTTGATTGTTTTGAGCCTTCATTATTTTGCTTATACAAGCTCTTGTTTGTGTATAGGGTCTGAGAGTCGACTGTCGATGAAGTAAATAATCTGTTCCTTCAAGTATCTTCCTGCAGCAACAAGAGCTTGCATGTTTTCAAATTCTTTTAAAAATATTTTCTCTTTCATTTCCTCACGGAATCACAAGCCAATTTGTTCGATAAGCCTTTGATGTCAATTAGATGTATATTTAGCCCATTCACTCATTTAGAAATCGGAATCAATTTAGCGTATTAAAAACTATCCATTTGAAGGAATCCAAATAGAAGAATCATTAAAACGAAAGAAATTATGCTCTCCATCTCATAACATTGAATAAATAATAAATGGCTTCTCTTTTAATATTATTTTTCCATTCATGGGGGTGATACATTTTCACACGACTGTTATTAACCACAAAACATATACCTGGCGAGCAATGCCACGAAATCAGCACATTATTGTTGAATATATCCAGAATTTGATACGGCCCTTCCCAGTGTTAATCCTTGGATCTCAAGGTATTCATAATACTACCCGGATAATACAACACCAAGTCTCCCTTTTGTAGATCTTGTTCATGTATATGCCGACCAAACCACCATGCTTGCTGTTGTTTAGCTATCCAGTTTTGCCAGTAAGCATACCCACAATGTTCTTCTAATTTCTATAAAACATGTAATTGTTCTCACAACATCTCATCCAATGATAAATTATGACCAATTTGCACATGCACATTTGGCAACACAAATTTGTAAGGCGCATCCACACCATAAACCAATTGGAAAGGTGTAGACCCTGTGGATGTCTTATAAGTCGTGCGATGTCTTATAATGCCAGTTGTAAAAGATCATGCCATGAACTTCCTTTCTCTAACACCTGCTTCTCTAAGATGCATTTCAAAATTTTATTGGTGGCTTCAGCTTGGCCATTGCCACGCGGATAATATGAGGTAGATGTTTTATGCACAATCCATATTAGGTCCATCATTTCTACAAGTGTATCATTAATGAAATGCGGTCTGCAGTCCGAAATAATTTCTTAGGGACATCCAAACCTTGTTAAGATATTTATAATTTGGGTTGTGGACATTGATGTGTTATCCCTCAAAGCCTTCGTCTCTGCCCATTTAGTCGCATAATCTATGGCTACCACAATATACTGATGACCAATTATGGATGGTGGGTCATTAGAGGAGTTTTGAGGTTCAAAAAGATCGTTTAAGAATTCGTGCAAGATGTAGTTTATATTATTAAAATATTATAACACTAAAACTTTTGACTTGCCATAACTTTTTAATCGTAGCTCAAAAGTATGTCATGTAACATATTACTGGAAAGCCCTTGTCGAACGCTTTTCAATGCACCAAACTCCGCTAAATTCAGACTTACCTTTGAGGCTAACTTGGAATTTCAACTTAGAGATAGAAATTTTTATGTCAATAACGATCTATATAGTGTTTGCTATTTTTGGGAGGAAGATTTGTAGACAAGGTTGGATTTAGACCCATTCTAATTGGGATTATAGTTAGTCACTCAAAACTAGGTAAGATCTTGTTCCAATGTTATCAATTGATTCATCAACATACACCATATAACCCAAAAACATAATTTTTTTGGCTTGTACTTTAACCCTCTGCCCCATAATTCAAGTCCGAAATCATAAATCTCAAACTTAAAATTGAAACCCTATTATTTTTGGTAAAGAATATCTTTTATTGTCCAATAGAAACTGATGAAATTTGCAACGAGCAAAAATTATGCTTAACGCTTCCCTGTCTATCGTAGAATATTTTTTCTTTGTAGGTGTCAGCAATTCGCTTGCATAATACACAAGATGATCGTAACTCTTCTCCTCTTCTGGTTGCCCAAAGCACAACCTATAGCTACCTAGGATGCATTTATATGAACATGAAAGGGTTTACTCCAGTCTGGAGGTCACAATATTGGTGCATTTATCGACGACATCAATCAAATCCTGGAACACCTTATACCGGTTAATAGTTACCCTATAGACGGCTCGCTTCTTGAGGACCTCATACAAAATATGAGTCCTATCTGCATATACCATCGATCATAACCCGTCATTCCTAAGATTATTTGCATTTCTTTTGGGCTCTTTTAAAAACGCATGTTCTTAATGACTTCAATCTTAGCCGGATCAATGAACAATCCGTCTTTGGAAATGATTTATCCTAATAAAACTCCTCTCTACACACAGAAAGTACACTTTTCTAGATTAAGATTGATTTTCAATTCATAACAACTTTGGAAACATTTTTCCAAATAATCCAAATGATCATCATGATCCCCATATAGACAGAAATCGTCCAAGACGATTTTCATAAATTTGTCTAAGTAATCATAAATTGCCTTTGTCATCACTATTTGAAAAGGCTGTTGGTGAATTTTAATAAACCCCAGACTCACTAATTTTTCAATTGCAGCTCTAATCTGATCCACATGCTTTGGATTCATCTGATGTCTTTGTTGCCGAACCGGTCTAGCATCAATTGTATTCTGGTAGACCTCTTTTGCTACGCCTCATAATTCATCATAAGACCAGGCAAAGACAACCTTATAGTTTTTCAACAACTCCATGGCTATCGTAATAAAATCAAGATCATCTTCTGCCCCAATGAATATCTACTTTGGATCATCATCTGTCACCAAATTAATTCGAATAATTTTTTTCCTAGCTATCTATGTTGGACTCAATCGGGCTGGTTCCACCTTTAAAGTCATGGATTCCAAAATAATTTCAAAAAGGATTTAGAATTTCTCTAATGTCTAGAAAGGTCTTTTTTGGATTTAGAACTCCTCTAATGTCTAGAAATAGCTAGAACATAGAAATCACTACTTTATGCCATCTAGACTTTAGAAATGCACAAACATTTGATCATAAACACTTAGATATGACTTAGTACTATCCTTGTACGTATAGTAGCAATAAAGTACAATATTGTACTTCACAAGTGTGAAAGCTAGATAAACCATAAATTCAACATTCTACGCATAGAAACTCAAGATATCATGAGATAAACACATGAGATGGACATCGAATCAAAACAAAAAAGTTCTCCATACAAAATGAGAACATCAAGATGATTTTTCCACATTTTTATACCTATTTATAATAGCCATCATGTCACTTGGCCACTTGCCCTAAAATAGCAACTTCTTGGTACTTCACTAAAAGCCTAGAAATAAGTTACTAGTTTCAATGTATCTCAACTAACCAATAGTAGTAGCTCTAAATCCAACATTATCCACTTGAATACTTGTAAGAAGTAGTAAGAACACTATTTTTAGGCCTTATCAAGATTAAGAAATGTATCTATAAGTTGAAATTTCACTTTGGCCTCCAAAAATGCCAATAACCAACAAAACTAGTTGACAATCTTTCACACCCACTCTATTCCTTTTGTCTCCTTTCTTGTTTCCTTTTGCTCTCCCTTCTTGGTTGCTTTCCTCTTAGTGCTATCCACACTCTTGCCCTCGGTACTCTTGTTCATCTTCTTGATCTTGCTCCTTTCCTTCCTCCTCTTATTTCTCCTCTTCATCCTCCTTTGGTTGCAATCAAATGGTAATGAGTAGTGATTTCATGATCACACTTTTTCCTTTTTTGTTTTTCATTAATCTCGTCTTAGCTTTAAACTAATGCCATTGCGTTGTCATGCTTTTGTAGGTGACAAAATTGGGAAGCAACGACAAGAAAATTGAGCTCTCAAGCAATGGATCTAAGATGATTGGTGCTAGATTATGCATATTTCTAATCTATCTCTCTTTCTCTCTCTCTCTCTCTCTCTCTCTCTCTCTCTCTCTCTCTCTCTCTCTCTCTCTCTCTCTCTCTCTCTCTCTCTCTCTCACACACACACACACACACACACACACACACATTGTTACTCTCTTTTGGTTGCATTTTAATTGAGTAGATCAATGCATACAGTATATTAAAAGATTGTTCTATTTTGCAAGTTTTTTTTTCTCTTTATTTGTTCACCATTCAAGCACTCTTAGCAGCATCCGAGGGGCAAAATTTGTAGCTAACAAGGTACTGAAGATAACAAAAAGGACATCGAAAACTATGGATTTGTTAGTAACAATATACCAACACTTATTCCGACACTCATAGAGTAATTTTTATGCCCTTCAATCTGTACATGGTTTCAAAATCAGACGAGTGGATTGGATTTTGATTTTAGCAACATTTGAATTTAAAAATTGGTTTTGCCGCGAACCTACGGACCCATTTAAACGCAGGGCAGAGAGAGAGTCTCCTAGCGTGACGTTAGTAAGCTATATATAGGGTGTAGGCAGTCGCGAAGAGACAGGGAGCATGTGAGAGAGAGAGATGGCGAGGGATAGTCTTTTTGCTACGGCTGGCCCTTGCTAGTTCCGCCATGCAGATGCAGCAACAGCAATATCAGGGACTGACCAAAACGAGTGAGTACAGCAGTGTGGCTCAAACTCCATTGTTGGGGTGGATAGCAAGAAAGAATTTCTTGCCTGTTAAGCTTTTAATTTTCGTGCACTTGTCTGTACTGCGTGTGCCACAGTTCCGGAAGCATGTGCTTCCCTTCAATTAGTTGCATTTCCTTACTTTGCGACATCTCTTTTCTTCTCTCATGTACGAAATAGAGGTATAGTTGCAATATTGCTTCATGCTTCTTGGCTCCCTTTGTCTTTCTTGCAGGTACGTAGACTGGATGCGTAGGTGGATCAAGTATCAGAGTCAATCAGAAGAGGCTGAAGATAATAGACAACAATGGAGATGCCGTCTGGAGAGTGAATGTCACAAACTATTGCCATTGTAATGCAATAGGAATCCATTTTCACTGTGGAAGTTTTGCACCTAATATTGTAGATCCTGCAACTTTATTCGTTCTGGGCTATGGCGACTGTTTGATCAACGGTGGACATCACTTGAGTCCTCTTGAGACCATATCATTTGAATACGAAGGGCTCCATCCATATCCTTTTTCATTCAGATCAGCTCATTTTCAGTGCTAGCAAGAAGATCCCTTGTTGGCGAAGTATTAGCCTTTGGGAGATACATGCACATTGTTATCGACATATTCAAATGCAGTAATAATTCACAAGACTTTGCAGTACCTTGTGCTTCAATTTTATATCAACATATGTGCATGCTTCATAGCATTCTAGTTGATTGTTGTGCTGTGGACGGTTTTCATCGTCAGGTTTTCAAACTTAGTATTGAGTTGCTTCTCTCAAAAGAACATTACTTACATTCATCTTTACACAATGAAGTTCTAGTCTAGATCTTTTCTTGTATCTAACTAGCTTTTGTGCTTCAAGAGGTTCATCCTCATCTTCAATCAAGAATTCATAAAGGTTCGGTCCTATTCTCAAAGACCTAACCTTCCAAATGGCATAATTTGTAGAGTTCAATCTCTCACTAGCTTCTAGAAGGTTAGCTCCAATAGATCCCATCTTACTAGTGAATTCTACAAACAATAAATTGATTTGTTTAATTCTAGAAACTCACAAAAGTCTCTCTTGTAGTGATTCACTCAAATTAGATTTCTATTCCAACAAATGGACTTATAATCTCAGTTCTAGCACTCCCTCACAAAGTTGGAATGAAGATTAGATGAGTTGAAATATACTTACAAGCAAATCAAGCCAATCTTGGCTTTTTTTGGACAAAAAAATGACTCAATCTCCCTCACACTTCTTGATGTACTTTCAAGACCTGTAAATCACTTTTAAAGGCCTTGATTTCAGCCTAGATCAATTAGATCTCATGAACCAATGTCAAATCTAATTAATGACACTCAATCTTGGTGGATTTTCCTAGGATTAGCACAAAAATCTCATCAAAAACATGATGCTTATGTTGATTTGAGTAAGTGGTAGAACTATAAGCTTTTGGATCCATATGAAATCAAAAAGTTATTGCATGACTCCAAATTGCAACTTTCATTAAAGAAAGTGTAAAAAATGAAGTACACTTTGGAAATTCAATTACTTTGTAATATGTTTTATTCCAATATACAAAAATATCTCTTTGTGTCGTTGGCTGAATCAGAACCTCAGCAAACGGAATTTTGAAATTTTGAAGGAAGGCTATTTGGTGTTTGCAGTCAATGTACATTCAATTGGACACCGTTTGACAACCAAATTGAAGCATCATAGTTCTAGCAGTAGGGCGACCTCAGAGCAAGAGAATAGGCCTATCAGAACACTGTGAATTGGAAGCCAAGAAGAGATTTGTGTAAAAAGCCTTGGTTTGAGATTTGGGAGCACAGAATCAGAGATTACTCTCTATTCTAAACCGTCTTGCAAGCTGTAAAAACCCAGAGGAGGGCGCCCTAGCAGTGCAAATCAGATCAGAAGAGGCCGTGGACAGCCACGACTCAGAGAAAGAGAGATTGTTGAGGAATCCTCAGGGCAGCCATAGATGTAGAAAGAGAGGAAGCTGGCCGCGAGGAGGACAGTCGCGACTTAGTTCGCGCGTGGAACCAAGGTAGAAGCCTAGCATTCCGGAGTGAGTCGTGCTTGCAGGCGCATTGATCAGCGCACAAAGCCATCTAGGACTGTAGGATGAGTCCCTATGAAGATCAATGATAGAGATCGTGCTTTTGGAAGGCAATGTGAGCCATTGGATCGGAATTAGCCATTGGATGGCAAGTAAAGAGGCTGTGAAAGTTTGAAGGGCAATTGGGCCTTCAACCTCATTAAAATTTTCATATTGAAATTGGAGTTGGGTCCCTTCACAAGTGAAGAGTGAAGTTTCTTCAAGGTGAAGAAATATTTCAAAAACAAAGAAAATCTCTATTTTTGGGCCTTTTATATGTTTTGACCCAAACGAAGGGCACCCGGACTGTACCTACAAGTACGGTACAGCAAAATAGAGTGATTACAACGAAGAAAGTGTTTGGAGTGCGCCAAAAGTAATTTCACCATTCCACTGGGCACGTAGTTGGGAGTTGACAACTGAGTGCATTTCGGAAGGCGACACCGATTTGGCTTTCAAATTGGTGGAAAAGCGGCGAGTGGCCTGGTAAGGAAAAAAGTGCAGGTCATCATTTTCAACTTCTGACATCACAGTTGGCCTCGGCATACTGTTTTTAGCATATGGCAGAAGTTTCAAGTAGTTTTGTGATGCCAAACATGGGAGAGTCCATTTTGAGTGAAATGGACTCTCCCATGCAAATTGGACGGGATTTCCAACTATGCAGTGTGCAAATTCAGAATGAAAAACATACTGATGGAGAAAGACATGTGGGAAGTCGTCACAGGTGATGAGAGAAGGCCACCATTCACATATTCTCCCTAAAACAAGCTTCATCCTTTATTTAAATATGTTTTAAATACGTGGCTGGTTCATAATCTAACTCAATTATAAAGAAATGAAATTCAATACAAATTTCAGAAATTAATTAGAACACAAGCACATCAATTTTTTGTTGTGTTTACTATGTGCCCTGCCTGTAAGGTAGGGCCTAAAAGAGAGTGCACGTCAAATTTAAACTCTAGTTCAAAGATGAGTGTCACTAATTTGCTACAAGATGACTTGTGGCAATTGCCTTTAGAGGAACGCAGGTAGGTCCAAGCTCTCAAGTATCCGAGGAAAAGGTTCTAGAGAAGGAGGATGAGATTTGGCCCACACAAAAAACAAGCATTTTTTCCAGCCATTTGAAAGCCTGCCCAACAAATGGATACTATTAATCACTATGAAAAAAAGTATACGTCAAAGAATAATTATAGCCATTGTAGTATATCATGTAAATGTCAAGAATTATTAGTTGTATGTAGTTGTACACAAACTCCTATGTACACAAGATAGACATTGTTTGAGATTACCTGAGCATTCACCTAATCCTGGATAGTCATGCATTGTCCACATCACAATGGCATGTAGTGTAAACTCCCTCTCATGTAAGGGGTGCAAAATGTCATATGCATTTATCCCCTTCCATAAATCTTCCAACTCGTCAATAAGCGGCTCAAGATACACATCCATGTTCTTATCCTTGCGTTGGCCAGGAATTAGAAGTGCCAACATAATGTGTCCCTTTTTTGTACTGAACCAAGGAGGAATATTATAATTTACCAAGCAAACAAGCCAAAATGACCACGTAGTTGCTCGTACACCAAAGAGGTTCACACCATCTGTTGCAAGACCAAATCTCACATTTCTTGACTCATTGGCAAAGCTTGGATACTCTTTGTTGATGTGTTTCCATGCGGGTAAATCTGAAGGTACCCTCATCATCCCATTTATAGAGGTATGGTGTGCATGCCAGTCCACAAGTTGTGCAAGAGATTTACAACGAAATAAACGTTGCAATCGTTGAATTACTAGAAAATTCCGTAAAACGTTGCATGGAATGGTTGCTCCTTGCAAATCATCTCTATATTGAGGAGTATCACAAATGGGCCATTTCTTGAGTAATTCGTACCTTCCTCAATATAAAATACAATCTTTTGGACATGCATGATATTCCTTGTCATCCATCCCGATGTTAGAGAACATCTTTTGTGCCTCATCTCTTGTCTCAAGCATGACATTCCCTTCTGAGAGAATTTTGTTTTTCAATAGTCTGTACATGACAAAAGAAGTCATTGTAAAAAAATTATCACTAGATGTCCAAAATGTAAATTTTGTTTCAAAGCAAAAATGACAAGTAGATGAAAAAAAAATTACTCAAATAATGATGTGAGGCTTTGGTCACTCCATCTATATTTGGCTTGAAGATCTAATAGAAGTAGAGAAGTCGCCAAACGAGATGTCTTTACTCCAGGATACAATGCGGTCTTTGATTCTTCTCGCAATTTCTTTTCTTCTTTAGACAAAAGTGCCTCCTCATCTTGTTCATTGTGTCTAGCTACACTAGTGTTCTCGTACATATCATCCAACATGTCTCCCATGGCTTCAAATTCATCATTCATTGGAAGCTCATTTTCATTGTTGAAACTTGTTTGCGAAGAAGTAGATCTAGATGAGCTAGATTCAGATGCATTAGTCTCTTGATTAATGTGCTCATCAATTTCCATCATCTCTTTTAAGCCTTGATGTAGACGACGAGGTAATTGCTTTATATGAGGACCATTGTATTGCATTCGTCGTCTACATCGACCATTACGGGGATTATTGTCTACAATGCTAAATGAGGATGAAGTAGGTTGAAACAATGCTTGATAAACATTTTCTCCCAATACTTAATAGATCTAAATGTTGCATATGAATATAAATTACCTCTTTGTTTAAAAAGTATGAACATACCAATGTATCTATTATACCAATTTTCTTTCAACTTGTTAACATTCAATGAACTCACAAAATTGTATGCTTCTACATATTTACATATTTATGAATTTCATATTCATTAGCTTTCACTTATTATCTTATGTAAACATCTAGGAAAATGAGGAATAATGCTTCTAACATTTGACATATTTAATGACACAAACCAAATACAATCAAGATGCATGGATTATACATCTCTACATATCAACAAAATTTAAATCTTCACATTTGACTTATTGTCTTTTGCAAATATTTGGGTAGAGGACGGTTGAAACTATACTTGATAAACAATTCCTTCCCAGACCTGATAGATCTAGTGGCACAGACCATTACATAAGTGCCCTTTACATTCCTAGTAAAATATTCTTCTTTTCCATTGGTGCGTTCTTCAAAATCACAATTCGTCAATAGACAGTGGCCAATGGAACTATTTATATATGCAGCAATGTTTCCATGCACATCTGGATGTCCATCAATATATGTACGATTTGCCCTTGAGATGTTGCCTCCTTGCATGCGTTGCTCCTCTAAAGAACAAACATTCGAATTCAAGTCATATACTTGCATCCTCCATTGGTGACGACACAAAGCATGCCAATCACCCCAATTGTATTGAGGTCCTGCATTGGCATCAATGTCACAACACTATTTAGAGGGACCTCCATACTACTCAATGCAAAAAGTCCCAAACCAGCCTCAAGAAAGTGTTCACTAGGCATGATCATGTACATTCGACCCCAATACATAAATGGTGCTCCATTTACATATTTATGAATTTCATATTCATTAGCTTTCACTTATTATCGTATGTAAACATCTAGGAAAATGACAAATAATGCTTCTAACATTTGACATATTTATTGACACAAACCAAATACAATCAAGATGCATGGATTGTACATCTCTGCATATCAACAGAATTTAAATCTTCACATTTGACTTATTGTCTTCTGCAAACATTTGGGTAGAGGACGGCTGAAACTATACTTGATGAATAATTCCTCCCCAAACTTGATAGATCTAGTGGCACAGACCATTACATAAGTGCCCTTTACATTCCTAGTAAAATATTCTTCTTTTCCATTGGTGCGTTCTTCAAAATCACAATTCGTCAATAAAGGGTGGCCAATGGAACTATTTATATATGCAGCAATGTTTCCATGCACATCTGCCATCAATGTATGTATGATTTGCCCTTGAGACGTTGCCTCCTTGCATGCGTTGCTCATCCAAAGAACAAGCATTTGAATTCAAGCCATATACTTGCATCCTCCATTGGTGACGACACAAAGCATGCCAATCACCCCAATTGTATTGAGGTCCTGCATACGGCATCAATGTCACAACACTATTTAGAGGGACCTCAATACTACTCAATGCAAAAAGGTCCAAACTAGCCTCAGGAAAGCGTTTACTAGGCATGATCATGTACATTCGACTCCAATACGTAGATGGTGTTCCATTTAATGGTAATGGTGATTGGAGTGGCCAGCACAAATATCTACTTCTAATTTTAGTTCTTACTAATGGTTGGAAGCAAGGTGGAAGAGGAAGGTCAGAAAAAGAACCTAGAATGTCTTTTGACACATCAATAGCGCGTAGTAATTTGTAATTATCTTTCAAACTAGTCATAATACATCCAAGACGTGTTCTCTTTTTTAAAGAGGTGGTCAAGTTTGTGGAATCCACGTGGAGTATCGTGGAGGACTCATGTGCAACATCCAGGATAGGTGTGGTTGGGTGTAAGGAACGTTCTAGAGATTTGGAGACATGGATTGAATCACAAGGCATTGATGAACTAATTATATCATGCAAGGGGTCATCATCAACAAGAGCATCATCATGGGGGTGGTGGTGTAGTTAGAGGATTATCTCCTCGCCCTCCAAAAAATTGCCTATTCAGCCTTCAAAAAGGATGATCAGGTGGCAAGAATTTGCGATGATTTTCGTACACCACTTTTTTTAACATATTTGTGCTATGTTGGCCCTCCAAAAGTGGTCCACAAATATAACATGTGTTGTAACCCGATGTGGTTAAACCTGCATAGTTCATAAACCAAATTAAACATAAGCTTAGTTAAATTTCCTTAAACGTTAAACCCTAAAATAGATTAGATTCATTATATAGATACCTGAACATTCGCTTTAATAGGGGTGGTCATGCATCATCCACATTAGAATTCCACAGACAACGAAGCCACTTTGTTGTAAAGGTCTCGAGATGTCGTAAGCATGAATACCATTCCAAAGAATACACAATTCATCGACCAAAGGTGCAAGATACACATCCATGTTCTTGGCCTTGTACTTTTCTGGAATCAATAAAGCCAATAACAAGTGTTCCGTTTTAATACTCAACCATGGAGGTATGTTATAATTAATGAGCACACCTGGCCATGTGGACCTAGTTGATGCTTGAACGCTAAAAGGATTTATGCCATCCATAGCAAGGACAAATCTCAAATTACGAGATTCGTAACTCGGGCCATTGGTCTTCAATATGTTTTCCATGCAGGTGAATCACTTGGTACTCACATCACATCATCTGTAGATCGATTTTTGACATGTCGATCCATTAGTTGTGCCAAAGATTTACATCGAAATACACGTTGCAATCGTGGGATAATTGGAAAATGTCGTAACACTTTTTGTGACACTTTATCCCCTTGTACATCATCTCAAAAACGTGAAGCGTTACACATTGGACATTGAAGTTTTTTGAATGCTCACGTCTATATAGAACATGGTCTTATGGACATGCATGTATTGTGTCATAATCCATTCCAAGCACGGTCATCATCTTTCGTGCTTCTTTTCATGTTTTGGGTATCACATTTTCTTTCAAAAGCATGCGATGCAACAACCTAAAAAAAGAGCAATGTGAGTTGTTAGAAAAGAAAAATAATTAACTTAATGTAAATACGCTATAGAGTACAATAATTGTGTTATGCGTTAAGTACCCGAATAAAGATGTCATGCTACGGTCACTCCATTTGTATGTTGCTTGAAGGTTTAGAATAAGAATTGATGTAGCTAGTCTTGAAATGGATGCTCCAGGTTATAGAGGAGTGTATGTCTCCTTGCACAATAGAATCTCATCTTCATCCATCTCAAATTGTTCGTGATCTCTATTTTCATTAGAAGATGGATGCATATCATCATTCTCATTTGTTTCAAAGTAAGATTCAAACATGTTGTGCATTGCTTCATCATGTTGCATCTCATCATCATAATCATTAGAATCAAGTTGATTACTCTTTTTTCCATTTGTGTTTTCCTCTTCAATTTGTTTCATTCTTTGTCTTCTCGTGTCTATCAAAACTTGACGTTGATTGTAACCAAACACGAATGGATCAACTCCGTGGAATGGCATTCGATGTATTGGCTACACACATGAAACAAATTCCATAAGTGACATATATAGATTGACGAAGATTATAATAAAAAATAATTATATAAAGTTAACAAACCTCAACGTGTTCCAAATTCAATGGTTGACCTTCTTCTTTTCATCCAAACTTCAACAAATGTTTTTCAACAATGCATCTTTCACGCATCTTTTGTCCATCACACTTGAGACATGTGCACCATATTTTATTTTGAAATTAATTTTTCTACGAGAAACAAAAATCAAGTACATGTCACTTTAGCACAATAGTTTAACTTATAATAACAAAGTCTTTACGAACAAGAAAACATGCATGTTTATTACTTACCTTGTTAACTTGAGTAGTGTCTTCATCGCTAGACTGATCAGAATGTAATTCATCTCGTTTTGATAGACTGCATATATGCACAAGTACAAAACACAAATAACATAAAATTATTGTATGATTCTAATGTTTTAATTTTTATATAGTACTATTCTTATATGTTGTCGCTTATATGATTCTTTTGCATTTACGGGAGGTGGAACTACATGCTTCTTCTGGTTGGCTAACCTGGACTCCAAGTCTTGGTTCTTTTGATTAGTTTCAAGAAGTTGTTTATTAGTGGCTTGAATTTGTTGATATAAAAGTTCAAGAACATGTGCCACATTGTATGGGTTTGATAAATCAAAAGTTGGGTTATCATTGGTTTGATCCATTTGAAAGTGTCAACTTTAGGTGAATAGCTTATCAATAGCAAATCAGAAGAAGATGTTGCAAGTCAATAACAACCGAACCAAGAAAATGCTTATCAGCCTCATTCATCTCCCAAAAGATCGACAAGAGATCATAGACCACCTAAAATGTATGTCGAAGAATCTGTTTGTTATCTCATTTGAGAGTCGACTACCTTCAAAGAAGCACTCAGTCAGACTCTGATGCTTGTGTGTTTTTCTATTATGCAAATATAACAACAAGGGCTCAAATTAGAATGATAGAAATGCTTTAATTCTTACATCCAATGCAAAATAAAAAGCATTTTACTTCTACACATTCAATCTTATTGTTTGTAAGCTCAGTCCAAGTCCACTTTCCAAGCTCAATCCAAGCCTAAGAGAACAACAACAACAAGTTAGCTTTGCCTTAATCCAAAGCAAAAATGAAAACCAAATCTTTATGTAAACTACAATTAACTAAATCCAAGCTAATGTTTACAAAAAGATCCCAATCCAATTCCATTTCTATTTGTCATTACAAACAAAACCAAAATTTTCACATTTCTCACTATTTTAGATCTCCAAATCCATGAAACTAGTGTTTAGAAATGGAAAATTCATGAAGCTTTAGGAAAACTTTAGTTTTTAGATCCGATTTCATATTTACAGGTCTGTAAATCATGTGAAGAATTGCCAAAAATTGGCAAATCTAGTTTGATCAAAAACCATGTAGTATGATGTAAATTTTGTACAAAAGTGGATTCCACACATGTGAGGCCAAGATGCCATGTGGAAATCCACTCCTAATGTAGGTTAGGTCAAGTCCATAGGGTTGGTCATGTCATTTTGGTAGTGATCCTACTTTATAGGACCTACACCTAAGTTTAAGGTGAAATTTTGACCAACTAGCTACCTACCAAGCATAACTCTAGGATCTAGGCTAGGGTTTCATTTTAGGTCAAGGAGAGTGAGTTAACTTCCTTATTACATGCTAGAAATCCACCTAACTTCAAGAAGGAAGTCGAATTTGCTATGTAGTCCCTCTCTCCATAGTGAGAAGATAGAAATTTTTTGGAGCTCATTGGCAATCTCAAGCTAGTTCACTATGTACATTGAGTTTTTGTGATCCAAATGAAACCAAATCAATTTTTACTTGTTTCTCAGGTTGAAGGCTATACTACAGCCTGTAGTACACACATGTGGGCTCGGATTTCAATGTTGATCAATGCTTTTGATTGTTAATGCTTGTTGTTTGTCAAATTGCCAATCTAGATCAACTTTTTTGTGTCTAGTTTTTTCATAGATTGTTAAGCAAGCATCCAATCACTCTTGTGGATCTTTTGTAGATCCATTTATGGTCCTAAAGTACAGTACTTTCACATGGTATCAGAGCCATAATTCATCCATAGGCTTCAAATTATCGAACCGTCATTCCTTCTTCCAATATGGTATAAGAGCACTATTATTAGATATCCTTCATGGTATCAGAGCGGATCATTAGATACTTTTCATATTATCAAATTATTATCTGAGCACACTTGCTCTTAATCTTCAATTTATGGTTTCAAATTTTAGTATGAGATAATTGATTTTCAATTGTAGCATCGCAAGGTATCATTCTTAAAGTCATCGACTTATCGACAGACCAAGTTCCAAATGGATTCTCAAAGTAAAGTCATTCTCATTGTAGACAAGCTGAATGGATTCAAATACTATTTATGGACATTTAAGATGAAGACCTTGCTAATCGCTGACAAGTTGTGGAATTTTGGATACAAAGGAGTATCTGCCTCCTTGCACAATAGAATCTCATCTTCATCCATCTCAAATTGTTCATGATCTCCATTTTCACTAGAATATGCGTGCATAACATCATTCTCATTTGTTTCATTAAAGTAGAATTCAAACATATTGTGCATTGTTTCATCGTGTTGCACCTCATCATCACCATCATTAGAATCAAGTTGATTACTCTTTTCTTCATCTATATCTGTCTCTTGAATTTGTTTTGTTCTTTGTTCTCTCATGTCTGTCAAAACTTGACGTTGACTGTCATTAAACACGGAATGGCATTCAATTTATTGGCTACACACATTAAAAAAATTCAATAAATGACGTATATAGATTGACAAATATTATAATAAAAAACAAACATATAATATTAACAAACCGCAAACGTCTTGCAAATTTGATGGTTGACCCTGATCTTTTTGTCCTTTCTCGCATATTTTGCCCATTACGCTTGATGCATGTGCACCATATTTTAAATTGAAAGTAGTTATTGTACGAGAAACAAAAATTAGGTACGTGTCACTTTAGCAAAATATTTGAGGTCATGTTTCAGTTATAGTAACAAAGTCTTTATGAACAAGAAAAAATGCATGTTTATTATTTACCCTGTTGACTTGAGTAGCGTCTTCATCGCTAGATTGACTTTGTGAACTCGAGGGTGAAGGCCTGTCCTAAGTTCTCAAAGGCCAAAAGATTTATTGGCTTATCATTCACATAAAGCAGGTCTCGAATCAACTTAAATGAAAATCAAATGAGACTTTAAATCAAAACTCAAAAACATTGCATCACATAGATTCATTCACACAACAGTGTGAAAGCACTGAGGGGCCAAGATGGGACACCCCCCCCCCAAAGGATTCTTTTCTTGTCATTATGCAAATCCAATTGGCCTATGCCAATTACATATACAATGGATTCCAATAGGGGTCTCAAAGTAGGAAAATCAACTTAACATAGACTTAGTTCTTATTCAATGATCTTAATTCTATATCTAGCTTAACAAAAAGAAATTTCTTCCTAAGTCTTAATCTTTTCGACATGCAATCATGTTGGGTCTTATATTCTTGACATGCAATCCAAATGGATCCTAGATTCTTGACATGTATTCATGCTTCAAATCTGACATGCAAGCTCTAGATCTGACATGCATGGACAATAGACCACAGATGGTATGACATGAAATGGTACTGATCAACCATTCTTACATAAGGGTAACAGTTTCAAGAGCATACCATGGTTTCGGGAGAAGGTGAGAGAGAGAGAGAGAGAGAGAGAGAGAGAGAGAGAGAGAGAGAGAGTGTTTGTGTTTGTGATGTGAAAGAGAGATAAAAATCCGAGAGGGTTTGACCTCCAAAATCCTGTAATCCACAAAATAGCATAGCCACTTTGAGCTAATGCCTCAATCCTCTTCTCCAAAGCACCTATACACAACAAACAACAAATGGGCATAGCTTGGATGCAATATCCTTTAATCCTATTGCTAGTGGGGTACATTTTCACTTATATAGGGAGTGGAGAGTCCTTCCAAAGTGAGTGAGGTCTCAAGTTCAAGTGCATGAGGTGTGAGGAAGACTCCAATTGGACTTAGGGTGGAGTGGAGTGCATGGATGAGGTGTATTAGTTAGAGAGAGTGAATGGGTGATGTGTATTAGTTTGGGAGAGTTATTATGATGATTTAGCATATGAAGTGAGAGTGTAGGAGGGAGCCCCATTCTAGGTGTCAAATAGCCTAGAATGCATGTGGAAAAGTAGGTGGGAGGTAGGTGGTACAAGGTTTGATCTTGACTTTTGATTACATATAATTTTTCATGGTTACAACTTGGGATTTCACCCAAGTGCAATCTTCCCAAGGAAGAGCCAAGGTATATGTCCATCTTGTTTTTGCATAATGTCCATTAATTCTTAGGACCTTTTTTCTAGAGGTTGCCCATCCTCAATCATGCTCATTGGCACTTATTTTCTAGAGGTTGCCCATCCTCAATCATGGTGAATAGGGCCAAAAGGGTGATCACTCCCTTGGCCTATTCCTGATCTCTATAGACTCCACTAAGCCTTCATTATAAACTCTTCTGAGCCTTCATTATAGACCTAGAAATAAGCCTTCTTTATAGACTCTTCTGGGCCTTCTTTATAGACTTTGTCAAAAGCCTTCTTGTTTACTGTCTTAAGCTTAGAAAACTTTGTGTTTCAATTCTTGTTCTTTAGGCACTTTCTTTGAGTACTTGCACATAGCCTCAAAGAGAGGTCAATCCTTAAGCCTAGAGGGCTTCTTATTATTATTCTAATTCTTCAAGTACATTCGTGTGTACTGCACATTCCTTCAAAGAAAGGTCAGTGTTCATAATACCATCAAACATGGTTCATAGAAGATTCTTAGTTTCATAGGTGTCAATGTTTGTTACTCAATTCATTAAAGTAATAAATTCATTTAATTTCCTAAAAGAATATGTCATCAAAGTCTATTTGGGTCTGAAGCTGGAAAAGTTTTTATTACTTAGGAACAATCTGTCTCTACAAATTACAGATTTGAATGTAATTCATCTCCTTGTGATAAACTACATATATGCACAAGTACAAAACACAAATACTATAAACCTAGTCAATTTAAAAATATGTTGATTCTTATCTTTCGATATTTAGATAGCATGATTCCTATATGCATATTATTATTTGATACTCATGTTTTGATTCTTATACGTGGATTCTTTGCACGTTATAAACACACATCTATCCATTTTTTTTTTGTTGAAAGTCTAACTCTAATATACATTAGAGTTTTGTAGGTGATTTTTGTTTTTCTACTTCATTTCAATATATTAGGGTTTATTGTAATATATTGTATGTTTATGAATTCAGTAATCATGTCGGGGTCCGGCAGTGGCGAGAGCTCGGAAGATTATGTTTCAAATCTCTATGCATCGCTAACTCTTAAACAAAAAACACAATTGAAAAGTATGCTTAGTCAAGACCTCGAGGGTGGTATCTCACAAGCAGCTGCGGCTCCGGTCCCTACCGAAGAGTCATCCACAAATTTTTATCATGACGTGGATTCTCAAGGGAACATAATCTGTAAAGGGAGGGTGGTTATGGATCGATTGTATTTTTTGTGCGAATGCCATTTTGGCGATAGATTGTTTGGATTTTCAGATTCAGACTTTACAGGAGAACAAATGGATAGGAAATCCATAAGTGCACATTGTATTTTAATAGGTGATGGATATGGATGTCAAAGAAACAAGCTAGTATCTCATTGTCATCTAGTGAGGCTGAGTACAAGGCACTTACTCATTGCACAAAAGAGATGATCAAGGATCTTCACTTGGTGGATTTTTCATTGAGCTCAATCATCTTTTGTGACAACCTATCAGCCCAAAAGTTGGCAAGCAATCCTATATTTCATGCTACAAGCAAGCATATTGAGGTGGCATAGCACTTTGTGAGGGAGGAAGTCATGGCAAAGGAGGTTGAGCTTCAACATGTGCCTTCAAAGGAATTTGTAGTTGATATCTTCACCAAAGCATTGGGAAAAGACTTGTTTACAAAGCATAGGACTTCACTTGAAGTATTCTCAAAGTCTATGATAAAACTAGTTGAACGAGTGTGAGAAATTGTCAAGTAGTTTGATACGTTGGACATATTTCTTTATTTGGCAATTGAGGCCAATTTTTATATTAGACTTAGAGTTTGACTTCAAAGTTATATTATTCTAAATGCATTTGATTTACCACTTTAAAAAAGTGAGGAAAATAGTAGAAGGTTGAGTTTGGTAGATTCAAATGTGAATGTTGGAGACATTGAATCTAGTCCACATTAATAGTAGGATTTTTGTTATGGAGGGAAACCAAGATCAAAACTACCTATTATCGTACATGTGGATCCTTTCTCTCTCTCTCTCTCTCCCTCCCCCATGATACTACTATCAATGCCTCTTCTTTAGAATAGGGGAGATCGTAGGAGGAGCCGCATTAGTGTATGTTGTTTTGGAAGTTGCAACGACGTAGGTGTTCTTGATGTGATCTCTACAAAAAGAGAGAGCTTGGAAAAAAAAAAAAGCCTAGAAAAAGAGATAGCTTAAGAGAGATAAGTAGAGAAAAAGATAAAGCTTGAAAGAAAGCCTAAAAAATGTGTGTGTGTGTGTGTGTGTGTGTGTGTGTGTGTGTGTGTGTGTGTGTGAGAGAGAGAGAGAGAGAGAGAGAGAGAGAGAGAGAGAGAGAGAGAGAGATCTTAATCACTAACACAATGAAAGCAAATAGTGTGCAAAAACAATGAAAACTATTAGTGAAGAAATACGTTCAAAAATGCTCAATTTATAGCCTTTTGGGATTTCAAGTTTGTGTGGATTTGCCATGGCATTGTTTTCCACGTGTGGCAAAAATGGAAATTTTTTTGGTACAGTCCTGCCCCTCACGGCCTGTAAGTTGTCAAAATGCAATTTTTTTTGTGCCCACGGCCTACAAGGTGTCGAAACATAAGTGGAAAGAAAAAATGTAAATGATTGCATCCAAAAAAAAATCATTATTTTAGTTGATAAAAAAGGGGTGAGATTTGATTTGCAAACCCAGATCAATCAAATGTCTTGTCTCACTGGTTTAAGGACAAGTAAAAGTGAGACAAGACATTCAATTTTTTTATTTTAATGGACAACTATGAAAATGACAAGACATTGAATTTAGATAATTAAAAAAAAAATCTTAGAAATAATAAAAGATTGAAGTATAGTTTGACATGTTTCAAGTTTTCTAATTTTTTTGAAGATAGTGGTATGTAAGGGAACTATCGGTGATTGCAAACATGTGCCATATGTGGCAAGCTTCAGGCACTTGTGTGCTCACGATGACAATTTCGACCCGTGGCATTTAATCGGTCTTGAGACATACACATAACTCTACCATTCCTTATATTGATACCCAACTAGTACTGGATTTTTTAAGGACTACAATACCCTAACCTGGCTGGTATCAAAAATTTCGATGTCCATCCCACATTGGTTTGTACAAGATATGTCCTCGAGGGAACCTCAGTGTATTTGAAGAATCAAGCAATTTTGAAATTACTAATTTGTATGCTACTTTTCATATCTCCAAATCCAAAAAATAATGTTGGGACATACTTGTGACCTCAAAATAAATGTCCCAGTCTCGAGCTAGTCTAAAATCACTATTTTGTCAATTAATCACTTTAAGAACATACTGCAAACCTTGGCATAACCCTCCCAAATCTAAAAGTTTTCAATGGGCTAATACTGAAGGTAGTTTCGACGTGTCCTTTTTTGTAACTTTTTTGTGAATGAAGGTGGAGGAAATGATGCGAGGTAGGAGCGCATGTCTGCCCTCTTTGAAAAAATACAGATCCAAAACAGATTAGTGGATCAATAGGATCTTGGGCCAATTTGGTTGCACATCTAGAAATATCTAGAAGATAGAAATCACTACTTTAATATTGGGTCTAGGAGTTCAGATTGCTAGATTTCAATATGTTAAGGATGGAATTGATCCTTATCACTTGCGACAACATAAATTTGTTTTCTATCACTAAAGACAACTTATTTTTGGCTCATATCAATCTAGATTGCTCAATAATTGATTGAGCTTTAGAAACTTTGAGTTTTGAAAAATGTAGATGCCCAAATTCGATGTATATCAATTGAGATAGCTTGAGTTTAATGCCAAACTTGTATAAGTGATCTTTATCAGTTGACATATCTCAATGAGTGACTGTGACACATCTATAAAAATAGAACTATAGCAATACTTCAATATCATGAGTGATCGTCAGACTTGATCATCCACATATGTTTTGTGTCCTTCGATAGACCATAGGTTGTTTTGAGGGGAAAAGTCTATAGGAGTCAATGACATTGCAGGGAGAATCTATGGGATATCAGTTAAGCAAACAAACGAGGATTGGGTGGAGGTCCCTAAGCAAATGGAAAAGCATCAGTCTCTAGGCATAATGTGAGGCTATAGTGAGTGAATTTAATGTAGAAGGAATCTTTAAGAAGTTTAGACGTGAAGGCATTCTAGTGGAGCTTCGACTACATGAGTTTTTTACCTACAAAGAGCCAAAAGCAAAGAAGAAATGTGGGTTGACAAAAGGTAATTCAAGTCTCTCACAGAAGTACATGGTTGTCTACAGAAAATTGTGAAAAATGTCAACTAGTTAAGTTGATCTAATTTGGCAATTTTGAGGCCAAAATGAATTTTGAACTTAGAGATAGATTTGCTTATGTCAATAAGGCCTTATAATAGTGTTTTTATGAATTTTGGCTAGTGTTGAAGTTGATAAGGTTGGATTTAGACCTACTCTCATTGGTTACTCATCGATTGATTGAGTTTGAGAAATCTTATACCAGAGTGATTGATTGAATTTGAGAAATCTAATTAGGTTTTGAACATTCAAATGGCTCAAAGTCTATGCTTGAAATGTAGTTTTGGTCCTCAGTACATGACAAAGCTCATCTGCTGATTTAATTTGGCCAACGTTGAGTGTGTGATATTTATATTGCTCTAGTCCTTATCACTCAAAATATATCATTGAGTGATTTAATTGGACCAACCTAGCAAGGTATGGAATTCCATGAAAAACTGTGTGTTGGATGAGGTTGCTTCGGTGTGCGGGGTTGAGGCGGCATGGGCAGCTGTGATGAGAATGGTAGGCCCAATGGTCACAGACTATCCTTGTATGGGAGCAGAGGTGAGGGAAGCATCAGAGACGAGGGGAATGGGAAGTTTAGTGTGAACAGCAGCAGGGGGTGGAAGCACTGCTGACGAGGTATGCCTAGTACGACGTTGTGACGCGAAAGGCGAGTCAGGTCTTGTTGCGTGGACGAGGATGACTATGAGAACTTGAGGCCTGGTGAGATGACTCGGCTGGTGCTTCTTCGTAGACCAAAAGCACAGAATCCAGGTGGAAGCCATGGATTCTGTTTTCTAAGTGAGAAGCGGCTAAGAGGGACAATAGAGAGCCAGTGGCGAACTGCTGCTTTGTATTGGCCTTAATAGCTCGCTTGAGCTCACCAGAAACAATCTTGAGCTAGTTATATGGTTCAAGAGGGGCCTTGGCCAACTTGATGTGGGACTCCACTATCCTGCGAAGGATTTGAGATGTGATGCGGTCTTTCCTGAGGTTGCCAACCATCAGGAAATGATTCAACAATTGGGCAACGACGTGGATGGAAGGCTCAGTGATGGCTTCCAGAAGATAACCATCACTAGTTCAATGCAGATCGTTGGTGAGGTTAATGTGTGGCTTGATGGCCTGTTTGGCGTGCTTGTGATTGGGTGAGGCGTGCGTACCGGATGAGATTCCTATAGCTGCAAGTGCGGCCTCAATGACGCGCACCTTGTGTGTGGCTCCTTGGAAGGTGATGTAAAACTTGGATTTCTCTTCCTTCCACGTACTGAAGGCAAGAGTGATGAAATCCATATTGATGCATTCCGAAAAGGCTCTCTCATGAATACCCATTGCAGTAAGTAGAGGCTCCGCAAGGGTCATCCACTGAGTGACCATGCTTGTGCTAGGAACAATCATGATGTCCGTTGCAGATGGGACATCATGATGGATAGTATAGTGCGGAGACTGGGAAGTATCGGTAGAAGACATGATGATCAGAAAGAAACTATAACCGCGTGAGAATGTATCAGAAGGCAATGTAGGAAATTTGGAAGGCTTTGGTCGCAAGAATGCCATCATGTGAAAACATGATTTTTGGCACCAACTTTAGGAGCTCTCCCAATGAGATATTGATCTTCCTAGACAAAATATTCATGAGTAATTCTGTATGCGGTGCTTCCGGTTCCGTCATCTTGAAGGGTTCTTCATGATGATGTAATTGATCATTCATATTCGTACGTAAATTTCTTGGAGGCTGCAATGGTGAGGACCGAACTTCAGCTATTACTTTAGCAGCTTCAAGTTCCTCTTCTTCTTGCAGATGCTTAATCCATTGTCTCATATCTTGATATCTTCGTTTTTCTGCATTAAGATTTGGATAAACTTCTAATGTTGTTGGTGTATCGTTCAATGGTATAAAATCAGTAGGTACGGAATCCACTACTGGTTCTTTTTGCTTTTGTGCTCTGGTGACCACCATCAAGGGTGCACTTGGTTTATTATGAGCTACCAGTCCTTTCTTGATTGTTATCAAATTTACAGGTGCTGTAGTTGGTGGTGGCTTCGGTCTTGCTGGACAGTCTTTATATCCACAATCACGACAAAATGGTACAAATTTTTCTTTATTTGGACATTCTGCAACTCTGTGATTTTCTCCACATGCAAAGCATCCAAGTGGTGCTATGGCCCAATTTCTCGAGGCTTGTTGTTGAGCGACAACATAAATGGCATACTGTTCTGAAGATCCACCTTCCTGATCATTACCATAGCTCCATTGCTCAACACTTCCTTAAGGTTCCATCAGATTGGCATGAGGAGCAGAGTGCTTTGGTGGGGCAGGCAAGGCTAGACGCTCCGGGTATCCAAGAGTAGATTGTCGTAGTCTTGCGATTTTAAGACAACATACTGACATTCAGCTCATCATCTGAATCTTCATCCTTCTCCCGAATTGCATCGTTCATCGCGTTTTGCAAAAGTGCGTACTCATTATGGCGTTTCAGTTCACATCTGATCCGTTTAGGTAGACCTGACAAAAACCACATAATCATGGCATTTTCATTAATTAGCTCAGGCTCACATTCAGATCTAAGACGTTTCACCCTTTCGATGTAATCTCAAATCGTTTCTCACTTTCCCATTTTAATTTTACTTAAAAGTAGGAAAGGGTCTTTCATAAACTTATACGGTTTGAACTGTGTGATAAGGGCTCGTTTAACAACCTCCCAATCTGTACGCTCAGTTTCATCTTGGTTATAGTACCAATCTTGTGCTGCGCCTGTTAAGGCCATAGGAAACAGCTTAAGTTTGTCTTGAGGATAAATCTCACCATAGACCTCACAGGATTCAGCATAGATCTGAAGAAATCGAACTGGATTTGTTAATCCATTATATTGGGGTAGATCCAATCGGGGTGCTCTTCTAACAATAATTGGATTGACCTCCTGTGGAGCACCTCCAGGAGCAGCTCTAGGGGCAGCCATTTAGATCAAATTGATAATGTGATTGGATATAGATTTTTTCAAAAACTATCTCAGATTAGATCTGCTAGATCTATTCCACTTTTCAAGAATCTGATTCTATATGATGAAAAACTACCCATAATTCGATCAATCAATACTTCTCAAAAATGATAAATCTCTCAGAGTCCAATTCACAATATATCATATCTGATCCAAATTTTGACAGAGACTTGAACTGGAAAATCAGAAACTAAAAACAGGACTGGCGAAGGTTATCTAGGCGAAGGTTGGCTTGGCAAAGGTTCAATAGTGCTATTTTGGGATAACAACTCTCTGAACACTTTTTTGGCAATTTCTTGGAAAATGACCTTCGCCGATTTCTCAGATGGAAGATCTGACATAGATAAAACTATGGACAACCGGGCGAAGGTTTTTAACACAAAAAAATACAGTTTTTGTGATTTGACGAGGGTAAAAATCAAGATTTTTTGTGATCTGATCAAGATAAATTTTCGTCGAACTCAAAAATAGTATTTTTATATAAATATAATGTTCTGGAAACTCGGCGAAGGTTTTGGCGAAGGATCAAGAGTAATACTGGTAATTTTGCAAAAAAGTGACTTTTCTGGCACAAATATGACAATATGACAACTGATCCTCTGAAAACCTTTCTATTTTCGGTATTATTCTTCGCCGACCTGGAATAGATAGATCTGAATCACATCTAAGCACATTGAATTGGGCAAAGGTTCTTTTTCTGTATTTTTTAGGATTTTGATAATTTTTGGTGTTTTTTGGTGATTTTTCTGATGTTTCTGCTGGGAATTAATCTTTACCCTTCAAATTGAAGGATTTGTAAACAAAACCAAAGGCATCTGCAACTCGGCGAAGGTTTCCTAAAAGAGAGTAAAAAGTTCTGGGCTTTGATGACACTTTTTGTCTCTTTTTGACCAAATTTGGCAGATTTGACCAATTTTTGTTATTTTCTCTGATATCCCAGATCCAAATGGATCTTAAGATTAGTGATCTAAATAGCTTTGCCTGTTTAATAATCAGATTGAGACTTTTGTGAGTTTCTAGAATTAAACAAATCAATTTATTGTTTGTAAAATTCACTAGTAAGATGAGATCTATTGGAGCTTACCTTCTAGAAGCTAGTGAGAGATTGAACTCTAAAAATTATGTCATTTGGAAGGTTAGGTCTTGGAGCACAAGACCAAACCTTTATGAATTCTTGATTGAAGATGAAGATGAACCTCTTGAAGGACAAGAGTTAGTTAGATACAAGAAAAGATCTAGTCTAAGACTATAACTTCATTGTGTAAAGATGAATGTAAATAATGATCTTTTGAGAGAAGCATCATCTTGTACTAGTGCTAAAGAGTCTTGGGGTTCTCTGAAATCCATATATGAATCAAGCAACACTGCTAGAGTCCTCATGCTTAGAAACCAAACCTTGCAAAGCATGAGAAGAAGTGAGGAGAGTGCACAAGACTATGTGCTCAGAATCAAGTCCTCTAATAGGGAGTTAGCTTCCATTGGGGAGAAGCTTATGATGGAGAGCTTCTTCAAATAATCCTTAATGTTCTAGGGGATGATAACACAAAATTGGTCCAAACTTTTACAATCTAAGACACCTTGCCAACTATAGAAAAGCTTCATAGTGTATTAGTGGCTGAAGAGTGTAAGATGATCCACATCAAAGCAAGATTTAACTCATTGTCTTTGTAGGATGGTGATGAGAAATCCAATTTCTCATTCAAGGGAAAAAAGTGTTAGGGGAGTGTTTTACCTCCCTTACACACCTGGTTCTAACTATGACAACGGAACCCCCTGAATTACTGTGATTCTCTTCTACACTTAATTGCCATTGAATCGATTGTAAACTTGATACAACATATCCAGTCCTAATACAACCTTCACAGTGTACTATTGAACTATTGAACCCAATTGCACTCCACATATCTCCTACAACCTTGCCACAACTTAACAAAGAGGAATTATTATAAACTACTATCTATACAATGATTACAATAATATTCATGCAAAGAATTAAACTACTATGCCAAATCCACATATTATGTAACATTCCAACGACAGTTACAAGAATCCTTGCTAAAAACCATTTATTCAATTGTGTTCCATGATACAGTGCCAAATGCATAAGGTTACAGACTGGACGACAACCAGAGTCAACATTGCTATTGCTTAAGAGGTCTTAGAAAATCACTTCTTGCTACCTACGGTACAATATAGAATCTGAATCACTGAAAATTTAACACACTTGGCTCTCGCCCTTCGTTTTTTGAACATACAACTATCCCAACAACGTAAAATCAAAAAGACTCTAAACCAACTCCAAATGTCCTATTTATACAACTGTGAGAATACTGCAATCCAATATCACAAGTCCTTCATAATGACTGCTAGGGATCGGTTCAACTTTCCATAAAGATTGCATGGAAACCACAATTGATGACCTTGCGGTCACTTACAGGCTTTTCTACTTCTTTCCGAATATGACTAAATGTCAACATTAGAGGAGTTCTAAATCCAAAAAAGACCCTTTGTAAAGATTCTTTTTATAGTTTTTCTCACTTTTTTCTTACACATGGACCAATCAAAACACTCAAATTTGAAATCTATGTAACGTAACTTTTGGAGTTCACATTTTGATTCCACACTGCAAATGACACAACTTTTTAATAGTAAGTCCAAATTTAGCGGAGTTTGATGCATTGGAAAGCGCTCAACAAGGGCTTTCCAATGATATGTTAGATGCCATATTTTGAGCTACGATGAAAAAGTTATGGCAAGTCAAAAGTATTAGTGTTATAATATTTTAATAATATAAACTAGATATGTTAGATGACATACTTTTGAGCTACGATAAAAAAGTTATGGCAAGTCAAAAGTATTAGTGTTATAATATTTTAATAATATAAACTACATTTTGCACAAATTCTTAAAGGGTCTTTTTGGAGCTCAAAACTCCCCTAATTTTAACCTAACAACTTAACTTCGTAACATCAATTACTCAAAAAGTGACTTGTCCTAACCTATTTATCTATCCATGTGAATGCATTTCCATCGTACAATAAAGCCACACATACATAAGTAATTAGCCTTTCTTACATTTGGATTTAACTCATATTTACAATGTGTATTCCAATAGCCACAATAGGTCTAACACATATCCCCTGGTGGAAAAGAACGAGTTCCACCAAGTTCATTTGTTAGTCTTCTTTTGTCGCTTCATCTTCTTGATGTCCTTGCTATCGTGTTCACTCTCGCTTTCACTAGATGTATTCATTCCTGAACAATGAGTCACAAATTCACCTTTGCTCTATGAATCGATCACAATCGGTTTGTATCTCATCGTCGGAACTGGTGATGGCCAATCCCTGGGTTTTGGTAGGGGGGGGGCGGGCAATCCATACCGCAATGGCTTGACTAAAAGATTCAGATTGTCATCTATGATGCCTGATACCAATCATGATGTTTGTTGTGTTAGCATCATTTTGTTCAGCCATTTAGTGGTGAGAGGCATGTAAGTTTTCTTCAAAAATAGCTCTTGCGTCTACTTCATCGCAATCGCTATAAAATTGTGAAACTCTAAGGTCTCGTACATTACGGTTCGTTTAGTTCCCTTGTTGTCCTTTATTTTTTTGAGCAGCCTTCAATTTGCTATACTCGTTGCTAAAAATCCTCCTCCCAATGAAAATATATCCTCCATAATAGTGGATATAAATCATCCACATATTGTGCTATCGCTGCGTATAAAGCGTCAAAATCCCGGCTAGCCAAGGTTGAAACTTACTCTGTCGTTGAATCATACTGTAATGGACATCGTTATGTAGTTTGAAACCTCGCTCATTTTCATACACATACTCCGCCACAATCATCATAGAACTACCTGTTAGGATTTCAATTCCGTCAAGATTGTCAAGCATGACTTGCTGCAGGTGTGTTTGTGCTTGAACTGCTTACGAATGTGCTATCCATCCCATACACTGTCCTATTGCATTTTTAGACCCCTCTTGACTAATTTGTGGTGGGCTACAAACCGTCTGCTCAGAGTGTTGTTTGGCTTGAAGCTCTATATTTAAACGTGCAACTTCAGCAATGTATCCTTTCACCTCCTCATTTAACTTCACACATACAGCCTCGTTGGCTTGCAGCTTCCCTTGTAAGTCGGATGTTTGTTGCCGCAACTGTTGTACATCCGCCATCAGCTGTTGCACGTTAGCTTGAGTAGTTATGGCCTCCTGATGGCATAACCAATCTCTGCATTGGTGAGCGAAAGGTAAAAAGCCCTGCTTCTCTACCAGCTCCTCCTCCAACTGTAGATTTTCTTCTTGTAATAGTCCATGCTCGTCGATGAACTGCTCCAATTTCTCTGTGACTCGGGTGCGCAAGATCCTTGTTGTCCAGTTCTTCAAGCTTGCATTATCAATGCGTATTGGGCCACCCGTAGTAAATCCCTTTCATACTCGATGACATCCTTGTATGTCTACAAGGCCCCGGCTTCCCTCTGGATTTTTGTAATTCTTTCAAAATAATGGGCATTCTTATCCCGTAATGCCTTCTTGTCATCCTCCTTCCTCTGCAGCTATTCTTTTAGCATTTTTATGCATGCTTTCTTTTCCTACATCCATGCTTGGTATTGGCGCACCTTGGGGGTCCCTCCTCTCAGTAATTCGTAACCTTGCTATTTGTGCATCATATAACGCCTTCCAGTATGCCACCTGCTCCTCTAGTTTGAAATATTCACGTATAAAATCCATCCCGGGTCGTAACGCCGGGGAAATTCTACAGCAGTCCTCAAGAATTTCTAGATTTGCTCCTCCTCTCGATATGAACCGTGTGTAGCTACCATATTGTCCTTCTGGACCTTATCATCTTGTATTTGTAGGGTATTGTCCACTGCCTGATCAACATTAATGTACAGCCCATCAACATATTGCACTACCGGCATGGAGTCCGAATCTCCTGTTGCTTTCTGCGTCGCCCCGTAGTGTTGTTGAGGACTGTAGGAGTCCTACTGAACCTCCGCCTCATACCCTTGTGGTTTTGGGAATGAGACAATACTACTGACTGTCGTTGCTGGCATCGAACTAGTTTGCAACGAACCCACCTCCTGATTAGACAATACTCCAAATGCCTCGCATATCTTTGTGAAATGTGCTCCCCATTCACTGTACTTCCTAACACCATCCAAGCACTTCTTGAACTGCTTATATGCAATTGTGCCCCAAGGGATTGGTGTCCCCTTCAAAGCGGCTTGGATCAATGCAACTTTTTCACCGATATGTATTGATTGGTATGTCATCCAAAGATCATCTGGTTAAACCATCTCCCCAAAGCACCTAAGGACGCTGGTTGATAGAGGCTCAGCTTGTACCCTTGTTCTTCATTGAAGGCGTCTGCATAAAAGAACTTCACCATCTGCACTAAAGTTATGTTCATCATATCACCATCCATAGGCAATCTGATGGTGTCCGCAAACATCTACTCTGCGATTGAAATATTGACATTGTGCACTTGTGTGAACCCTTCCTCCACTGATTCCTTCTTGATATTGGTGAAAAATTCTATAGCCACATCCTCTACGATTTTATTCGGATTGAACTGTTGCAGATGATCTAACCGCAATTGTTTTAAATAGTCGGTGATCACCGCACCTTTGACCTCCATGCGTTTAATAAAACTAGAGCCTTTGCTGATAGCTGCCATCACTGCGATGAGTGTTAACTTCAAATCGTCGCAGCTCAGCGTGCAAAAGCTCTTGTGCAAAAGATGATTCTGAATTGGATAATCCATGGTTTTAAGCTATGCCTCTACTCTCATTTGCTAACTGATTTTATGGGCACTTATCAGAAAAGGACACGTATCAATTGCTACAGTCCCATCAATTTTTTTTTCTGTACGAAGGAAGTGTTTAAATGTGACTTTTAGTGGTATTAACACCGATCCGTTAGTGTACTTAATGTAGTGCCATGCTTCGTACCTGCAAAAAAGGTAACATTGGAACCGTATCGACACGCACCACCATTTGGACTCGTAAAAATCATATTAAGAACTGCAATAACCCAAACATAAGAATTTCAACATGAATCCGTAATAACCCGCATCATAGAAGCCGTAGTATAGGATGTACTCATGGAAACCGTCATATAAAATTGGAACTTGTCAGTTTAATAAAATAACCAAAAGCTCTGAAATATTCTCTCAAATCGTAACAACCCAAGAACCGTAATATGAAACTGCAACCCGCCACAATTGTAAAACCGTGAAACTCACAGCACGAAATTATCACGTCCGTAATACAGAATCGTAGTAACGACCGCATCATAGGACAGCAATCGCAACATGAAGCATAAAGATGCTAAGTATCATTTAGTTTGTGGTGATACCTAGCATTTATTATATATTTTACTTTTGCCTAATAAACAATAAAAGCTCACTTTTAAGATTGTACATACATGTCAAGATTGTCTACTACTACTAAAGATTGAGAGAATCAAAAAATTGCCTGGAATTTTGTTTTCGAATTACTATGGATTAAGACATTGAAACAAAATGCGCAATCTTTTAGATGGGCTTTAGATCAGCTTAAATTTAAAAACATATACGAATTCAACAGATCAGATTTTTTCAGCCCTATATTTAAAAACATATATGAATTCAACAGATCATATTTTTGCTCTTGGAAAACACCACTAACAACTCTTTGCAATCAAAAAATAAAAATAGCAATGAAACTCATAAGAAATTGTCAAAATATGACGCATATTCAGTGTGTCAAATATTGACATGAAACGTGCCAATGACATG
This sequence comes from Diphasiastrum complanatum, assembly GCA_029204225.1. NCBI lineage: Eukaryota > Viridiplantae > Streptophyta > Lycopodiopsida > Lycopodiales > Lycopodiaceae > Diphasiastrum > Diphasiastrum complanatum. The sequence goes on from CM055101.1 coordinate 50,546,249, forward strand.
GATGCTAACACAAATGTCACATTAAATATTTCATTCTAATTTCACATTTCAATTCACATTAAAAATTTTACTCTAATTTCACATGTCAATCTAATTCTAGATTCACATTCCAGTCTCATTTGTAATTACCGTCATAATCTACATTTCATTTTAATCTCATTCATCATATTTTTACTTTTAAGTATAAAATTTTATCCGCATCTCTCTCTCTCTCTCTCCTCTTTATCATTTAACTACAAATCTCTCTAAGCTAGAATCTTATACAATAATCTTTCTCTTTCTCATTACAAAATTCTTTTCACTCTTTTTTACATCTCATTTCATAATTTCTTCCCCATGTTTTTATAAAATCCTTCACTCTAATACAATTTTTTTTTTAACCTTAAACTATCTTTGTCTATTCTCACTTTCATTTTTTGTAACTTTGTTCAATTCACAATCATGGTTTCATTCATAATCACTAATCTCATTTGGCAACATCTACAAATCTCATCATAGATCTTGTTCAATTCACAATCATGTGTTTATTCATAATCAGTAATCTCATTCACCGACATTTTATCAACATTTACAAATCTCATCATAATTTTAATAACACACACACACAAATTCACATCTTAATCACACATTCATATCTTCTTAAACTACAATCTTTCAATAAAATATAGATCTCTCTCATTCTTACATCCATAATTCATGATGAATGTAAGAATTCTCTCTCTCTCTCTCTCTCTCTCTCTCTCTCTCTCTCTCTCTCTCTCTCTCTCTCTCTCTCTCTCTCTCTCTCTCTCTCTCTCTCTCTCTCTCTCTCTCTCTCTCTCTCTCTCTCTCTCTCTCTCTCCCCTACATCCATAATTCATGATATCACTCATAAATCTCACAAAATCCCAAGATTTACAAACACCAAGTAACTAAAAGGTCGATCAAAAAATGGACTCTTATCTTGGAGAATGAAAACTTAGATCTAAACTCTACAAAATATACATAAAAGAAACAAATGTATTTAAACAAACACAGATCTACAATGTACAGATTGAAGGGCATAAAATTCACTATGAGTGTCGGAATAAGTGTTGGTATATTGTTACTAACAAATCCATAGATTTTGATGGCCTTTTTGATATCGTCAGTACCTTGTTAGCTGCAAATTTTACCCCTCGGATGTTGCTAAGAGTGCTTGAATGGTGAACGAATAAAGAGAAAAAAAAACTTGCAAAATAGAACAATCTTTTAATATACTATACACATTGATCTACTCAATCAAAATGCAGCCAAAAGAGAGTAGCAATTTGTGTGTGTGTGTGTGTGTGTGTGTGTGTGTGTGTGTGTGTGTGTGTGTGTGTGTGTGTGTGTGAGAGAGAGAGAGAGAGAGAGAGAGAGAGAGAGAGAGAGAGAGAGAGAGAGATTACAAATGTGCAAAATCTAGCACACAATCATCTTAGATACATTGCTTGAGAGCTCCATTTTTTTGTCATTGCTTCCTATTTTTGTCACCATCACAAGCATGACAACACAATGGCATTAGTTAAAAGCTAAGACTAGCTTGATGACAAACAAAACAAGGAGAGAGTGTGATAATGAAAGCACTACTCCTTACAATGTGATTGCAACAAAAGGAGGATGAAGAGTAGAAAGAGCAAGAGGAAGGTGATGTGCAAGATCAAGAAGATGAACAAGAGTAGCAAGAAGCAAGAGGGAGGAGAGCACTAAGAGGAAAGTAACCAAGGAGGGACAGAAAAAGAAAACAAAAAAGAAGACGAAAGGTATATAGAGGGTGTGAAAATAAGTCAACTAGTTTTGTTGGTTTATTGGAAAGTGAAATTTCAACATAGAGATACATTTCTTAATGTCAATAATGCCTAAAGAAAAGTGTCCTTACTATTTTTAACAGGTATATAAGTGGTTAAGGTCAAATTTGGAGTACTACTATTGGTTAGTTGAGATACATTGCCACTTGTCACTTATTTCTAGGTTTTTAGTGAAGTACCTAGAAGTTGCTATTTTACAGCAAGTGGCCACATTAGAGGAGTTCTCAATATCAAAAAGACTTTTTAAGGAATGCCATGTAGGATATAGAAAAATAAAAAAAACAATATTGTTTATTTGCTTGCCCAGACCACTCCCAAGGCCTCCCTAACTCCCAATGATCTAACCACAGTGTCTATAGTCACAGTTAAGAACTGTTAACAGTTCGCAGTATAACTTGACTAAATTCAAAAAGATTCCCTCCATTGGTTACGAAAAGGGCAATATTTTCACTGGATCTAGAATATGACCACCATCTCCAAATTCGATTTATGAGCTCGCTATGTATTTACATTTGTCTATATGTTGTGGAATAGGAACATCTTTTCAAAATAGTTGCCATCATCATCATCAAAACATGCATGTACATTTTCTAAGAACTGGTATTTTACCATTTCCATAAAAATAGTATGGTCTCTGATGTAGGAGTCGCGAACTCTTATGTAAAGTAGCACGTCAACATTTAAAAGCAATGGTAGATTTGGATTGAACCAATCCTGTATTTTTGGGCAACATTTGTTTGGTAATTTATAGGTCATCCATTTGGCTAGATAGTTTGTATAATGACCAGCTAATCGCCAACATGGATCTGTCGAATATTGCGATTGTTGAGAAAAACACAACAAACTTTTTTGTGTAGCTTTGAATGTGTCAAAATTGCCTGGAATGATAGGCCAATTAAAAAGCCTATTTGAAATACCGGCATGCCTGTTTTCAAATGACATTTCTATGGCTGGATCTTTTTTTGAGGGAATGTAAATAGCTGGCAACTGAAGTGTGACTCGTTCCGGCAAAATAGCTCGCTCTTGAAATGTAAGGAGTTATCTTTGGACTGAAAGCGATAGATTATGTTTTGAGACAAATATAGACCATTTTGTGAAGTCTTATGATCATGATTTGTATCTCAATGAAATGCTACTCTTGCTTGCCAATGTGACTTTTTCATGCCTTGTGATGACCATCTACTTAAGCTCACATACTCTTTTGCAAAAAATGATGCATGATGATGTAGTATGATATGCTGCAAAGAAAAAATTGTTATCATACAATAATCTAAAATATGAAACATTATATTTATGAAAAAAAAGCATACTTTTCTAAGATTATAGCAAACAAACTTTTATATTAAAAATATTATGTAATATGAAATATGATTCTTGCCCCAACAATGATAAATTCATTGTAAATGTAGCTGATAAACCATCTTTTTTAATAACACCTACAAATTTGTCGAGGTTTTTTCAAACTTTTATCTTTTGGCTCCGTTGAGCTTGCTTTCTCAAAATCTTGTGTGGCTGCTACAATTTTTTGCATATTTCAGGGATGGATGATACTCTAAGTCGTGAGGATGAGGGTATTGAGCTAGAGCCTATAGCTACATCATGGGTGACTAGGAGGAGGGTATGCTAGACATCACTACTTGGCCTTTGGGTATCATGATTCAGCCATATCTCCTCAAGCTTTACTATGAAGAATTTAGGATTTCACTTTAAGATAAACAAATTGGAACCACCAAGTAGATTATCCAAATGGATAACCTCTCTGCAAGAATTTGACTATACTTTGAAGAGTCCACCTAGGCTTCAAGGATTGAATGATTGTATCTGTGAGCTAGGAAATCTAAAAGATGAGAGCAGTAGCTGGGAAGATGAGCAGCTGAGAGAACTTTAAAAAATAGACACATAACTTATTCATGAATGGTATAGCAACCTAGCCCGCTATTTGTCCAGATTAGAAATTCCCACTACCTACACCACTCAAAAGAGATGGAAACTCAAATTATTAGCACTGAAATTCTCTCTGATAGCTGGGGTTTTGTATAGAAAAGGAGTCGATGGGATCCATCGTCAATGTGTGACTCAAGATGAGTTTGTATTCATCCTAGAAGAGTGCCATGATTCTGCATGTGGTGGACATTTTGATGGCCGATTGACAGGAGATAAAATACTAAGAGCTAGATACTAGTGGCCAGCATTATTTAAAGGCTCTTATAATTATGTGAAACATTGCAATATTTGTCAAAGGACAAATTCCCAAGAAGATTCAACAAGATCCCTAATCTCTATATAGGCATGCTTGCCATTTGAGAAGTGGGGGATAGACTTTGTGGAAACTATCTGTCCAACTTCCTCCTCACAGAAGAGCTACATCATAGTAGCTACAGATTACTTTACCAAGTGGGTTGAAGCAAGAGCTATAGCCAAAAACAACGCCAAAGAAACAGCCTAGTTTCTTTTGGAATAGGTTATAGGGAGGTTTGAAGCCCCCAAAAAGTTAGTGTTAGACTGAGGAACCCATTTCTTGAACAAAACGATAGAGAGCAATACCACATTCAATTAAATGAGAGACTGACTATTTTGTATCTTACTTTGGTTTGTGTGAGAGAAATAAATAGACTAATTTGTAGACTGGAAGCGAGAGATTATGTTTTGAGTCAAATATAGACTAATTTGTGAAGTCTTATGCTCATGATTTGTATCTCAATGAAATGCTACTCTTGCTTGCCAATGTGACTTTTTCATGCCTTGTGATGACCATCTACTTAAGCTCACGTACTCTTTTGCAAAAAATGTAGCATGATGTTGTAGTATGATATGCTGCAAAGAAAAAATTGTTATCATACAATAATCTAAAATATGAAACATTATATTTATGAAAAAAAAGCATACTTTTCTAAGATTATAGCAAACAAACTTTTATATTAATAATATTATGTAATATGAAATATAATTCTTGCCCCAACAATGAGAAATTCATTGTAAATGTAGCTGATAAACCATCTTTTTTAATAATACCTACAAATTTGTCGAGGTTTTTTCAAACTTTTATCTTTTGGCTCCGTTGAGCTTGCTTTCTCAAAATCTTGTGTGGCTGCTACAATTTTTTGCATATTCTATTGCACAGTATAAGATTTTCTTGTATGATTGGATAGAAATCTTCTTGCTTTAGCACTATCAATTGATGGCTTATTGGAAAAATTTTATGATTTTCCAAATAGTCTTTCGATTTTCCAACTTGACAGTATCTTTATGTGATCTTGTTTTCATGTCTTTTCATAGTAGAATTTTTACCTTGCAACTCTTATAGTACTATTTGTAAGAATATCCATGAAAGAATTTTTGACCTTGTATCTCTTATAGTACTATAGTGATCACTGATATTTCTTAATAGAGGTGATGGCTCCTGTTATTCGCCTCACATGCATCAATCTCAATGTATATGCAGGATCTTTTTCTAAAAGAGGATCAAGATGCACGTCTCTTGTTCTACCATACTCAAGCATGGGTAGGATGTAAAGTTCTGGGCTTGCTAAGATTTGTCCTAATCTAGCGGCTCCAAGGATGGAAACTATCTACTGTTGATCCATTATTTTGACCCTATCATAATTCATGTAGGAAAATTATTAATAATTCTTCCACAGAGAATATGATGAAAGTTTGAATAACTCAAACTAATATCAGTGTCTTCAATCGGGTCTGTTTCTGATCTATGTACTAATAGAACAGTATTTGCCTTGATTGAATTTGCGTCCAAAAATAATATACGGAGTTAAGAGACAAGTTAAGACAATTTTAGACAAATATAAACTAATGATCAAAAACGAATTTATAAGTCTGACTCATAATCAATATACATCTCTTGTTGTCTTATCTCATTGTTGTGTCTCTGATTGAATGAGTCTGAGAGTCTCTTCAGTGTGAGTTACAACAAGTAGTGTAATTACAGGTCTTTTGGCCTTTCAATTTTGTAACAGTAGATCTAAACGTTTATGACAGTTGATACTGAAATAGACGCTCTGTTTCTAGGGTCGAATAATTTTTTGTTCGGGAAAGCAGTATTCGCGTGGATAATCCACGCGTGGATTATCCATGCAAATTCTATTTTGTTCACCGGACCGGACCGGAAGTTAAACATATCCACGCGTGGATATCTTCTACGTGGATTATCCACGCATTTTTTTTTTTGCATGTTGATAATGAAATTAGTTAAATAAATATATTTCTAAAGTGAATTATATTATGATGAGGTTATATATTTTTTTTTCTAAAGTGAATTATATTATGATGAGGGTTTTTTTTTTTTGCATGTTGATAATGAAATGGAATTTTTGAATAAATATTTTTCTTAAGTGAATTATATCATGATGTTCCTAGATGATTGGGATTTGTTATGATGTCAGCCACCTACTTTTATAAGATAGTTGACTTGAGCTACCAAGAGGGTAATTATGCGTGATCTAAGGCTTTGATAGCCAGGGGTTTAGGATCTACCCTAATGGCACTCTACCTAATCTCATATCCGAGATCATTTGATATGGATTGAGAGCTTATTTTGTACATACTTTGAGAGATTATCAAGAGATGGTGATTTTGGCAGGTTTGCTCTTTAATGAGGAATTGATGAATGATGAATGTGCTATTTTTTGTGTCTAATGAATAGATCTGAATCTGAACAAAGTATTATACTTTCCACGTGTGCAACAGGATGTGAAGATCAATTATTTCTAGTTTTAAGGTGTTGTTCAAAAGCTCTTGCCAATTAGTTGCAAAATAGGTTGAATTGTGTGCTAGTTTTCTATCTATTAGATATAAGTAAAACCTTTGATGCTTTTTCAATGTTTTAGTATCCAAATGAGGTTCATAACCTCTAATTTTAAGATGGTATCAAAGCCCAAATGCAACCATCAAGGCTCAAATACAAGGAAGAGAGAAGCAATTACAAGTTGATGATTGTTTAATTTTTATTGCCCTTATTACTACCTTAAGTTTGATGATGTTCCTTCAAGTGTGAATGAAACTGTAGCAACAAAAGAGTGATTTGATGTAACAAAAAGTGAGTATATGATGCATTGTTTGAGATACTTGTAAAATTACTGATCCTCCATCCAAGATACAAAATGTTATTGTTTGCAAATGGGTCTTTAAGATCAAGCTTAATCAAGATGGTAGTGTGAACAATTATAAAACAAGACTAATTGTCAAGGGATATGCTCAATTCAAGGGGATTGACTATGATGAAACACTTGATTTTGTCATAGTTTGTGGTGGTGATTTCATTAACTCAAATGCTTTTAGTGATCTATTGCCTTTGCAACATTTGTTAAAAAATGAGAATTTTCTTGGAACATGAAGCTGTACATCTATCTTCACCAACATTATTTCCAAAAAAATGTGATTGAAGTCAAACTATGTCTATTCTTTTCACTTACTTGACCATAAATGAGAATCTATTTTGGCTAAATAACAATCATTTGAAAGCATTGCAAGAATCAATTTCATTCAGAATTGCAATAATCAATTTTTATTCAAAATTACAAGAATCAATTTCATCAGCAATAGCATCTTGCAATTCATCTCCTCTTATATGATTTTCATCATCACTCTCACTTTCAAAAATTATTTCATCATCCTGACTATTAGAATTTCTATTCTCAACATCTATGAAGTGGGTGCTTCAAGTATGGTTTGACGATGTGAGAAATTGGCAAAAATCTAGCTTGGTATTTTTTATGATAGAAGTTTGTAAGTGGATCTCACATGTGTGGAGGATGTTCCCACGTGTGGAGAATTGTAAAGTAAATAAAAATGTTTGATATAGGGGTCTCATAGAATTTCATAGTCAAGCATTTAGGTGTAGGATGTTGATAGGGTCAAATTTGGCATAGATGGCAAATTATCCATTTCCACTTGTAATATCACTATTGAGCCAAAATAGAGTAGGAGGCCAAACTTGTGCCAATTAGAGTGTAGACAAGTGTAATGCTTTTGTTTGATGAAGTTTAAGAGGTCCAATAGGATTTAGAGGTGGAACCATGTGTGGTCCAATAGGAATTTGAGGTGTGTCTGAATATAGTCCAATAGAACTAAGAGGTGCATGGATCAATGGTCCAATAGAATTAAGAGGTGGCAAAGTGTGATCCAATCATAGTTAAGCATAGTGGTAGCTCGTGGATCTACTAGTATCATTGTACTCCTCATTTGGATCTAATGGATTTTGAGATTGAGTGGATTTTGAGTGTCATTGAATTTCTAGCTTTCTCTCTCTACCCGAGAGCTCATGATTGTTTTTCTCTCTCTACCCGAGGAGAGCAGCTTGTTTTTACTTAGAATACTTTTGGAACACTTCTCACATGTGTGAATGAGAGTTGAAAGTGATTGAATGTATGTAGTAGTGTGTTTTTGCCATAGAAGCAAAGATAGATCTTGAATCTCAATCTAGTCTTGATCTTGGTGCATCTACACACCTTAGGAGATCACAAGTACATGTAGTGGACAATCCACCCGTGTGAAATTCAACATGGTATCAGAGCCTACCTAAGGTTACCATGCATTTTAATCCATCTAAGTAAAAAATTTCCATCAATCTTGAGCTAGAAATTGTCAAGGCCCATTTTCCTAGCTATCTTGTTCAATTTTGGATCAAAAGAGGTCAATAGGACATTGATTGGGTCTGACCTGGTATTGTACGGAATCAGGTGATCAGACACATGTGAGGAACGTCCAATTTCAGTTTGGGAGTTCTCTTTCATGTTTGATCCATAAATCTTGCTAGATAGCTTGTTTTGAAGCTATTTTTGTCTAGTTTCTGATGCAATCAGTTTCATTCCATTTGGTTGAGCCAATCAAAAGTTATAAGCTTTTGAAGAGGGTTAGGTAGGGCACCTAGACCTGGGTGGACACATTTGGTTTGGTCAAGAGATTGCTTGTTTGATGCAAAATCACAGTTGAATGCTTACCAATCTCATCTATATGTGATCTAGGCATTGTTTTGAGATCTTAGCCATTTTGTTTCATGCAATATCATTGTATTTGAGTCAAATTTGGTTTCTTAGTGTATTTCACACGTGCTAAGAGTGTTTGATCCTAACTTTGCCCATACTCCATCATTTGATGTGAAGTAGATCTAGTTTTGGAAAGATTGAGATAGCTAGTGAGAATCATCTCACAGTTTGTTGCAAGTTCTTGGATAGAAGATGGTAGCACACCATTATTGGATCCTATAGTGAGAGAGAAGCAACATTTTTTGTTCATCCCTTTTATTTATCTCCACTTTACATGAATTCAATAAATTCATACTTGTTGCAACCAAGTGACAGATTGTCTACTTCCAATTATTCAATATGGAAGTTGAGGATGGAGTCCATCTTGATACTTCAAGATGTGATGGACATTGTACTTGCGATTGAGGAGGAGCCTCAAGTCCTTCAAGAAGTACAAAAATACAAGAAGAGAGCTAGGATGGCTCTCCACTACATTAAGATGAATGTCTCTAATGAGATATTGAGAGAGATTGGTGATTGTTCTACATTCAAGGAAGCTTGGGATTGTCTCAAGTCCATCTATGAGGCTAAGTACACCTCTAGGCTCCTCACTCTTAGAAATCAAATATTCCAAAGTAGTCAAAAGAGTGATGAGAGTGCATCTAATAATGTTTTGAGAGTCAAGGATATTCATAGGGAGCTTGCATGTATTGGTGACTCAATCAATCAAAGTGAGCTAGTCCAAGTCATTCTCAATGGCTTGAGAGATGAATATGACAACCTTGTCCAATCCTATGCCATTAAGGAGGAGCTACCAAGTTTGGAGGCCCTTCAAAGTGTGCTTATTTATGAAGAATCAAGACAAGAGTACAAACTCTTGAAGATGGACAAGCTATCACTCAATCATGATGATGGCAAAGTTCTATTTGCCAAGCACAAAGAGAGGAGTAAGAAGCAACACCATCACTTCTCTAATGACAAAGCTACGGACCAAGATGGAGAGGAGGAGGAGGATACCTCTCATGCTTCTACTTCAAACCTCAAGAAGAAGCAGATCAAGTGCTTTTATTGTGGCAAGAAAGGCCATTATGCCACCAATTGCTTCAAGAAGAAGAATCAACTCAATCAAGCCAACATCACCAATGAGAAAGAAGACTATATTGCAAGTGATGGAGAAGGATCTCTTATGGCATCAAGCTTCTCCTCTTCCACCTTCAACAAGGATGACTCATGGTATATTGATAGTGGAGCATCTTCACATATGTGTGGCTCCAAGCACTTTTTTTCATCTATTTTGTCTTATGATGGAGTCAAGAAGACCATATACTTTGCAAGTAAGCATGAGTGCAATATTGAAGGAGTGGGGATTATTCCCTTGAATCTTGCATCTTCTAAAGATCTCTTTCTCAACAATGTTCTTTTTGTCCCAAAGCTTACAAAGAACATCTTAAGTGTTGGTCAACTTCTTGATAGTGGCTTTGATGTCAATTTCAATATTGACAATTGTGTGATCAAGAAGGATGGTGAGATCCTTGCATACGGATCAAGATTTGAAGGCATCTTCAAATTGGATCCAAGTGAGAGTGCAAACTCTCTTGATTTTTCTTATATGTCCAATATTTCAAAGGAGGATGATCACACAAGATGCACATATCTTCTCTCTTCAAGTATTATGGTGTATGATTATTCCTTATTATTCAAAGCATATGTTGAGAAGAAATTCTCATTGAAGATCAAAGCTTTGAGGAGTATTGGAGCTCTTGAAGGAATAGCACCATATGAAGCTTTATTCAAGATGAAGCCTAAGGTTGATCACCTTAGTGAACTAAGTCGCCAAACGAGATGTTTTTGCTCCAGGATACAATGTGGTCTTTGATTCTTCTCGCAATTTCTTTTCTTCTTTATATAAAAGTGTCTCCTCATCTCGTTCATTGTGTCCAGCTGCACTATTGTTCTCATACATATAATCCAACATGTCTCCCATGACTTCAAATTCTTCATTCATTGGAAGCTCATTTTCATCGTTGGAACCTGTTTGCGAAGAAATAGATCTAGATGAGCTAGATTCAGATGCATTAGTCTCTTGACTAATGCGCTCATAAATTTCCATCATCTCTTTTAAGCCTTGACGTAGACGACGAGGTAATTGCTTTATATGAGGACCCTTGTATTGCATTCGTCATCTATGTCGACCATTATGAGGATTATTGTCTCCAATGCTAAATGAAGATGAAGATTCCTATATACCAAAATAACAAGAAGTAGGTTGAAACAATGCTTGATAAACATTTCCTCCCAATACTTGATAGATCTAAATGTTGCATATGAATATAAATTACCTCTTTGTTAAAAAAGTATGAACATACCAATGTATCTATTAGACCATTTTTCTTTTCAACTTGTTAACATTCAATGAACTCAAAGAATTGCACGCTTCTACATATTTACATATTTATGAATTTCACATTCATTAGCTTTCACTTATTATCTTATGTAAACATCTAGGCAAATGACGAATAATGCTTCTAACATTTGACATATTTAATAACACAAACCAAATACAATCAAGATGCATGGATTATACATCTCTGCATATCAACAAAATTTAAATCTTCACATTTGACTTTTGCAAATATTTGGGTAGAGGACGGTTGTCACTATACTTGATAAACAATTCCTTCCCAAACCTAATAGATCTGGCACAGACCATTACATAAGTGGCCTTTACATTCCTAGTAAAATATTCCTCTTTTCCATTGGTGCGTTCTTCAAAATCACAATTCGTCAATAGACGGTGGCCAATGGAACTATTTATATATGCAGCAATGTTTCCATGCACATATGGATGTCCATCAATGTATGTACGATTTGCCCTTGAGATGTTGCCTCCTTGCATGCATTGCTCCTCTAAAGAACAAACATTCAAATTCAAGTCATATACTTGCATCCTCCATTGGTGACGACACAAAGCATGCCAATCACCCCAATTGTATTGAGGTCCTGCATTGGCATCAATGTCACAACAATATTTAGAGGGACCTCCATACTACTCAATGCAAAAGGCCCACACCAGCCTCAGGAAAGTGTTCACTAGGCATGATCATGTACATTCGACCCCAATACGTAAATGGTATTCCATTTAATGGTAATGGTGATTGGAGTGGCCAACACGAATATCTACTTCTAATGAAAGTTTTTACTAATGGTTGAAAGCTTGGTGGAAGAGGAAGGTCAGACAAAGAGCCTAGAATGTCTTTTGACACATCAACAGTGCGTAGTAATTTGCAATTATCTTTCAAACTAGTCATAATACATCCAAGACGTGTTCTCTTTTTTAAAGGGGTGGTCAAGTTTGTGGAATCCACGTGGAGTATCGTGGAGGACTCATGTGCAACATCCAGGATAAGTGTGGTTGGGTGTACGGAATGTTCTAGAGATTTGGAGACATGGATTGAATCACAAGGCATTGACGAACTAATTATATCATGCAAGGGGTCATCATCAACAAGAGCATCATCTAAGGCCAATGATGATCGAAAATCAATATTCATGTGATTTATCCTATCAATAATATTCTCGATCTCTCTTGCAACTCTTTTGCTTGAAACCATCTTGTGTTCCTTCTTTTGCAAAAGTTGTAAATGTTAGATGTATTAGTTTTTTTCTCTCTCTCTCTCTCTCTCTCTCTCTCTCTCTCTCTCTCTCAAGCATAAAACATAAATTAATACATAACACAAACCGTAAACCAGTAGCATGAAATACACACACACACACACCCACTCACACCCACCCTAAACACACATGAAGAGAAAAACATAGAGAATATTATAGAGTGCTAATCAAAACTCCCGAACCACACGATTATATCCTACTCCAGAATCTTAACACATGCTCCCTCTCTGCGTCGTTTGGGCTTTTTTGTGGAACTCATCTTCCAACAAAAAACATTTGAACCACGCCTTTAACATAAGAAAACAAGGGCTACACACCTTCCTAGAATTGGGAGTGTTGGTTACATTTAACTCTTTCATGATCTCTCTCTCTCTCTCTCTCTCTCTCTCTCTCTCTCTCTCTCTCTCTCTCTCTCTCTCTCTCGCGGACGTGAATGAGTCTATTATGGGTGATTGGATATGGAGATTAACTACATCTAATCATTCTATTTGGATTTTTTCTTTTAGAAGCAAGTGAGAGATTAACTGCATCTAATCATTCTATTTGGATTTTTCCTTTTAGAAGCAAGTGAGAGATTAACTTATCTAATTATTCTATTTGGATATTTCCTTTTAGAAGCAAGTGAGAGATTAACTTCAAAGTATCGTGGCACTCATCCTATTGCTTAATATTTATTGGCCAAACTAAACTTGTCACAAGGGTCAAAGATTAAAGCATTTCCAAAAAACACTTTAAAGACTTTACCTCTCATACTCTTGGATTCTATGTGTGCACTCCATTGGCCCAAATATGATCATTGACAATCCTCCTTGTCCAAATCCTAAGGCCTTTGCATTGTGTGCATGTACGTGGTATCCTCTCATCATATTCTAGCTGAAATTCGTCCAATAATCCAATTGCAAATTGCACAAATTCTTTCAGTGTCATTCAAGTGAAAATTGACAAATTCTAATATGTGACAAATTGTAACATGTGACAAAAATTGACAAAATAGTCTTTGTACATTTAATTTGTGATGGAGTGGTGTCTTGTCTTTCCAAAGAGCAATATAATATATCACAATCCTCAACGAAATCGGAGTACATCACTATTACAAATAAAAAAATTATGACATAAATCAATATACATACATGTGATGGATCAATAGGCGGTCTACATCGACTGATGGAAGAGCTTGAAGATGAACCAATCAATAGTTGTTCATTGTACTTTAGTCTTGCTTGTTCATTTTTTATGTGATAGAGCTCAATTTGTTTTTCTTTTTCTAAATCACGTGGAGGTACGATAATTTCCCTAGAATTCATAATTCCAATCAAATGTCATTGTAAGAATAAATTTGCAAGAAATATTACACTCATATTCAAATAACAAATAAAGTGCAATTGATGTCAATATCAATAACAATATATACCTACTGTTGCGATCATGAGATGAATCGCTATCTGATGATGATGACATCATCGATGTCATATACACACTGTAGCCAGCTACTCTATACCACATGAGGATGCAATAACTGCTATAACTTTGTCATTTCTCAAACTCCATTCTTGAAGTTCTTTGCCAGGAGTAGTAATTGGCTTCTCCTCTATTGGTTCTACCCATTTGCAATAGAACTTTGCCCTTCAATATGAGTGAAGTCTTTAATTTCCAAATCAAGTAGTCTGAACCTTCTGGATCTAAGATCGTAGTGATCTTAGCCTGAATATTATTGATCAATGACATCTTTTATTTTCTGAATAACTCCAGATGTGGCTTGCTAATGGATGTATGAAGAATGCTGAGAGGGATGCGAAGATACCACTATATCGACTCTGACTTGTTCTGATACCACTGTATCAGTTCTAATCATGTATGCTCTGATGCCACTGTATCAGCATTGATTCTGCATTGATACCATTGTAGGAAAATAGTAATAATTCTTCCATACCGAACATGATGAAAGTTTGAATAAAAACTAGTATCAGTGTCTTCAATTGGGTCTGTTTCTAATCTATATACTAATAGAACAATATTTGCCTTGATTGAATTTGCGTGTGGAAATAATATGCAGAATAAAGAGACAACTTAAGACAATTTTAGACAAATAAAAACTATTGATCAAAAACGAATTTAAAATTCTGAATCTAAATCAGTATAGATCTCTTGTTGTCTTATCTCGCTATTGTGTCTCAAATTGAATGAGTCTAAGAGTCTTTTCAGTGTGAGTTACAACGAGCACATGTATTTATATTGCTATAGGACAGTTCTTTTGGCCTTTTAATTATAGGTCTTTTGGCCTTTTAGTTCTATAACAATAGATCTAACCATTTACGATGGTTGATATTCAAATAGACACTCTGTTTCCAGGGTCGAATAATTTATATTCACGAATTATTTGTGACAGACTGTCTCTTTGTCACAGCTTCGTGTTTTGCAAATTGTTCGTGACACTTGTCTCTTTGCAGATTTGCGTGTTCAGCGAATTGTTCGCGACAGATGACAAAACACAAACAAGAAATATGACAATGGTAAGTTTTTGACCATAGATCAATCTACTGTTGATATATGCATATAAATAAATTTGAGGGACTCAATGATAAATATAACTCACTATGGGGTGGATGCCCTGACAAGCTAGCTCTGCCACCAAACCGGTGTATGAATTGCGAAATGCAATTTCATACTCGGCCTTGGATGGATAGCATCCAAAGGTGGTTGTAAAAAAGAACAAAAATGAATGACAGGCTAAAAATGAACCATGAATTACTTCATATGTGATGACTAATAAAGATGGCATTGTAGAGTATAAATGAATTACATACCATTTTGGGCCTGTAGGCCCGCCTTTCCACTAGATCCTAACTTAGGATTCCCCATGCCATGGGTCATCCTACTCACCGCAACCTCCTTTTGCCTGCAATATTTATTTGGATCTTTGGCCTCATCCTTGTAGGCTTCCAATCTAGCTTGGAACACTAGGCAAATTTTGCCTTGTCTGCACGAAGTGTGTCCCGCACGGCATCCCTCTTATGTCAAATCCATTTGCTTATGGGCGACATGGTACCAATTAATCTAGCGGCGTAATCTTCATATATAGATCTAGATCAACGATGTTTGCTGCCACTACTACTGCTACTGCCACTTCCACTCATAGTCGAAGATCTGAAAATTGACAAATTCACATTATGAAAAAATTGTGAAAAACGTATTCATGGCAATACAATTAATGCTATACAATTACAAACACAATCAATGGTAGACAAAAATTGGATCAATCAATTAAGTATGAATAGCATTTTGAGGGGATAATAGTTCAAAAAGCGAAGACTATAAATCATGTGACACTACTAATGACAAAGTTGTTACTAGTAGAGAGAGTTTTTTTCTTAGAAGATTTCTTTCAATCTCTTAAAGGCAAAGAACAAATTCAAGAAGTTTAAGACATTTGAAATACTTTACTAGAAAAATAATGTTTTGATGGATGTTTGTGCAGCTTATCACAAAGCATCTAGTGATGAGGGCAGAAATGTCAATAAGGTAAGTTTTATGTAAAGTCAATATACCATATTCTACAATGATTTTTTTGCAAAGTCAACAATTATCGATTTTTGCAAGAAACAATATAATTACAATTTTTTGTAGGCCAATTATTATTAAGAACAAATGAGGTGCACTTGTGTCAGATGCGATGGGCAAGTGATGCCATTTGCATGAGAATGATGAGCCATTAGAACAATTACCTTCTTGATGCACATGTGAATGGATCTATGATACTCTTGAAAAAGCAACGGAAACTGGTGAACATGTGACAGAACAAGAGTGGGAATTCACTCGCAATTGTTCATGGCAGTTAAGTAATGTCAAGATTGTCGATCTAGTGCAAACGACACAAACATCATTTCAGGTGACCTAGACTACGTTGGCACACTTCAACATATTTATGAGGTCAACTATCAAAGTAATGGAGAATACTTCATCTTTGATGTGAAATGGTCCAAAGTCAACTATCATGGATTGCGCCCCCTTCTGGAACACTATGTTCCAATTGCGTTCTGGAACACTACGTTCCAAAATGGATCCAAGTTCTAGAAAGTTGTGTTCCAGAATGTAAGAATCATGTGTTCCAAAACGCTATTGGATTCCGGAACCCAGTTAGTGGAATTGTGTTGGAAGTTTACTAAATGTTAGCTGATGGGTTGTGGACTCGAGCAAACCCATCAAGTTGTTTTTAGACAGATAAGAGAAATAGCACATAAAATACTTTTTCTGGCTTTGCCAAATCTTTTTTTGTGTGAAAAGTACAAAAATGGAGTTGATCTTGTAGAACAATTGATCAGACATATTTTGATTCTACCAACAAAGCGCGCAATTTACTTGACAAAGGATGAGAAAGAAACGGACGCGAACTCAAAACTTTTTTTTTCGAGACCAACTCGAAAGATTCATGAAATAGTGTCTTATGGAAGCTCGTGGCTTTTCTTGTTGAAATTAGAAAGATTCGCGAACAGAATCTTGTCGCAAAATTTCCTGTTTCTTGTTCAAGCCTCATATGTCGTACAATAAGCAAAATATTCTAGCTTCCTTCTTCAAGCTTAAGAATTGTCATCTGTCACGAACAATTCACGAAAGACAAAGTTGAGATGAAGAGATAGACTATCATGAAATATTCGCGAATATAATTTATTCGAGCCTGGAAACAGAGCGTCTATTTGAATATGAACCATCATAAATGGTTAGATTTGTACTGTTATAGTAATAAAAGGCCAAAGGACCTGTCCTGTAGCAATATAAATACATATGCACTACTCGTTAAAAAAATAGGGACTCAATCAGAGACACAACAGCGAGATAAGACAACAAGATATGTATATTGATAAATCAAATTTTGAGTTATAAAATTTTGATTTTTTTTTTTACCCATAGTTTCTTATTGTCCAAATTGTCTTAAGTTGTCTCATACTTCCGCATATAGTCTAACACTTCCACATATAATATCCGCACGCATATTCAATCAAAAAAAATATTGTTCTATTACTATATAGATCATAAAATCACGATTGAAGAACTGATATTTATTTCATTTATTCAAATTTGTATCGTGTTCTCTGTGGAAGAATAATTACTATTTTTCCTACAGTGGTATTAAAGCATACAGAATTAAAGTTGATATAGTGTTATCTTCGAATCCCTCTCAGCATTCTTCATACATCCATCAGTAAGCCGCTATTTGGAGGATATTCAGAATTAAAAAATGTCGTCGATTACCAATATTCAAGCTAAGATCACTACAATCTTGGAACCAGAAGGTTCAAACTACTTGATTTGGAGATTAAAGACTTCACTCTTGTTGAAGGGCAAAGGTCTATGACAATGGGTAGAACCAATTGAGGAAAAACCAAAAGCTACTCATGGCAAAGAATTTCAAGAATGGAGTTTAAAAAATGACAAAGCTATAGCAATTATTGCGTCTTCAGTGCATGACAATATAATGCTAGATCTTACATCAATTTCAAACGCAAAGGATTTATGAGAAGAATTGCAAACCAAGAATGAGACTCGATCTCGTAATCTGATCATGTTCTTGGAAGACCAATTAACTTACCTACAGTGGGATGGCAAAGACCTGAACACATTCGTGTGAAAGATTAAAGATCTATATAGTTCCTTGCAGAATTCTGGTGCAGAAAATACAATTTCTAAGGAAAAACAGCTTAGTTATTTTCTTCGAGTCGTACCCAAGTCATTCCACACAACTGGAACATTATTGGTAAAAGATGCGACAATGACACTTCAAAAGACAATAGACGAGGAAGAAGTAGAAGCTCTTCAATGCTATGATGACAATGGTAATTCAGAAAATGCTCTATTTACTCAGAAGAATACATCTTCTAGGAAATCTAAGTTTAAGAGAGAGTCATCTAAGAAGAATGAGTCAAAGACTAATGAACAACAATCTGGAAAAACAATAGAAGAATTCTGGTGATAAGAAGATCTACAACAGATGCAGAAGGTCAGGTCACACAGAAGAAATGTGTTGGCTAAATCCAAAAGATTGAATGCATTCATTGTCATAAATGGGGTCATGCAGCAATAGACTGTTATCAGAATCCCAGAAACAAAAAGGAGCATAATCAAAGCTAACCTGCAAATTCAAACTATGTCGAAGACAAAGCAGAATGCTCCAGAGCAGCAAAAGACAGGGCAACAAGGAATTCAATAGCTTATGTTAGTACTGATCTATGTTGTTCATCTAATTCAATTCGAGAAGTAGTACTTCATTTGGGAGCCACCTCACATATTGTTTTCTCGAAACAAAATTTGTCTGAGTACAAGAAGACAAACGATTCGAGATTCATTATGCTTGGAGACAGTTCTAAACACGTGGTTGATGGAACTGGTGTATTATGGCTAGACATGAATCAAGGAGACAAGAAACTGGAGGAAGTTTTCTATGTCCCTACTCTTGATAAAGATCTTCTATATATAGCTAAGATAGTTGATACAGGCATGTCAGTACCTTCACAAAGAGCTCTTGTAAATTGTTCGAGGAAGATTCTGATAACCTGATTGCTAAAGACAGCAGAGAAGGAAATTTGTATCACCCGAATATTCGAACAAGTCAATCAAACTTAGGAGTCAGCAAATGTACTGTGGCACAAAAGGCTATGTCATATGAACATGGAAAACTTGTACCAAGCCAATAAAAGTCAGAGAATTCAAGGAGTCGAAATCAAAATTAGAGATATTCGAACTACCTGTGAATCTTGTCTCAAAGGCAAGATGACTAGAACACCTTTCAGTATGGATGTTTATAAAGCAACTAAGGTACTTGAAATTGTGCATTCAGATATTTGTGGACCATTCGGAATATTGTCATTGATACATATTACTTCATTACATTTATTGATTACTTCAGCAAGTTTGTTGTAGTATACTTTATCTGTACCAAATCTGAAGCCTTCAAGAAATTCGTTGAGTATATGAGTTGGGCTGAGAAGTAGACAGGCAATAAACTAAAACAAATTCGCATAGATTGTGGAGGTGAGTACATTTTCAACGAATTCAAAGCTTACTATACTGATCGAGGTATTATGCACACAAAGACTACATCCTACACACCTCAACACAGTGGAATAGCTGAATGAAGGAATCGTACAGTAATGGAAGCTGCAAGGTGTATGATGGCTCATGTGAAAGCACCAAAATAGTTGTGGGCAGAAGCAGTGGCTACATCAAATTATCTTCAGAATCGTATCCTAAAATCTCGAATACCAGATAAAACTCCTCATGAGATATGGTGGAAGTCGGAGCCAAATCTTGCACATGTTCGAACATTTGAATGCACCGTGTCTATGCACATACCAGATAAGCTCAGAAAGAAACTCGATGAAAAAACAGAACAAGGTTTTCTGGTAGGATTCGAGTTACATTCTCGTGTTTATGTACCCAAAACTGGCAAGATAAAAATTGTTCAAGATGTTAAATTTGATGAGATGAAATACATAGCAGACAGTGATCTAGTCAGCTATGAAATTCTCAAAAATTATTATGAGCTTCCAACGACAGCAAAAGAAAAACAAGCAGAAGATGAAAGAGAGTTACCAGATCCAGAGGGAGGTCAAGATCGAGTGTCTGACAGACTCGAATCGCCAGTTCAAATTCTAGCAGAAAAGCTTGACTCAGAATTGAACTCAAAACCTACAGAATCGAACTCGAAACCACCTGTAAGAAGACCAGACAGACAACAAAAGCCACCATAAAGGTATGGTCAATATGTTTTTAATACGGCCATCGAATTTTTAAATTCTTCTGATGAACCTCAAACATTCGAGGAAGCTGTAGATGGACCATGTATAAAAACAATGTATGGACACTTGCACCTATACCTGATGGCAGAAAACCAGTCAGGTGCAAGTGGATCTATAAGATCAAAACAAGTCCTGATGTAGAAAACATCAGATACAAAGCAAGGTTAGTTGCTAAAAGATTTTCACAGAAGTATGGGTTCGACTATACTGATACTTTCTCACCGATAGTCAAACATACATCAATTCGCTTGTTATTTGCGTATGCAGTGGCTCATGATTTGAAAATCCATATTGTGGATGAGAAAACTGCTTTCTTGCACGTAGAATTAGAAGAAGACTTATTCATGAACCAACTACTTGGTTTTGTAAGCCAAGAATATCCAGAATACGGATGTCACATGAATAAAAGCATTTATGGTCTCAAATAGGCAGCAAGACAATGGTATAAGAAGAAGGACGAAGCACTATGTTCCTTAAGCTTCAAACCTGTATTTGCTGAATCAAATGTCTATATCAAGCATGTCCAAAATGAAATAATCATTTTACCTGTTAATGTTGATGACACTGTTATCTTCTCGAGAAGAGGTAAGTTAATTTCAGATGTCAAAAGAGACATTTCTGAAATATTTGAGATCGCTGACCTAGGAGAAGCTAAAATCTATCTAGGCTTGCAGATCGTGAGAGACTTTGAACGTGGTAAGTTGTATCTTCACCAACAAAAGTACACTCAAAAGATCATTGAAGACTTCAACATGCTCGAATGCAAGGGTGTGCATACTCCCATGATACTTGGAACAATACTGAGTAAGGCGGATTGTCCACAGACTCTCAAGGAAGAAGAACGAATGGCCAAAACACCCTAGGATTATGGACCCACTTTGTGGAGGTAGGCGAATCATGAAAGGACCATTTAGACATAAGAAGGGTATTGAGTAGCCATCAAAAATCATAACTCATGTAGATACAATGACCATCAAAAAGCTGGTCCAGTAGTTGCTTCCTCAACCTAGAGCTAGAAACTAAAGTTCATTTCAAAGGGAAGGGGCATGTTGGAAACTCTGAGTATAGCGTACAACTTTGAGGTTGATAACAAGGCTGAATCAAGGGTCACAAGCTTGTTGAGGTGCTTCATGTATAGGAGGAGGCATACATTGCCATCTACT
Source organism: Diphasiastrum complanatum (assembly GCA_029204225.1). NCBI lineage: Eukaryota > Viridiplantae > Streptophyta > Lycopodiopsida > Lycopodiales > Lycopodiaceae > Diphasiastrum > Diphasiastrum complanatum. Next base: position 50,567,659 of record CM055101.1, read on the forward strand.
TGTAATTATAAGTTCTAGCCATTTCCCAATTTTGAGGAACTTAAACAATTAAGATGCATATATTGGGCATATTACTTATGGACATGCAATTGAGCACTTGTAAAAGGAGAATAAAAAAAATACACGCTTTTTGTGTGATCAAACGTATAGCACAATTGGAGGCAATGGGTGCCAGCATGGAGGAAAAATAGTTGATATAGACTTTTCAACAATCTACCATATCTTTAGAATATTTTATCAGCCAATAGTATTCAAGTGATTGAGATTGCACAAATAGTTGTTTTAGCTCGGTTTTGGCCTCCAAGATCAATACTAGCTTTACAAGGCAAGATCTTGACTATGCTTCATTATCTTTCCATTTTATTCAACTTGGATTGGCCTCGGACTTTGTAGCACTCAAACTAAGTGTAATTGCATTCAATTAATTAATAAATTATGTAGAAATAATGCAATTTCTTATATTTCATATCTCTTGTGCACTGATTTTATTGATAATACATTTTGATGGACTTGAATATAGGGTTTTCTCACTCCTACCCTAAACCAAATTAAACCTCATTAGTCTCAACCAAATCTCATTAGCCTCACCAATTAATAAGAGTTACCAGTGATGATTTAATAAGAGTTACCCTCAAATCTCTCTTTCTTTGTCACACACTCTTCATATCTCTCTTACCCATGATGATTTTGAGGAGAAAAGGAGTTTCCAATTGAGGAGCAAAGGAGCGGATGAGCCTGCTTCTAGCTAAAGAGTGATTCTCAAGAGGAGGAGCTATCATCAATGTTGATTGTGAGAAGCATAGGGGGTGCTAGCTAAGGAGTGGAGTAGATGAGCATGAGCAGTTCTCAAGACACACATACACACATTACCCCAACATTCTCTCTCTCTCTCTCTCTCTCATCCATTTTCTCAAAACCAAAAATGAAATCTAGAAACTAACTCTCCCTCTCTCTCTTCACACAAAATATCTCTCTAAAGACAATTACCTTTCTCTCTCTCTCTCGCAACATAACTGGAATGAGACAAATAGAGACATGAACAAACAAAACAAGAAAATGCAGTGAAAATCATATAAAATTACTGTATTAATAAAAAAGACTCAAGATACATGCAGAATGTAGTTGCTGCATACTAGAATTACAGAACTACAGTTGATTGCATCGAAGTCGCATCAAGTAAAGCTAATATCTGTATAAAAAGAAAAAACAATTGTTGTTTATTTAAGAGATGCTATGGGCATCCTACATGAAGTTATTGGAGGCTGAACTAGGCACCTGGCTATGCCAAGTAAGGCCAGCTTAGGATTGTCACCTCATCCATCTAACTAGGCTTTCTGACTAGCCTTCCTCATGCATTGCCACTTCACCTATGTCTTTTTAATGTTTTGATTACTCTTTCTTAACATGGCACTACACAGAAGAGATAAAGATTACTGAATGGATGATAGACATTTGTTTCAAGGAAAGATACAACCAGCATAACTAAGCACCAAAAGTTGGGCTGACACATAATTGATCGTTGTTGGAGAATATTCACAACATTAGCTCAGACAATTTACAACAATACATTTTTCCTTTTGCTCACAAATGCAATTGATCTATAATCGTCTATTATCTTTTGATAATAAACTTGATGGCTTACTCTCCAGTATCATTTTTCAAGAACACAAGAATACACACTCAGAGTTAAAGCTAATGGAATCCGGTGGAACTTTTTAGCAGTCCTTTCAACATTCAAGATTCACATATCTTTTTTCAATTTACTTCATAAATGATACAGAATCCAGTAGGAACTTTTCACAACCATTTTCTTTGCAATGTGCATATATGCCTTACTTGAGTTGCAAACTACCATAAAATGGCTATATAGCTGCCCTAGAGGCTAGAACACTGCTGATTATGTTGTTGTTTGTTCAGGAAACATGATGAAATCAGCTGCACCCAATGTTAGCTACATGCTAATTAAAGAACAAACAGAAAAACAATCGACACCACACTTCCTCAAGGATCCATTCCCATCTCTAAGATGTTTTTTCTTCCATGGAAGCCCAATACCAGTAGATCATTGTAATGTCCTGATCCAAACTTGGGTTTCTGCCATATGTCAAGGAAGTTTTCTGCATAAAATGAATCAAAACTTGCAGTTAAACACACAATTTCAAGAGAAAGTTGACCTATTCAGGTGAAATAGCTGAATCTATACTGGAAGTTTTTATCACTATTTTTAAGAGCATGTAATACAAAAGAAAACATCTACGTTAATGCACCATCTTTACCTAAGTATATCCAGCGACATATTGACTATAGTCCAATATATGAATATAAACTTTAGATACATTGTTAGCCAAGGTCAAGATACAAGATAAATTAATACAGTTTTAGCTATTGCAGTAAAAGAATAAAAATGTTCTTTCCGAAACAACTAACCGTGCCCAAAAACCAAAAACATCTGCATCAGGTAGAGTCAATTGAGTTTGCTGATAGAGTGATGATGCGAGCTCTAAAAGCAAAAAAATAAGGCGTTAAAGACTTAATTTCAGAGCACTAGCATGTTCATAGTTTGCACTAGTGATCTTCCTTGCAAATGCTTTTGTGTCTTGATTCTTCTCTTAGACAGAAATTAAGACCTGCAAACTTTGAAATCAGACCTGCAAACATGACCATCAAGGAATCTGTTGTAAGTTGAATTGATAACATAGCCAATCAGGACTTGAGAGTGAACCACCCACAACCTATGGTAAAACATAAAAGAAAAGCATGGCAGAGCCAATGCGCAAACTTTAAAGAGAATAGGGGATTTCTGTTTGATGTTCGTTGATTGACTTCTAATCATCATTATCATGATGAGCTGCTGATGACAAGGACAAGATTGGGTGCAATTGATGTACTATTGACGGACGAAGAAAATGTTTGGCAATACAAGAAAATAAAGGATTGTTCAGTGTTACCCATTAGGAGACAATTGAAAGCAAAGCACTACAAGCAACCTTGCCTGCTGGCTAGTCTGCAAACTGCCTAAGTTGTTGCATGAGAGCGAAGAAGGTACAGACTACAAATTACAAGCATGGCGAGAGCCGAATTGATTATGATTGAAATCCACACACAAAATCATTCAAGTTTTAAGGTGGGCGAGTAATCATGGATGTAAATCCATGCCATGCCATCTCTCTCTCTCTCTCTCTCTCTCTCTCTCTCTCTCTCTCTCTCTCTCTCTCTCTCTCTCTCTCTCTCTCTCTCTCTCTCTCTCTCTCTCTCTCTCTCTCTCTCAAGGTAATTGAAGCTGTTAACTCAAAACATCAATTCATATACTCAAATAACATTGGACGAATTTAGATCTGAACAATATGCATATTAAAACAAGAAACATATCATCCTGAATAATATAGAATCCAATGTGTAAGTTCTTAATTCATTTTCTAACTTCTATGTCGTTCAGTGCAATGCCATTTCTATTTTTTTTCTTCACTAAAACTTTGCCCTTTTGTAGAAGACAATTGACTATGTATTCTCTCATGCTTCTCGAGTTTTTTTGGCAAGAAAAATCTTTTCTCCCAAAGCTTTTTTGGGCATTTTAAGGGCATTGTGATAATCCTTGAGCCCCTTGTAGAGCTCGTCAACTGTTGGCACTTTAAAGTTTCTCATCACAATCGTTTCTTGATTCTTCTTCATTGAAATCTTCAATTGTGAACACCTGCAAAAACATCCTCATTCAATAAAAAATTGCATAACATTACAAGATGTTTGATTGAAATCTAAGCAACCCGTTCAGCCAAAAGGGTCAGAACGTACAGTACATTCCATATATTACGTTCCAGAACATACTGGGCTAGAACGAGTTTATTTATAATCTAAAAAACATCAATATAATATCCTGCTGGCCCGGGACTTCACCATTTCACAGACAGTGAACATGGAAAGTATAGGGATGCAGCATGAAGTGTAAGAGTAAGAGCAAGAGGATACAGAGCACAGGCTACAAGATGGAACATGAAGTAAACCTGAATGAGGCAAGTTATGCAAAGACCACGGTAGAACATGTTAGTTCGGAGATTGGGAGGCATCAAGAAGTTTACAAGAGAAGGCTTATAGAATGGAAACTTAGCCAAGATTTTCTCGTGACCATGCTGATTATCAAGAGCCCGACCATCAGAATGAAGCCCTAGAACTGCGAGAATGAATTCTTGTTGTCTAGAGTGAGATGCAAGCGGATAAGTTGGAAAACATTCTAGAGATGCAAGAGTAGAGACCACAGGAGGGTGAGCAGATTGGAGAGCACCTAATACGACATGAAGACTAGGATATAGAAAATAGGATGGAGCTAGAGAATGGGCAAACCAAGGACTTTCCTCAAAGCAATCGTGCCATCCCTCCACAAGTATGAAAAGCAATTCTGGCTATTTTGATGGCTTTCTTAGCGGTGCTCATGATGCTAGTGCATCACCTCCAACAGCAGCGAGCAAGGAGATGGGAAGACTTTACTAGCATACACATTGTTAAAAAAATAAGATATATGTCTCTTACTTGAGCCACATTGATGACTGGAAATTTGTTAAACACAAGCTTAGATATATCCTGTACCAAACAATAAAAATAGCAATGAAACTAAAGGCACATGAAAAAAAACTTTGATTCCTTAAACTGACATAGATGCAGAAATATAGAACGACTTACTTTCATTTTTTTAGGCTCGTCAAGAACCACTCTTTTTTTTTGTGAGAAGATATTTTATATGTCATTGCATCTTCCACAACTTTTTGCAACTTTATGTTTATCTGCACCAAAAGCAATCTTACGTATTATCTTCAAACAATTTCACACTTTTTATAACAAACATTGAACATAGGGACAGTCTCAAGACATACCTTTTGAGCTTGTTTGCTTCTTTTTCTTATAGGTCGAGGCTCTGATATTGAAGACATCACCTCTTTTTGGACATGCTAGCAATCAAATATGCATGAAGAAGGCAAAAGTTTCTTAATATACATAATAGGTTTTCAAAGACCTCATTGTATGTCGTTTGTGATGCTAAGGTTCACAAAGTCAATTGCATTTAATAACATCTTATAAATTCAAGAATTTTATATCACATTTAATAGAAAAAGCACAATACATACCTTATTACTCTGTTCGATATCACTTGCATGGTTGTTTTCATGTAGCACTTTCTCCATAGTTTTTTCAACCGTGTCCTACAAACATGAAAGCATAGTTTTATTATGAAATACATTCCCAAATATTACAATGATATATTCCACAAAACAAAGACAAGTTTGGGATGTAAAAATATGCAAATATTTGGCTATAAATACTATTCAAAAACTTACAAGAGAAGAATACAACCTGTGGAAGAACAAAAGTTTCATCCGTGTTCAAAGTAACAATCTTAAAAAGGATCCACACGGAAATTGTGTCCCATCCTCCACTTCTTGCATGTATGTTCTCTAAACATCTAAAAGTAATCGGTTCTTGTATGCAATATCTTTTGGCATTAAAAATAGTAACAACTTTTACAAGTTGCATATGTAAGACTTATGTTATTGTAAACAAAACATAGCAACACCATTTTAGATCGTTTCAGATGGTTGCACTCATCAGGCTACATTCATCAATAATCTGGACATTGGTAAATGGTTTCAGATGGCTGCACTTTCAGAGAGTTTTCGAAATATGGACATCAATAGATGGTTTCAAATGGTTTGGGCTATTCCACAATAATCATACAATCCCCGCCAGTCTAAGGAAGGCTCCTTCTAACTCTTTCTATCTTTTCTAACAGAAAATGAAAAAGTCTATGCTATAAAATCATTATCAATATTCAAAAGTCATGCTTTTGCATTCACAAATATGCATTCACATATCTGCATTCACATGCTACATTCATCAAAAATCTAGAGATCAGTAGATATGCAAAGCATTGGCATCAGAACTCCATCATAATTGATTTCTAATATCTGTTGGAAAAGCAAATATTCCAAAAGCAAAATTGATTTTTGATCTTGAAACAAATATTTGAAACGCGTGACTTAGCATATAAAAAACCAGAAATACTTCACGGAACTATAATCTGAGTCTATCAGGTATGCGACTTAGTCTATTCAGAAATCAGAATCAATATTCAAAAGTCACACTTTTTTAAATATTTTTTTTTTGCATTCACAAATCTGGATTCACAGATCTGCATTCACAGGCTACATTCATCAGAAATCTGGACATCAGTAGATCTGCAAACCAGTGGCATCAGAACTCCATTTTAAAATTGACTTTTGATGTCCATTGGAAAAACAAATATTTCAAAAGCGAAACTGATTTCTGATTTCTAATTTCTGATTTCAAAACAAATATTTAGAAAAGCGTGACTTAGTCTATTAGAAATCAGAAATACTTCACGGAACTATAATCTGAGTATATCAGATATGCGACTTAGTCTATTCATAATCAAAATCAATACTCAAAAGTCACGCTTTTCAACTATTTGCTTTTGCATTCACAAATCTGCATTCTCAGGCTACATTTATCATAAATCTGGACATCAGTACATCTGCAAACCATTGGCATTAGAACTCCATTTTAAAACTGATTTTTGATGTCTATTGGAAAAGCAAATATTTAAAAAACAAAACTTATTTCTAATTTCAAAACAAATATTTGGAAAAGCGTGACTTAGTCTATCAGAAATCAGAAATACTTCATGGAACTATAATTTGAGTCTATCAGATATGAGACTTAGTCTATTCAGAAGTGTGACTTAGAATAGTCCGAAATAAGAATCAATACTCAAAAGCCACACTTTTTCAAATATTTGCTTTTTCATTCACAAATCTGCATTCACAGATCTTTATTCACTAAATACATAAATTAGAAATCTAGACATCAGTAGATCTGCAAAACATTGGCATTAGAACTCCAATTCAAAACTAATTTCTAATATGTTTTGGAAAAGCAAATATTTCAAAACAAATATCTGGAAAAGTGTAACAGTCTATCATAAATCAGAAATACTTCACAAAACTATAATCCGAGTCTATCAGATATGCGACTTAGTCTATTCAGAAATGTGACTTAGTCTATTCAGAAATCAGAGATACTTCACACATATTAGAAAATGTTATGAAAGGTCAAACCTTGTTCTCATTGGTGAACTCTAAACATGATGCATGGTTTCTATCCATATCAATATCATTCACCTGTGCAACCTTTATTTGGATAAAAATATGAAAGAGAATAACCTTCACAAAACAAATTGAAGTGTGCATCATACGTGTCTAAAGAAATATGGTTTTAGTGTAAAAAATATGAGTATACCAGATTCTCGTGTGTAGCGTCCTTGCTTACAGCGTGGGATGTGTTCACATTGCCATTGTCCTGTAATTAATATTTGCATTTCAACAAGAAAATGTAAAGCTAATAAATCAATGAATAAATTTGATGATTATATTATTCTATCTGAACACTAATTGCCATCTTTTTGAATATTTTTTTGAGTTTTGTCACTTTCGATGGCACGTATGTTGCATCCTCGATTTCAGCCACATCGTTGTTCTTTTTTTTTTTGCATACTTTCTTCGTGACTGCACTGACACTAGTGCCCAACTGTAGATGTACTCTTCTTTCCAAGTATAACTTGCACCTGGAAAATGTAATGGCTTGATTTCTTGAATGTTTGCCTTAATGACATCTCGTAATTTTTGTTACTCATGTTGCCTATGTCGGAGGTCATGAGCTATATCCACTTTGTTAAGTGCACTCTTCGACCAATTACTTTCACAATGATGGTTTGATCGAAACATGGCATGTTGAGTAGGAAAATACTTTGCTAGAAGTTCTCTCCCATGAAACTTTTTGTCTTCTCGATCTACCTTCTTTGGCACTCGAAATATTTCATTGTAGGTGGGGGTGTCCACCATGCCATTGCTAACGTCCTCACAATGTGAAATCCTTTGTGAAAGCCTTCCTACCATATTTGTGTTTTCTTCAACATTTCTTGGTGAGACCTCAAGATCTAGATTTTTATTATGTTTTTCACCATTTAATTGAGATAGCAAAGGCCTCAAATCTGTGGACTTCGTGATGATCTCAAAAAGTCTACGTAAATCGTCATTGTTTATGTGATCCATGTGTCTCAAATAAAAATCATGTATAAGAGAGATTATTAATTGTATCTACAACAGCAAAAATTCAATAGATATTAAAAACAATCATTGCTTGCAAAAAAATCTTTTAACTCGTACTTATGCACACAGTGGGAATCATGACAACTAACACTACAATTATGTCAAGAAAATAAAATGATTACAAGTTATATATCGCATTTCATTTCCTTTAAGTATACGAATGCCACATAATTGTTCCGTCAGCTTTCATGACCATCCACAATTATGATTTCACATTGGTAGTACTCAACTCCAAAAAAGGGCATGAGGTGATTATCATGTTTCATGGAAAAGAATGATATAATACAGGCTTTCCAATGTCCAACCCCAACTTCTATTGGGGTGATTTCGTTGGCCTTGACAACCACCTTGTTTCCAAGTTCGAACAACTCTTCTGGAAAAAATACTTTTTTATAACTTGTCACTCGTACAAACTGACCATGGTTCCTTTTAATGTTCCAAAATGCTCTGCATATTGAACTTCTTTTTTTGTTGGACATCGATATTGCTTCTTTTTTCTTGTAATTGCAATCCCTTTTTCCTCCAATAGAACTTCACATGAATGACCATTCTTATCTGCAATGTGTAATTTCCAAATCTCTCTTGCCTTTGCAACAGACGAAACTTCCAAAATTCCATGTCTATGCCATGAGGGACATTCAAGAGATAGCGAGTCTATACATGTATAACCGTCTGGAAGAGTCAAGCAAACATGAACTTCATTAAGTAGCCTTTCATAGGGCATAAGACCATCTTTATCCCTTTGCATGTGCTCAAAAACTGAGGTGAATAGTCTTCTTCTATAATTTTGGGCATATGATATCTTGTTACTCCGATTGTTGGTCGATATATTGACATGACAAGAAACTTTACGCTCAAAGGCATAGCACCAAAAAACATCATGCATGCCATGTCGATAAATGTCATCCAAAATCTCCCCATTCCCTACAACCATTCAAAAAATGGAAGAGGAATGCGATAATTGTAACCAAAACAAACTATGCATTTTGTTTGCAACTCTTCACAATGCATTTCAAACCTGGTACATGTTCAAAGGGAGATGAATTTCTGCCAATTGATTCCACACTTTGAACTCTCCAAGCAAGCAACAAATGCCTGATAATTTCTTTGTCTTTGTCTGAGCATCCATTTTCACGACTATAATTATAAAAATAGTGTGCGATGTCTAATAGTAATAGTCCCAAATCATGCAAATGTGAAGGAATATCTGCCACACTTCCCAAGATATGCGGCAAGCCCCACTGAATAAACTTTTGACTCTCTTCTGCCTTGAAGCCTCCATGATACTTGCTTGGCACATTGGGCCAATGTCCATAGCGAATTGAGCGTGGCACAGCCTTTGACACTTCTACAACTGTTGCATCAATAGCCCTTTGGGAATTGTTTGTTGACCCTTTCACAAGAGTGGTAATGAATTTGCGAAACAAATTCAATGAGAGTATGTGCATGACATCGTAGACCAAGTCTGTAGAAACATTGAAATTGTAGATATCATGCAATCGCCATAGAACAGATTCTCCTGACAAACCAACACCTCTCAATATTTCTTCTCTCCCAACTTGAGTACATGCCTTCTTTGATTGTGACAATTCTTCAACCATTTCATGAATGTGTTGTTTCGATGGTGGATATCTAGCTTTCCATCATATAAATAACGCCCTGGGTACTTTCCATCTCCACTATCTAGAGTAGCTTGAGCTTTATCTCTATGACAAAAGGCATGGCCCCCATCTTTGAAGAGTCCAATTTTACTTTGGGCAAGGTGGTCTCATGTCACTATCATCAACATAGCACGAAGGTGACAATTATTTGAAATTGTTGAAACATGGCTTGAAAGATATTTTAAAGGATAATTATAATACAATTTGATCCCATTCACAAAAAGAGATTCTAGTTCAGCCACCAAAGGCCTCATGAATGCTCCAATAAGTTCGGGTGAGCTCTATATATGTTTCTTGTAACTAAAAGGTGTGAACAAGACCGGAAAAATATCCAAAAGAGTATTCTTTCCAGCATTGAGAATGGCAATTTCAACAACACTTGACATTTTCACCCATTCTTTCCCACCACACTTGACATGCTTCTTGCTCCTTGCTCTCTGACGTCCTACTGTTCATGCGACCTTCACATGTGAAATTCGAGAAACATTTTTCGGTTGGGAGACTTGAGCCACCCTACCTTAGGCTTTTTCCATTTGGCATTTAGGCTACCAAGGCCCGAGTGTTCCCCCCCATCCGCCCACCCACGGGAGTGGACAAGGCACAAAGCAATGAACATGGGAGAAACCCATCAACTAAGTCTATACTCGGGTACTGCCTTCCCCTCTCTCTCTCTTAGAGTTATTAGAGTTTTTTGGCAAATAGTCCAGTTTTCCGAGGCTCATTCCAAGGACATGTCTACCTAAGCGTCAACGCCCCCTTGGTCTACAGGTCAGCTTTGCCTTTGATGGAATTCCATACCTTGCCAGGTGGTTTAATTAAATCACTCAATGATCTATTTTGAGTGATAAGGACTAGAGCAATATAAATGTCACACACTCGACGTTGGCCGAATTAAATTAGCAGATGAGCTTTGTCATGTACTGAGGACCAAAACTACATTTCAAGCATAGACTTTGAGACATTTGAATGTTCAAAACCTAATTAGATTTCTCAAATTCAATCAATCTCTCTCATATAAGATTTCTCAAACTCAATCAATCGATGAGTAACCAATGAGAGTAGGTCTAAATCCAACCTTATCAACTTCAACACTAGCCAAAATTCGTAAAAACACTATTATAAGGCCTTATTGACATAAGCAAATCTATCTCTAAGTTCAAAATTCATTTTGGCCTCAAAATTGCCAAATTAGATCAACTTAACTAGTTGACATTTTTCACAATTTTGTGCAGACAACCACGTACTTCTGTGAGAGACTTGGATTGCCTTTTGTCAACCCACGTTTCTTCTTTGCTTTTGGCTCTTTGTAGGTAAAAAACTCATGTACTCAAAGCTCCACTAGAATGCCTTCACGTCTAAACTTCTTAAAGATTCCTTCTGCATTAAAATCACTCACTATAGCCTCACATTAAGCCTAGAGACTGATGCTTTTTTATTTGCCTAGGGACCTCCACCCAATCCTTGTTTTTTTGCTTAACTGATATCCCATAGATTCTCCCTGCAATGTCATTGACTCCTACAGACTTTTCCCCTCAAAATGACCTATGGTCTATTGAAGGACACAAAACATATGTGCATGATCAAGTCTGACGATCGCTCATGATATTGAGGTATTGCTCTAGTTCTATTTTTATAGATGTGTCACAATCACTCATTGAGATATGTCAACTGATAAAGATCACTTATACAAGTTTGGCATTAAACTCAAGCTATCTCAATTGATATACATCGAATTTGGGCATCTACATTTTTCAAAACTCAAAGTTTCTCAAGCTCAATCAATTATTGAGCAATCTAGATTGATATGAGCCAAAAACAAGTTGTCTTTAGTGATAGAAATCAAATTTATGTTGTCTCAAGTGATAAGGATCAATTCCATCCTTAACATATTGAAATCTAGCAATCTAAACTCCTAGACTCAATATTGTTAGAATTCAATCATTGAATAATCCATGTCAAAGAAAGAGTATCAAAGCTATATTGCAACATAGGCATAAAAGTAAAGGTATCGAAAGTGATAGACATTAAATCTGAGAGACATCGAGTGACATGGGTCAAGTTCATCAAAAAGGAATTGAACTTGAGCAATTTGAATGTCCTAAACTAAAAAATGCTTCATTAGATTAGATCACTCATTGTGCTATGTCAGGTGATATAGACAAAAATGAGATACGCATGAAATATGTGATATCTTAATTTTTGAGACTACTCAGCATGCAATCTTGATTTCAATCACTCAATAAGATCTGTTGACTTTGATTACTTAACGTGCAATCTTGATTTCAATCACTCAATAAAATTTGTCAATTCATAAAGATCCAAACTACAAGTTTGGCATTAACTCAAGCTATCTCAAGTGATATACATAAAATTTGGCTACCTACATTTTCAAAATTCAAAGTTTCTCAAGCTCAATTAATTATAAGTGAGCAATCTAGAGTTATATGGGCCAAAAACAAGTTGTCAAAAGTGACAGAATTCAATTTAAGCTATCTCAAGTCCTAAACTCAATATTATCATTGAATAATCCATGTTAAAGAAAAATTATCAAGAATATATTGTCACATAGGAATCAAAGTGAAAAAGTTTAAAGTGACAAACATTAAATCTAAGATGCATTGAATGATGGTCAAGTTCACCAAAAAGGAGTTGACTTTGAGCATTTTGAATTTCCTAAACTCAAAAATGTCCAAATTACATGACTTGATGAGATATCTCAACTAATGGAGTTCAAAACTACATGTCAAGCATCAAAAATCGAATTCTCTAGGGTAACCTGACCCACTCTGGCCACAACAAGGTGGATCCAACAAACTGTGGAGTGTCAAGATCTACCAACTTGTGCCATGTGTGATCAAACATCGAATCACATATTGGGCATCAAAATTTTATCACTTTATGAGCATCCACTTTATCATAAACGTCAAATTTGTGGTGTATCATATGATAATGCGTCAAAACTAGGCTATCTTGTAGCTTAAGGATCAAACTACATCTACCTTGAGTGATAGCCATCAAATTCTAGTTGTATCTATCACCCCTCCCCTCCCATGAAATTGTCACTCAACTCCCTACTCATGCAACATTTCACTCTCTTCATACCAAACCATAAAAAAGGAGAAGTGCACCCTCCCTCACACTTTTTTTGAGTGTATCCATGATAGCAGAAGGAGCTTGGACTTTGGAGCTTCCATCCCCACTCTCAATCCACTATCATTGCACTTTGGTGGTCTTTGTATTACAACAATTGTACCCCTCTATGCTCTTACATATGTGGATGATTTCATAAGATGTGCTTAATTAGCTGATTTGTTATAAGGGTTTTATGTACATACAATATTTTTGATAGTCTTGTAACAATATCTCAACTCCAATTAATTCCTTTCACATGCAAGTGGTATATGAATGTACATTTGGCCTTTTGTCAGATTCCATCTAGATTCATTGTTGTTGTGTCATTCGAAGACTTTTAGACCCATTCAACTAACTTTCCCCCACACAAATCTAGTTGCAAGAGTCATCTATTAAGTAACAATCTTCAATTTCATTAGATTAGATTAGTCATTTCGATATGACAAGTGATGACCAACATTATGTACTAGTCATCAGATTCAAACTCCAAACTCGAGATATGCATGAAAATTCCGACATCTAAATTTCTATAACTTGATAGTTCTTAACTTTGATTACTTAATGTGCAATCTGAATTTGTTAGCAGATTCTAGTTCATGTTAGAATCCATTCTTCTCCTCGCTCAACCACTCATCTCATCCTGTTGTAGTATAGTAAGTTCTACCCTCACCCGCCAAGCTCCTACCGAGTTTGTGCCCTAGGCTTGCAATGAAACCGACAAACCAACCCTTCAAGAAACCAGCAAGAGGAAACCAAGAAACTATGGAAAGAAAGATTACGAAACTATAGAAACACATAAAAAACAAGGAATGAAGGATTTAAATGATACTATTCAGCAAAGAGAGAGAGAGAGAGAGAGAGAGAGAGAGAGAGAGAGAGAGAGAGAGAGAGAGAGAGAGAGAGAGAGAGAGGAGGTAACACCAAAATTGAGTAGAGTTCTCACTATTCAAAATTGTATTGATTAATTAAAAAGTGTAGTCACTTGCCTATTTATAGGCATCTTGGGTTCGCCTAGGTGGTGCACATGTGGCAACATGCTAATTAATTAAGTACAATTGCCTCTTGTGACCTAAGTAACATGTTCTTAAAATTGAGTTACAAATGCCACTTGGAAAATTGTCGTCCATGTCTCAAAATATTTTGAGGGCTTGATAACTCAAGATTGAGGGGTTCTCAAGAACATTTATCATAACACCACCCAATACAAGGTTTCAACATTAGATTGCCTTTTTTCTAGCTAGTTAATTCCTAGCACACCGGCACATGGGCTTGCACATGCAAGAAGCCATGGTCGGGCCATCTAGTGTCGCCACTGAACTTCGAGCCTCTTATGGGACAAGGTTTGACTTCAACGAATCTACCAATATAATTCAATCACTCAATGAGATCACAAAGATCCAAGATACAATTTTGGCATTAAACTGAAGCTATCTCATGTGGCATGCATAGAATTTGGGCGTTCTAATTTTTCAAAACTTGAAGTTTCTGAAGATCAATCAACAAAAAACAAGGTGTCTTTACTGATACAATTCAGACCGAGCAATTTGAAATTCCTAAACTGAATGTTTGTTAAAATCAATCATTGAATAATACATGTCAAAAAAAAAATATCAAAATTATATTGCAACGTAGGCATCAAAGTGAATCAAATTCAAGCTTAGACCTCAAAGATACACATGAAATTTGCAACATCTGAATTTCTAAAACTTGATGGTTCTTAAGTTTGATTACTTGATGTGCAATCTTGATTTCAATCACTCAACGGGATATGTCAAGCATCAAAATCAAATTTTCTTGGGTAATATGCATATAGTTGGACTAGTCTGAATGTTGCAAACTTGGAATTCCTAGGATTCAATCTAGCAATATTCGATGATAAGGGCCAAATCAAACTACCTTGAGTGATAGAAAAAAAAATGGAGCCATTTGTAGTGATATGGATTAAATGCATTGATACACAAACAAAAGTTGCAAATGGTCAATTTTAATCTCTAAATAAGTTATGTTGATTGACAAGGGTCAAAATCAAGATATCTTACAACATAGGCATCAAGTGATAGATGTCAAATTGGAGCTATATCAGGTTGTAGGAATCAATTTTATTAGTAAGGGATTGAACTAGAGCAATTCAAATGTCTCACACTCAAGGTTGGCCGAACTAAATCACTAGATGAGCTTTGTCATATGCTACGGACCAAAACTACATTTCAGACATAGACTTTAATGACCAACTTAAGATTTATCATATTCAATCAACCAATGAGTCATCTTGAGGATAAGGACCAATGTCAGGCTATCGTGAGTGATAAAAAACAAATTTAAGTCTCAAGTGATTAAAATCACATGTTTGGAACCGCAATCAAACTATCTTGTATGATGTGGTTCAAGTTTGAGCCAGTTACAAGATTCCATGAATTTGATCACTCAATGAGAATCTTGAATGATACGATCCAAAATCAAGCTATCTCGGGTGAACAAAACCAAATTTGAGCTATCTCAAGTGATAGAGGTCTATTTCATCGAAAAGAGACCGAACTATAGTAATTTGAATATCCTAAACTTGACATTGTTGATTTTGATCACACAATGAGCAATTTCAATTGATGAAAGCTAAATTTGCATGTTAGACATCAAGCTCGAGCTCGAGTGATAGACATAAAATTGATCTAGCATTAAGATGAAGCAATATCGGGCTTTATGTTTAATAATGTTCTTCTTGTTGGGAGAAGAGTGTGTGAGTATGAGAGACAAAAATAGCTCAAAAAGAAAACGAACTCGAAAACTCGAACAAGAAACGAACTTGAATGGAATGTGTTCATGTGTAGTGCAATGAGCTATATAACTTCTTCCCTAAGCATGACTACGTTTATCAGAAACGAACAGAATGTTAGTGATAGAAATCATGGTCATTCTAATTATGTAGCCAAGCATTAACAAAACATTAGAAGCATAATTTGTCGCGTGTAGCTAGACAAATTATTAGTCGTGAATGATTCGCGAAAGGCAAGACTAAATATTAGTCGTCAACAACTAGACTAATAATTACTCGCTAAGAACAGATTACCAGATTGAGCAACAAGAAAGTCAGACAGAATGAAAATAAGCATAGCAATATGACACTAATCTCAATGCAAAACAAACGAGTTGTTATCAGATTAAATATAGCAAAATATACATGTCAATGATGCGGTAGAGCACAAGACAATAGCGAACAAAACCGCATGCTCTACAAAACTAATTCAATCTGTAAAGGAATGAACCTATTACTAAACAAATAAAGAATCAATGCACAAGGCATCTACTTCGTCTATCTTTGATAATCTTTTGATGCTAATATTTTACACACACTCTATAGATACGCAAGTGGTATCCAGCATATATATAAATCTTTTTACAAGTGTGCAGAAGAAAAAAGTACAAAGTGGATGTGCTGTCTGTAGGAGATCGTGGGTGGCTGCTGTTGTTGTCAATTCTGATTGCATAGTTGCATGGGATGAGCGTGAGAAGGCCGTGACATCAGCTTTTGCTGAAATGAACGTTTGTGAAGATTTGAAAAATGCGTCACTTTGACAAAATGCCTTAGGGTTTGATTTACAGGGTGCCTTCGCTTCCTAGGGCACCTTTGGCATTTTGTAAGACAGTGTCACCTTTTTCGCCTGGTTTTTCAATAGTCTGTACATGACAAAAGAAGTCATTGTAAAAAAATTATCACTGGATGTCCAAATTGTAAATTTCGTTTCAAAGCAAAATGACAAGTAGATGAAATTTTTTTTACTCAAATAATGATGTGAGGCTTTGGTCACTCCATCCATATTTGGCTTGAAGATTTAATAGAAGTAGAGAAGTCACCAAACGAGATGTCTTTGATCCAGGATACAATGCGGTCTTTGATTCTTCTCGCAATTTCTTTTTTTCTTTAGACAAAAGTGCCTCCTCATCTTGTTCATTGTGTCTATTTGCACTATTGTTCTCGTACATATTATCCAACATGTCTCCCATGACTTCAAATTCATCATTTATTGGAAGCTCATTTTCATCGTTGGAACTTGTTTGCAAAGAAGTAGATCTAGATGAGCTAGATTCAGATGCATTAATCTCTTGATTAATGTGCTCATAAATTTCCATCATCTCTTTTAGGCCTTGACGTAGACGACGAGGTAATTGCTTTATATGAGGACCGTTGTGTTGCATTTGTCGTCTACGTCGACCATTATGAGGATTATTGTCTCCAACACTAAATGAGGATGAAGAATCCTATATATCAAAATAACAAGAAGTAGGTTGAAACAATGCTTGATAGACATTTCCTCCCAATACTTGATAGATCTAAATGTTGCATATGAATATAAATTACCTCTTAGTTTAAAAAGTATGAACATACCATGTATCTATTAGACAAATTTGTCTTCTCTACTTGTTAACATTCAATGAACTCAAATAATTGCACGCTTCTACATATTTACATGTTTATGAATATCACATTCATTAGCTTTCACTTATTTTCTTATGTAAACATCTAGGCAAATGACGAATAATACTCCTAGCATTTGACATATTTAATGACACAATCAATGTCACAACACTATTTAAAGGGACCTCAATACTACTCAATGCAAAAAGGCCCAAACCAGTCTCAGGAAAGTGTTCACTAGGCATGATCATGTACATTCGACCCCATTACGTAAGTGGTGCTCCATTTAATAGTAATGGTGTTTGGAGTGGCCAACACGAATATCTACTTCTAATAAAAGTTTTTACTAATGGTTGCAAGCAAGGTGAAAGAGGAAGGTCAGACAAAGAACCTAGAATGTCTTTTGACACATCAACAGTGCATAGTAATATGCAATTATTTTTCAATCTAGTCATGATACGTCCAAGACATGTTCTCTTTTTTAAAGGGGTGGTCAAGTTTGTGGAATCCACCTGGAGTATCGTGGAGGACTCATGTGCAACATCTAGGATAGGTGTGGTTGGGTGGTAAGAACGTTCTAGAGATTTGGAGACATGGATTGAATCACAAGGCATTGATGAACTAGTTATATCATGCAAGGATCATCATCAATAAGAGCATCGTGTAGGGCCAATGATGATCCAAAATCAATATTCATGTAATTTATCCTATCAATGATATTCTCGATCTCTCTTGCAACTCTTTTTCTTGAAACCAACTTATGTTCCTTCTTCTGCAAAAGTTGAAAATATTAGATGTATCAGTTTCTCTCTCTCTCTCTCTCTCTCTCTCTCTCTCTCTCTCTCTCTCTCTCTCTCTCTCTCTCTCTCTCTCTCTCTCTCTCTCTCAAGCATGAAACATACATTAATATATTACACAAACCGTAAACTAGTAACATGAAACACACATAAACACACGCTCGCACACACACACCCACCCACACCAACCCTAAACACACATGAAGAGAAAAACAAAGAGAACATTACAGAGTGCTAATCAAAACTCCCGAACCACACGATTATATCCTACTCCAGAATGTCACCACATGCTCCCTCCCTACGGCGTATGGGCTTTTTTGTGGAACTCATATTCCAACAAAAAACATTTGAACCACGTCTTTAACGGAAGAAAACAAGGGCTACACACCTTCCTAGAATTGGGAGTGTTGGTTACCATTAACTCTTTCATGATATCTCTCTCTCTCTCTCTCTCTCTCTCTCTCTCTCTCTCTCTCTCTCTCTCTCTCTCTCTCTCTCTCTCTCTCTGACGTGAATGAGTCTATTATCGGTGATTGAATATGGAAATCAAGATTAACTACATGATTTTTTTTTTAGAAGCAGGTGAGAGATTAACTTCATCTAATCATTCTATTTGGATTTTTTTTTTTAGAAGCAAGTGAGGAATTAGCTTCATCTAAATATTCTATTTGGATTTTTCCTTTTAGAAGCAAGTGGGAGATTAACTTCAAAGTATCGTGGCACTCATCCTATCGCTCAATATTTATTGGCCAAACTATACTTGAAGTGTCATAAGGGTCAAAGAATAAAGCATTTCCAAAAAACACTTTAAAGAGTTTACCTCTTGTACTCTTGGATTCTCTATGTGCACTCCATTGGCCCAAATATGATCGTTGACAATCCTCCTTGTCCAAATCCTAAGGCCTTTGCATTGTGTGCATGTTCATGGTATCCTCTCATCATGTTCTGGTTGAAACGAGTCCAATAATCCAATTGCAAATTGCACAAATTCTTTCAGTCTCATTCAAGTGAGAATTGACAAATTCTAACATGTGACAAAATTAACAAAATAGTCTTTGTACATTTAGTGCATTTGCAACCTTCATTTGTGATGGAGTGGTGTCTTGGCTTTCCAAAGAGCAATATACTTTATCACAATCCTCAACCAAATCGGAGTACATCACTATTACAAATAAAAAAATAAGGACATAAATCAATATACATACTTGTGATGGATCAATAGGCGGTCTACGTCAACTGATGGAAGAACTTGAAGATGAACCATTCAATAGTTGTTCATTGTACTTTAGTATTGTTTGTTCCTTTTTTCTATGATAAAGCTCAATTTTTTTTTTATTTCTCTAAATCATGTGGAGGTACGATAATTTCCCTAGAATTCATAATTCCAATCAAATGTCATTGTAAGAATAAATTTGCAAGAAAAAATATACACTCATATTCAAATAACAAATAAAGTGCAATTGATGTCAATATCAATAACAATATATACTTGTTGTTGCGATCATGAGATGAATCGCCATCTGATGATGATGACATATATACACTGTAGCCAGCTACTCTATATCACATCATAAGTAATCATTATGAGACCGTATGTACTGAACAAATATAATAAAATTTGTAAAGACATGACAACATCTAATCCATGTATATTCTACTTATGCTTAATGTAAATCTAATATTCTACTACAATTACTATCAAGAAAATTGCTTGGGTGGGGCAACACATAACGAGCAATCAAAATGAGTTTCATACTGACAAATGTTAGACATCAGTAGATAGTGTGCACAGGCCTATCTCAACTAATTTAAAGACCACATAGCAGTCAATGTTCGAAGCTCTCAATGTGAACTCTTGTCCAAGATGAGTGATGATCTCACTCAATCTTTCTTTCAAAATGGAATGATCAAAATCAAACAATCAGTCATATACTCAATTGATTCATTGCCCACTCAATCACTCATTTGATTAATTAATACTTGGCTCGAGTTAGTTAACGATAAGTCTCTTTGGATTGGCCTAGTGTGCCATGATATCTCATGACGAGCAATATGCATTCGCCCTTTCTATCTATGGTTGCTTTGTATGCAAGAAATCATATACTAGATAGCACACCATTGATCAACATCTTTATTACAATGCTAAATAATATTTCAACTAATTACTATGATTTCATATAAGGTTATATAGGTCACACACCAACAATTAAAAAAATTTATCATATAGGTCACATATCACTAAGGTCGTCAATATAACATAAATGCTTCTGATCATGAATCTAAATGACCCCATGCAACCATTTAAGAGGCCACATGACAAAACAAAATTGTTCTATTTGACCATATAATTATGTCATCAAATTATATCAAATCTATGACACCTAGATTATTAATAAACTAAACGTTTTATGACATCACCGATTTGACATAATATTATGTCATAAAATCTTAAAAAACTTGTCAAACTACTTGTTTAATAATAATGTGTACTATTTCTTATCTCATGATTTTGTCTTGTATGTCAAATCTCAAGAAAAATAAAATTTATAACAATATAAAACTAGTCTTAACAATTAAATACTACCATAATGATCTTTGAATTGATTTTTTTATATTCCATCATATTAAAAAATATATTTTATGTAAAATCCTACAACAAAATATTCTCATAAAATATAAAAAAAATTATGAGAATATTGAATGACATTTGAAGCATGCAAGCCCATGTGGGAGACCCTCTCATGTGCCAAGAGAGAGAAAAAAAACCGCGTGGAACATCCATGCATGGATATCACGTGCATTATCTTGTGGATAACTTCTGTGTGGATAATCCACGCAAAACTTGAATGCCAATAAAATAGCATTTCCACGAGCATTCCCTCTCCTCTTCTTTTGCTTTCAAGTTTTATAGGTTTTCTAACATAGTGTTTAGTGCCCTTGCTTGCTATTGCTCTTCTAAGCTCTATAGATCTTGCTTGTTTGCTTTTGGTTGCTCTTCATTGCTAGTGATCTTGCTCTTGCTATTGCTTGCTCTATTGATCTTGTTTGGTATTGATCTTGGTTGTTCTTGCTTACTATTAATCTATTGCTTTCTTGTCATTGCTTACTCTTCTAATCTAAAAGTCTTCAATACTCTTTCCCTCCCATTCTCCACTACTTTCTAACTTTTAAAGTTTTTCTTTGATACAATGTCTTCAAGTGCTAGGTCAAGTGGAAGGTCAAGTGGGAGACCATCTAGGAGAAGAGCTCGTGAGGACCCCGAAGAATATAATCAAGAGTGGTTTGAAAATCTATCTCCTCAACAAAGGGATAGAATCAAAAATCTTGTGTTATCTTCTTTAGGTGAATCATCCGAGAGAAGAGCTTCTGAAGATGTCCCTTCCCAAGAATCGTGTAGTGTGTATTATGATCTTAATCCACGTGATGGAGTTATAAAAAATACGCGTGGCAATGTAGTTCATGCCCGTTTGCGTGATTTAGTTGCTTTATATTTTGGTAAAGATTACATGATCGATTGATCCTCCCAATCGCTTGAAGACAGAAATGAAATAATAGAGACTTTATATTCTGAATTCCCTCAATCCAATGCTTTTAGTAGGACTTGGGCCTTGAATACAATGTGCCTTTGGATTCGAAACACAAGGCAACTGATGAGAAGAGCCGTGAGGAATCCCAAGAATCCCACGAAGTCTAGATGGTGCTCCAAAAGGGATTGGAGGAAGCTGAAAGAGGAATTGTTGCAAAACAATCCCCAAAAGTATGAACAACAATGTAGGGCCGTCGCCGAGAAGCTCTTAAGACATGGCCAAAGTCACTTGGGATCGGGAGGAAGGGGCAATCTAGAGGCCCAATTTGTAAGTGCAATATTTTTTAGTATGATTCCATTTTTGTAGTGAGATTGTTAATGTTTTTTATTGCTAAACTATATTGTATTGCTAAACTATATTTTTTTGTTGAATGTAGCTTAGTGATTTTGGAAGACACATGACCGCCACGGAGTACAAACAAGGTTACGATCATGGATATGCCAACCTGAAGGCTTTTATGGAATCCCATGGATTGTTTCCAATCGTAAACTCTTAACTTTTATTGTTTTGTGATTGTTTACTTTGTAGTTAACAAGTAAGTTTGATCTCAATTTAATTAAATCTTTGGTTCTATTTTGTAGAGAGGCTCTACAACTTCAAGTGTTCATGATGTGGAAGAAAATGTGAAAAATGTGGAAGACAACGTGGAAGAGAACGTGAATGAGAGCGAAGGGGAGTTTGAAGATGTGGACACCAACGTACACTTACAAGATGAAGGAGCGAGGAGGGAGGAAGTGATGATGAGTATAGGTTTTTAAATTAAATGTAAGGCCTTATAGAAGGCAATGTAGGAAGAGAGAATTGATTCTCTCATCAATCTATTTTTTTTTAAATCAATCAAGATAATGTTTTGGCATCACATCATTCTTGCAAAATTTTTGAATGCATATATTTTTAATTCATGAATGCAAATGTATAGTCTATTGAATGCACATATATTGATTGCAAATGTATCTATTGATGTATTCAATGAAATGTATAGTCTATTTAATGCACATCTATGCAATGCAAATGTATCTATTGATGAATTCAATGCAATGTACCTATTTTAGCACATGATGTGCATGCTAGAATGCACAATAGAAAGTAATGTAAAGCACAATGGAAAGTAATGGAAACCACAATATAATGCATCAATAGATAACACATTAAGTTATCAACTAAATATCAAATGAATCAAAATAAATGTGAATTTACCTTTACTATTCTATCTCCATTGTTTTGCAATCTTTGCTTTTCCTTTTGCATGCACTTGATCTTTGAATCCTTTGCAATGAAAGCTCTTTTTTTATTTTTCATATCCAAACCTACATCACAAACAAAAAAGATCTTAAAACTTATGATCACAAAACACATACTATTAACATCCATCAATGAACTAAAAATCCTAAACACTATCAATCTTCTCACTCCCATCTATACTCTCTTTTTCTCTCTCTCTCACAACACAAAAAAAGGAAGTCACCTCTAGTTTAGTCGCGAACCACATTTTGGTTCATGCAAATTGTTGTTTTTTTTGTCAAAAATTTTTGCGTGGACTATCCACACAAAATCAAGAAACTTATCCGCGTGGATATAAAAAACAAAATTATCCACGTGGTATCCACAGTCTCAACTCTCTGGATTTCGCGTGGATAAAGCAAATTTCACACAAAATATCTCTCACCCATGACCGAGGAGGTCATCATAGTCAATCCCCTTGAATTGAGCATATCCCTTGGCAACTAGTCTTGTTTTATAATTGTTCACACTACCATCTTGATTAAGCTTGATCTTAAAGACCCATTTGCAAACAATAACATTTTGTATCTTTGATGGAGGATCAATAATTTTATAAGTATCTCAAACAATGCATCATATACTCACTTTTCATTACATCAAATCACTCTTTTGTTGCTACAGTTTCATTTACACTTGAAGGAACTTCTAAGAGTGTTTGATCCTAACTTTGCCCATACTCCATCATTTGATGTGAAATAGACCTTGTTTTAGAGATATTTGTGTAGCTAGTGAGAATCAATTCACAAATAGTTGCAAGATCTTTCATAGGAGGAGATACTACTCCATTATTGGATCCTATTGAGAGTGTGTAGTGTGAAGGATTTCAGATCATTCAAGATCCAATCCATGTCCCGAATCTTTGGTTACAATAAGGAACAAACCAATAATCTTGCCAATGTAGAAAAATCAGCATCTTTATACAAAATGAGATGCGAACTCTAAGAGATATTGATCAAACATGAACCAAAACATAAAATATGTTTGTTGTTCGTACAATTACAGTAGCCTTCTGTATTTCACACGTGTGGAACCAAAAATAGCAATAAATGAGCATTATGTGTCTCTCCACGAGATACATCCTTTTATAGAGTTTCCAAACCCTATTTGGCCACTTGGCTTTCCCTCCAAAATGTAAACCCTACTATTTTTGGGTCTAGATTCAATGTACCCAAAGTTCAAATTTGAATCTCTCTCAAACTTGACTACCAACTTTCCCACACTTTCCAAAAATGTTTATTGAATGTATTCTAAACTAATATAACTTCAAAAAGTTTATCTCTAAGTCTAAAATGAGTTTTGGCCTCTTATTGACAATTTACCAAAATGTGACTAAACTAGACTAAACTAGTTGAAATCTCTCACACTCCCTCTTCAACTAGTTTTGGCATAGTTTTGACAATAGAACTTTGATCCAATTTTAGAATGATCTCCATACTAAGTATAGATATTCTTTCTAAGGTTCTAAAGTATCTTTCATAATTGATACAGAGAATAGCATCCAAATTGGATGCTTCACTATTTCTTACATCAATTTTACACATCAAGATATAACTAGAACATGAAGAACCAAATAGAATGTGAATGAAATGATTCCTCCATGTTTCAAACTTTGAACTCTTTGAAAAATTACAGCAACCAAACAATAAATGTGAGTGATGACCATTTGCTTAGACTTGAAGAACACATCAAAAGAGAATCACCACCACCTAGATCCTCATCATTAGTAGTAAAGTTGATTTGCTTGCCTTCATCTCTTTGTTTCTTCAAACATTCATTTGCAAAATGCCCTTTGATTCCACAATAAAACTATTTCAACTTAGACTTATCTTTCTTTTTGCCAAAAGAGGAAGTCTCACCTTGATCTTGCCCTTTAGACCACTTGCCTTTGCCTTTGCCCTTGAACTTGCCTTTGATGAACATAACATCCTCTTCATAATGAGATGTCGATGTAGATCCACCTCCTCTTGATTGAAGCCTATACTCCTCATTCACCAAGATCTCTTGCAAATCCACAATACTTGGAAAAGTCTTTTGAATAGCAAAACTTTGAACAAGATTAGCATGATCATCCAACAAGCCATTAAGTATAACTTGAACAAGCTCTACCTCCTTAATGCTTTCATCAATACATGCTAACTCATCATTGAATGCCTTAACTCTCAAAACAAAAGCATGAGTACTCTCTTCCTTCTTTTGCAAACTTTGAAAGATTTGCCTCCTAAGAGTAAGCACTCTTGATGTAGACTTGGATTCATAAAGCTTCCCAAGCCTCCAAAGATGATGTGCACTTACCAACTTCCTTGAGAAGTTCATTGGTAACATTCATCTTAATCATGTGTAGAGATTTCTTTGCTCTCTTGTCATACCTCACTTGATCTTGATGTGCTTGAGGTCTCTCCTCCACACCTGCAACAATCTCCATCAACTCATTCATCTCCAATAAGGACTCCATCCTCACCTTCCAAGTAGAATAGTTGATTGAGGTAAGCCTATCATTGCTCTCCAACATAAATCCTCCACTTGTAGCCATGTTGAAGTGACCTGATCTTCTCTTTCAACCTGTTCCAATGCACAAAGCACTCTCTTGAATGTCAACAAATGAACTCAAGAAGAAATCACAAAGATATGGAATCTCTCAAATCTCTTTTAGCACTTCTAACTAGAAAATCAACACATAGAATAGTGAAATCGTGATCAACCTATGATCTATCCTCAATCTAATGATTCTTGCCACTTCCTAGGATTGAAACACACTCAATTGAAGTTCAGTAACCTCACAAACTAGAGATCCAATCAAAATTAGGGTTTTGACAAAATCACAAAAAATTGAAGATCTCAAATTCTACACGCAATTTCTACAAACTTGGTATATCTTCTTGTAGACTCCAATGAGACCTTCCTAATGTGCCAAAAATCATCTAATTCCAGTTATCCAAGTGTGAAATCGTAATTGATCAAGTATGTAACCCTATATTGAGTTTTGACCTACAAAAGATCAATTCTACACATGCAAAAATGCTGATTTTTGAGTAGAGATCAATCTAGCATGCTCTAGCATTGGTAACTCCTCCAAAATCCTTGCTAAAGATGGCTGATCCTTCCATAACCTGAAACACAAGAGCTCTGATACCATGTGAAGGATTTCAGATGATTCAAGATCCAATCCATGTCCCAAATCTTTGGTTACAATAAGGAGCAAACCAACAATCCTGCCAATGTAGAAAAATCAGCATCTACATACAAAATGAGATGCAAACTCTAAGAGATATTGATCAAACATGAACCAAAACATAAAATATGTTTGCTGTCCGTACAATTACAGTAGCCTACTATATTTCACACGTGTGAAACCGAAAATAGCAATAAATGAGCATTCTACACACAAGATTGCAAGATAACACCAAGATAGTGCACCAATGAGTAGTACAACCCAAAGAGAACCATGTATAATGATGAAATGAGAGAGAGAAGAGAGAAGATGTGTCTCTCCACGAGTTACATCCTTTTATAGAGCTTCCAAACCCCATTTGGCCACTTGGCTTTCCCTCCAAAATGTAAACCCTACTATTTTTGGGTCTAGATTTAATGTACCCAGAGTTCAAATTTGAATCTCTCTCAAACTCGACTACCAACTTTCCCACACTTTTCAAAAGTGTTTATTGAATGTATTCTAAACTAATATAACTTCAAAAAGTTTATCTCTAAGTCTAAAATGATTTTTGGCCTCTTATTGACAATTTACCAAAATGTGACTAAACTAGACTAAACTAGTTGAAATCTCTCACATGTAGCAACATTTATTGTTTATCATTTGAGTTTTCTTCACTTCAAATGTCTTCAATGGATTCATCCTTGTTGGAACCAAGTGAAAGATTGTCCACTTCAAACTATTCAATTTGGAAGATGAGGATGGAGTCCATCTTGATCCTTCAAGTCGTGATGGACATAGTTCTTGGCTTTGAAGAAGAACCACAAGTTCTTCAAGAGGTTCAAAAATACAAAAAGAGAGCTAGGATGGCTCTCCGCTATATTAAGATGAATGTCTCTAATGAGATATTGAGGGAGATAGGTACTTGTACAACAGCCAAAGAATCTTGGGATTATCTCAAGACTATCTCTGAGGCTAGGAATACCTCTAGGCTTCTCACTCTTAGGAATCAAATTTTTTAAAGTAGCCAAAATAGTGATGAGAGTGCATCTAATAATGTTTTGAAAGTAAAAGATATTCATAGAGAACTTGCTTGTATTGGTGATTCCATCAATCAAAATGAGCTAGTCCAAGTCATTCTCATGGCTTGAGAAGTGAATTTGATAACCTTGTCCAATCCTATGCCATTAAGGAGGAGCTACCAAGTTTGGAGGCTCTCCAAAGTGTGCTAATTTCAAAAGAATCAAGACAAGAGTACAAGCTCTTGAGGATGGACAAGCTTTCTCTCACTCATAATGATGGCAAAGCTCTCTTTGCCAAGGATAAGCACAAAGGGAGGAGCAAGAACCAACATCAACAATCCTCAAGCAAGGACAAAGTCAAATCCAAAGACAAAGATGAGGAGGAAGATGATTCTTCTAATGCTTCATCATCCAAGCTCAAGAAGAAGAAGATCAAGTGCTCTTATTGTGGCAAGAAAGGCCATTATGCCACCAATTGCTTCAAGAAGAAAAATCAACTCAAGCAAGCCAACATTACCAATGAGAAGGAAGACACTATTGCAAGTGAAGGAGAGGGATCTCTTATGGTCTGTAGTTTCTCATCTACTCCTTTCAAGAAGGATGGCCTATGGTATATTGATAGTGGAGCCTCTTCACATATGTGTAGCTCCAAGGACTCTTTCTCTTCTATTGCACCTTATGATGGAGTCAAGAAATCAATATACACTGCAAATGATTTTGAATGTCCTATTGAAGGCATGGGGAACATTCCCTTGAAGCTTGCATCCTCTAAAGTTCTTTCTCTCTCTAAAGTTCTTATGTACCTAAGCTTACTAAGAATTTTATTAGTGTTGGCCAATTGCTTGATAATGGCCTTGATGTAAAATTTGTGAAAGATTTCAAATCCTTAAGATCTAATCTACTTGAATGATCTTTGGTTAGAAAGAGAAATGCACTACCAATCTCACCAATGTAGAAAAATCAGCATCTACACACAATTTGAGATGCAAACACTAATAGAACTTGATCAAACTTGAATGAAATGATTATGTACCATTGTTGTCCGTACAAAACCAGCAAGCTACTGTATTTCACACGTGTGGATCCAAAAGTAACAATATAGATCATTCTACACATAGAATTTTAGCTATTTGTGCCTACTTTTCTTAGACAAATATCAAACTTGAAATTTTTCACCTAAGAATTGAGAAGTAGGTAGCCATAATTTGAGATATTTTTGACAAATCCAAATAAATTGAGACTAATTTTATGTTTTCAAGTTTTTCTACTCCCAGATGGATGACAAATTTCTATGATTATTTTCAATATTGAATATTCTACAATCATAATTGTATGATTGAATGTGTAAGCTTGAATTTGAATTTTTGGACAAGTTTTAGTGATTATTGTATATGATTCATAATCAATATAGTCTTGATTTCATCTTGTTCCAAAGGTCATAGACTACGATCAACCACAATGGGGTCATTTGGAGTCAAACTAGACTTTTATATGACACATTTCCGAGAGATGGATTTGACGAACCTTCCCATAATACCCTCCTACCTAGACATAGGGCTTTCACATATATTCGGGCATATTATTCTCCTTCCTACTTTTTTTTTTGGCTAAACTCACTCTATTTCACTACCTATGTCAACCATGAGACAAGTTGTGCATGTGAAAATGCTTAACCAAGCTTCTTTTATAAACGCCCAGCTATATCCATTCCATTGTCTACAACTAGTTTATGACCTAATATGTGGTTCGATCGCTTCCATCACCCCCACCGAAGTCGTTTATATGCACAGACGCTGGATAACGATTGCACCAATGAGTTTGAGCCCATTCCGAATGAAACGAACGGAACATATCAAACCAAAAGGTTCAAAACAAGTATTATGGAACTTTAGGATTTATGGTTATAAAAAATTCACGTGAGGTATGCTCTCTCTCTCTCTCTCTCTCTCTCTCTCTCTCTCTCTCTCTCTCTCTTGTGAATTTCACACGTGTGGAGTGTCCACCTGATGTGATTGTGATCTCCTAAGATGTGTGGATGCACAATGATCAAGATTAGATTGAGATTCAAGATCTATCTTACTCTCAATTGCAAAAACACACTACTACATGCATTAACTCACTTTCAAAGTACATACACACGTGTGGGAAGTACTTAAAAATAAAACTAAGTAAAATTAAGCTCCTCCACTAGGTTAGAGAGAGAATACTACCAATAGCTCTCGGATAGAGAGAGAAAACAAGAAAAGCTCTTAGACTCAAAATCCACTAGATCTCCAAATTGCATTAATCAAAGTGAGAAGTACAATGATACTATAGATCCATGAGCTAAAGATGTTGGACGTGCTGAATACCATAGTGTCACAGATGATGAAGCCCTTTTTGGTACAATTGCTCCATTGGAATTGTGAATATTACCATCATTCCCGATTTATTTTCTGAAATGTTTTAGTTTCTTAGTTGTTCATGGACCGATGCTATCCTTCACCATAAAATGATTTGAGTGACATGTACTACCTATTGCTGACCCGTGTCAAAATTTATTTGCTTGAATACTCCATGAAGCATAGAATGTGTGAGCACTAAAATTGATTGCTACTGTTGCTTGTGTTCCTAGCAGCGATATGTCAGGTCGTAGCATCTAGTCAAGCATCACATGGACTAACATAAGAAACGTTCTTCATGAATCATGTGTACTCAGAGTCAGGATCCTCACATGAGCATAGTGGTCAGAGAATGACTAGTCAAACTGGGTAGCTGCATAGCAAATTTGAAAATTGCTAGCCAAAATTAAACTAACATATTTAAGGTCTACAGTCAGTGCATTTCTACATGTATACCTGTAGTGAACAACTTACCTTATCTAAGCAGTAGGTAGTTAGGATGACTTATGCGAGAATCAGCTCTAAATAGCTCATGCAACGTATGCCATCCATAGTCTTGGTCCTTCGTGGTGAAATTGAACTCATGGAATAACTAGGCAGACTCTTAATAGTTTCTACTTCATCACCATTAAGGTGAGATCACATGGTCTGTCAATATATATGTGACCGTAGTATGAAATATCTCAGAAGATAATTAACTATATGTATTCTAAACTTGTGAGCACAAAAGAAGGTGCCACTGAGCTTGAGCCCTGAGAATAAAATATGAGAAAACGTAATTAATGAAACTCACAAAGTCCTGATTTTTTTCTACTTTTACTACAAGTACAGCCATTTATAGTATACTACATTTGCGTTACCTTACAAGTAGATTATTTGATGTAACCAAACGCACATCACCAGGAAGAAGGTCTCTTGTCCTCAGGATAACAATGTCGCCAGGGACAACATCAGCTTCTTGATTGATATCCAGCTCTACACTGTCTTTAGAATTATCGTTCTCACGACGTATAACTGTTGCACGATCTCTAACCAGTTCTGAAAGTTTTGAAGCCGCTCTCAAACTTTTAAGCTCTTGAAGCATTGTAACAATTCACAATTACAATTTTATATCAAGTGAGAACATTGTACTATATTATGCGTTGGTTCTGCTTTAGAGAATCAAGCTTCGGTACAGGAAGAAACCAAGCTTATACTGAAACTTATTTAGAACACTTGCTTCTCAAAGCTAAACGCAGATGCTATTATAACTTCAAAAATGAAAATCACCTGATAGAATCTATCCTGGCTAAATGCATTCCATAAGATCTTGTATGATCCCCTTGCAGCTGCTTTGCGTGCATGCCAGTAGGAATCCCGCCATCCATTCAGAAACCCACGCGGACAGGAGACAAAAAGCCAGCGCAAATTTAGCAAACTAAATATTTCACATATTCTCCCTAAAACGAGCTTCATTTTTTCTTTAAATATGTTTTAAATACATGGCACGTTCATAATCTAACTCAATTATAAAGAAATGAAATTCAATACAAATTTCAGAAATTAATTAGAACACAGGCACATCAATTTTTTGTTGTGTTTACTATGTGCCCTGCCTGTAAGGTAGGGCCCAAAAGGGAGTGCACGTCAAATTTAAACTCTAGCTCAAAGATGAGTGTCACTAATTTGCTACAAGATGACTTGTGGCAATTGCCTTTAGAGGGAAGCAGGTAGGTCCAAGCTCTCAAGTATCCGAGGAAAAGGTTCTAGAGAAGGAGAATGAGGATGAGGAGTCTTTGGCATCCTTGAAGTCTTCAGGGATGGATGATACTCTAAGTCATGAGGATGAGGGTCTTCAGCTAGAGCCTACAACTACATCATGGGTGACTAGGAGGAGGCTACGCTAGACATCACTAATTGGCCTTTGGGCGTCATGATTCAGCCATATCTCCTCAAGCTTTACTATAAATAATTTAGGATTTCACTTTAAGATGAACACATTGGAACCACCAAGTAGATTATCCAAATGCATAACCTCTCTACAAGAATTTGACTATACTTTGCCCATAGTTTTCACCAATCTTCCACAAACATCCTCTTTGGAGGCATCTCTCTCTCAACTCTTCCTCCAAAACTTCTTCTTTGCGTGTCTTTGAATGAATGGCCTTCATGCAAGTATTTACGATGATTTTCATAAACCACTTTGTTGAGACTATAAGAGTATCTTCCCACAAGATTTGGCCCACACAAAAAACAAGCATTTTTTCCAGCTGTTTGAAAGCCTGCCCAACAAATGGATACTATTAATCACTATGAAAAAAAGTATACATCAAAGAATAATTATAGCCATTGTAGTATATCATGTAAATGTCAAGAATTATTAGTTGTATGTAGTTGTACACAAACTCCTATGTACACAAGATAGACATTGTTTGAATGATTACCTGAGCATTCACCTAATCCTGGATAGTCATGCATTGTCCACATCACAATGGCATGTAGTGTAAACTCCCTCTCATGTAAGGGGTGCAAAATGTCATATGCATTTATCCCCTTCCATAAATCTTCCAACTCGTCAATAAGCGGCTCAAGATACACATCCATGTTCTTATCCTTGCGTTGGCCAGGAATTAGAAGTGCCAACATAATGTGTCCCTTTTTTGTACTGAACCAAGGAGGAATATTATAATTTACCAAGCAAACAAGCCAAAATGACCACGTAGTTGCTCGTACACCAAAGAGGTTCACACCATCTGTTGCAAGACCAAATCTCACATTTCTTGACTCATTGGCAAAGCTTGGATACACTTTGTTGATGTGTTTCCATGCGGGTAAATCTGAAGGTACCCTCATCATCCCATCCATAGAGGTATGGTGTGCATGCCAGTCCACAAGTTGTGCAAGAGATTTACAACGAAATAAACGTTGCAATCGTTGAATTACTAGAAAATTCCGTAAAACTTTGCACGGAATGGTTGTTCCTTGCAAATCATCTCTATATTGAGGAGTATCACAAACGGGACATTTCTTGAGTGATTCGTACCTTCCTCGATATAAAATACAATCTTTTGGACATGCATGATATTCCTTGTAGTCCATCCCGATGTTAGACAACATCTTTTGTGCCTCATCTCTTGTCTCAAGCATGACATTCCCTTCTGGGAGAATTTTGTTTTTCAATAGTCTGTACATGACAAAAGAAGTCATTGTAAAAAAATTATCACTGGATGTCCAAAATGTAAATTTTGTTCCAAAGCAAAAATGACAAGTAGATGAAAAAAAAATTACTCAAATAATGATGTGAGGCTTTGGTCACTCCATCCATATTTGGCTTGAAGATTTAATAGAAGTAGAGAAGTCGCCAAACGAGATGTCTTTGATCCAGGATACAATGCGGTCTTTGATTCTTCTTGCAATTTCTTTTCTTCTTTAGACAAAAGTGCCTCCTCATCTTGTTCATTGTGTCTAGCTACACTATTGTTCTCGTACATATCATCCAACATGTCTCCCATGACTTCAAATTCATCATTCATTGGAAGCTCATTTTCATCGTTGAAACTTGTTTGCAAAGAAGTAGATCTAGATGAGCTAGATTCAGATGCATTAGTCTCTTGATTAATGTGCTCATCAATTTACATCATCTCTTTTAAGCCTTGATGTAGACGACGAGGTAATTGCTTTATATGAGGACCATTGTATTGCATTCGTCGTCTACATCGACCATTACGAGGATTATTGTCTACAATGCTAAATGAGGATGAAGTAGGTTGAAACAATGCTCGATAAACATTTTCTCCCAATACCTAATAGATCTAAATGCTGCATATGAATTAAATTACCTCTTTGTTTAAAAAGTATGAACATACCAATGTACCTAGTAGACCAGTTTTCTTTCAACTTGTTAACATTCAATGAACTCACAAAATTGTATGCTTCTACATATTTACATATTTATGAATTTCATATTCATTAGCTTTCACTCACAGACCATTACATAAGTGCCCTTTACATTCCTAGTAAAATATTCTTCTTTTCCATTGGTGCGTTCTTCAAAATCACAATTCGTCAATAGACGGTGGCCAATGGAACTATTTATATATGCAGCAATGTTTCCATGCACATCTGGATGTCCATCAATATATGTATGATTTGCCCTTGAGATGTTGCCTCCTTGCATGCATTGCTCCTCTAAAGAACAAACATTCGAATTCAAGTCATATACTTGCATCCTCCATTGGTGACGACACAAAGCATGCCAATCACCCCAATTGTATTGAGGTCCTGCATTGGCATCAATGTCACAACACTATTTAGAGGGACCTCCATACTACTCAATGCAAAAAGGCCCAAACCAGCCTCAAGAAAGTGTTCACTAGGCATGATCATGTACATTTGACCCCAATACGTAAATGGTGCTCCATTTACATATATATGAATTTCATATTCATTAGCTTTCACTTATTATCGTATGTAAACATCTAGGAAAATGACGAATAATGCTTCTAACATTTGACATATTTATTGATACAAACCAAATACAATCAAGATGCATGGATTATACATCTCTGCATATCAACAAAATTTAAATCTTCACATTTGACTTATTGTCTTCTGCAAACATTTGGGTAGAGGACGGTTGAAACTATACTTGATGAACAATTCTTCCCCAAACTTGATAGATCTAGTGGCACAGACGATTACATAAGTGCCCTTTACATTCCTAGTAAAATATTCTTCTTTTCCATTGGTGCGTTCTTCAAAATCACAATTCGTCAATAAAGGGTGGCCAATGGAACTATTTATATATGCAGCAATGTTTCCATGCACATCTGCCATCAATGTATGTACGATTTGCGCTTGAGACGTTGCCTCCTTGCATGCGTTGCTCATCCAAAGAACAAGCATTTGAATTCAAGCCATATACTTGCATCCTCCATTGGTGACGACACAAAGCATGCCAATCACCCCAATTGTATTGAGGTCCTGCATATGGCATCAATGTCACAACACTATTTAGAGGGACCTCAATACTACTCAATGCAAAAAGGTCCAAACTAGTCTCAGGAAAGCGTTTACTAGGCATGATCATGTACATTCGACCCCAATACGTAGATGGTGTTCCATTTAATGGTAATGGTGATTGGAGTGGCCAACACGAATATCTACTTCTAATTTTAGTTCTTACTAATGGTTGGAAGCAAGGTGGAAGAGGAAGGTCAGAAAAAGAACCTAGAATGTCTTTTGACACATCAATAGCGCGTAGTAATTTGTAATTATCTTTCAAACTAGTCATAATACATCCAATACGTGTTCTCTTTTTTAAAGAGGTGGTCAAGTTTGTGGAATCCACGTGGAGTATCGTGGAGGACTCATGTGCAACATCTAGGATAGGTGTGGTTGGGTGTAGGGAACGTTGTAGAGATTTGGAGACATGGATTGAATAACAAGGCATTGATGAACTAATTATGTCATGCAAGAGGTCATCATCAACAATAGCATCATCATGGGGGTGGTGGTGTAGTTAGAGGATTGACTCCTCGCCCTCCAAAAAATTGCCTATTCAGCCTTCAAAAAGGATGATCAGTTGGCAAGAATTTGCGATGATTTTCGTACACCACCTTTTTTAACATATTTGTGCTATGTTGGCCCTCCAAAAGTGGTCCACAAATATAACATGTGTTGTAACCCGATGTGGTTAAACCTGCATAGTTCATAAACCAAATTAAACATAAGCTTAGTTAAATATACTCAAACGTTAAACCCTAAAATAGATTATATTCATTATATAGATACCTGAACATTCGCTTAAATAGGAGTGGTCATGCATCGTCCACATTAGAATTCCACAGAAAACGAAGCCACTTTGTTGTAAAGGTCTCGAGATGTCGTAAGCGTGAATACCATTCCAAAGAATACACAATTCATCGACCAAAGGTGCAAGATACACATCCATGTTCTTGGCCTTGTACTTTTCTGGAATCAATAAAGCCAATAACAAGTGTGGAGGTATGTTATAATTAATGAGCACACCTGGCCATGTGGACCAAGTTGATGCTTGAACTCTAAAAGGATTTATGCCATCCATAGCAAGGCCAAATCTCAAATTACGAGGTTCGTAATTCGGGCCATTGGTCTTCAATATGTTTTCCATGCAGGTGAATCACTTGGTACGTACATCACATCATCTGTAGATCGATTTTTGACATGCCGATCCATTAGTTGTGCCAAAGATTTACATCAAAATACACGTTGCAATCGTGGGATAATTGGAAAATGTTGTAACATTTTTTGTGACACTTTATCCCATTGTACATCATCTCAAAAACGTGAAGCGTTACACATTGGACATTGAAGTTTTTTGAATGCTCACGTCTATATGGAACATGGTCTTCTGGACATGCATGTATTGTGTCATAATCCATTCCAAGCACGGTCATCATCTTTCGTGCTTCTTTTCGTGTTTTGGGTATCACATTTTCTTTCAAAAGCATGCAATGCAACAACCTAAAAAAAGAGCAATGTGAGTTGCTAGAAAAGAAAAAAAATTAACTTAATGTAAATACGCTATAGAGTACAATAATTGTGTTATGCGTTAAGTACCCGAATAAAGATGTCATGCTACGATCACTCCATTTGTATGTTGCTTGAAGGTTTAGAATAAGAATTGATGTAGCTAGTCTTGAAATGGATGCTCCAAGGTATAGAGGAGTGTATGTCTCCTTGCACAATAGAATCTCATCTTCATCTATCTCAAATTGTTCGTGATCTCTATTTTCATTAGAAGATGGATGCATATCATCATTCTCATTTTTTTCAAAGATGGATGCATATCATCATTCTCATAACATCTTTCACGCATCTTTTGTCCATCACACTTGAGACATGTGCACCATATTTTATTTTAAAATTAATTTTTCTACGAGAAACAAAAATCAAGTACATGTCACTTTAGCACAATAGTTTAACTTATAATAACAAAGTCTTTACGAACAAGAAAACATGCATGTTTATTACTTACCTTGTTAACTTGAGTAGTGTCTTCATCGCTAGACTGATCTGAATGTAATTCATCTCGTTTTGATAGACTGCATATATGCACAAGTACAAAACACAAATAACATAAAATTATTGTATGATTCTAATGTTTTAATTTTTATGTAGTACTATTCTTATATGTTGTCGCTTATATGATTCTTTTGCATTTACGGGAGGTGGAACTACATGCTTCTTCTGGTTGGCTAACTTGGACTGCAAGTCTTGGTTCTTTTGATTAGTTTCAAGAAGTTGTTTATTAGTGGCTTGAATTTGTTGATATAAAAGTTCAAGAACATGTGCCACATTGTATGGGTTTGATAAATCAAAAGTTGGGTTATCATTGGTGTGATCCATTGGTGTTGCTTGTGTGTTTTTCTATTATGCAAATATAACAACAAGGGCTCAAATTAGAATGATAGAAATGCTTTAATTCTTACATCCAATGCAAAATAAAAAGCATTTTACTTCTACTCATTCAATCTTATTGTTTGTAAGCTCAGTCCAAGCCCACTTTCCAAGCTCAATCCAAGCCTAAGAAAACAACAACAAGAAGCTAGCTTTGCCTTAATCCAAAGCAAAAATGAAAACCAAATCTTTATGTAAACTACAATTAACTAAATCCAAGCTAATGTTTACAAAAAGATCCCAATCCAATTCCATTTCTATTTGTCATTACAAAAGAAACCAAAATTTTCACATTTCCCATTATTCTAGATCTCCAAATCCATGAAACTAGTGTCTAGAAAGGGAAAATTAATAAAGCTTTATGAAAACTTTAGTTTTTAGATCCGATTTCAGATTTACAGGTCTGTAAATCATGTGAAGAATTGCCAAAAATTGGCAAATCTAGTTTGATCAAAAACCAT
Organism: Diphasiastrum complanatum; assembly: GCA_029204225.1. Taxonomy (NCBI): domain Eukaryota; kingdom Viridiplantae; phylum Streptophyta; class Lycopodiopsida; order Lycopodiales; family Lycopodiaceae; genus Diphasiastrum; species Diphasiastrum complanatum. Next base: position 50,605,130 of record CM055101.1, read on the forward strand.
GTAGTATGATGTAAATTTTGTACATAAGTGGATTCCACACATGTGAGGCCAAGATGCCATGTGGAAATCCACTCCTAATGTAGGTTAGGTCAAGTCCATAGGGTTGGTCATGTCATTTTGGTAGTGATCCTACTTTATAGGACCTACACCTAAGTTTAAGGTGAAAATTTGACCAACTAGCTACCTACCAAGCATAACTCTAGGATCTAGGCTAGGGTTTCATTTTAAGTCAAAGAGAGTGAGTTAACTTCCTTATTACATGCTAGAAATCCACCTAACTTCAAGAAGGAAGTCGAATTTGCTATGTAGTCCCTCTCTCCATAGTCGGAAGATAGAAATTTTTTGGAGCTCATTGGCAATCTCAAGCTAGTTCACTATGTACATTGAGTTTTTGTGATCCAAATGAAACCAAATCAATTTTTACTTGTTTCTCAGGTTGAAGGCTGTACTACAGCCTGTAGTACACACATGTGGGCTCGGATTTCAATGTTGATCAATGCTTTTGATTGTTAATGCTTGTTGTTTGTCAAATTGCCAATCTAGATCAACTTTTTTGTGTCTAGTTTTTTCATAGATTGTTAAGCAAGCATCCAATCACTCTTGTGGATCTTTTGTAGATCCATTTATGGTCCTAAAGTACAGTACTTTCACATGGTATCAGAGCCATAATTCATCCATAGGCTTCAGATTATCGAACCGTCATTCCTTCTTCCAATATGGTATAAGAGCACTATTATTAGATATCCTTCATGGTATCAGAGCGGATCATTAGATACTTTTCATATTATCAAATTATTATCTGAGCACACTTGCTCTTAATCTTCAATTTATGGTTTCAAATTTTAGTATGAGATAATTGATTTTCAATTGTAGCATCGCAAGGTATCATTCTTAAAGTCATTGACTTATCGACAGACCAAGTTCCAAATGGATTCTCAAAGTAAAGTCGTTCTCATTGTAGACAAGCTGAATGGATTCAAATGCTATTTATGGACATTTAAGATGAAGACCTTGCTAATCGCTGACAAGTTGTGGAATTTTGGATACAAAGGAGTATCTGCCTCCTTGTGCAATAGAATCTCATCTTCATCCATCTCAAATTGTTCATGATCTCCATTTTCACTAGAATATGCGTGCATAACATCATTCTCATTTGTTTCATTAAAGTAGAATTCAAACATATTGTCCATTGTTTCATCGTGTTGCACCTCATCATCACCATCATTAGAATCAAGTTGATTAATCTTTTCTTCATCTGTATTTATCTCTTGAATTTGTTTTGTTCTTTGTTCTCTCATGCCCGTCAAAACTTGACGTTGACTGTCATTAAACACGGAATGGCATTCAATTTATTGGCTACACACATTAAAAAAATTCAATAAATGACGTATATGGATTGACAAATATTATAATAAAAAACAAACATATAATATTAACAAACCGCAAACGTCTTGAAAATTTGATGGTTGACCCTGATCTTTTTGTCCTTTCTCGCATCTTTTGCCCATTACGCTTGATGCATGTGCACCATATTTTAAATTGAAAATAGTTATTGTACGAGAAACAAAAATTAAGTACGTGTCACTTTAGCAAAATATTTGAGGTCATGTTTCAGTTATAGTAACAAAGTCTTTATGAACAAGAGAAAATGCATGTTCATTATTTACCCTGTTGACTTGAGTAGTGTCTTCATCGCTAGATTGATTTTGTGAACTCGAGGGTGAAGGCCTGTCCTAAGTTCTCAAAGGCCAAAAGATTTATTGGCTTATCATTCACATAAAGCAGGTCTCGAATCAACTTAAATGGAAATCAAATAAGACTTTAAATCAAAACTCAAAAACATTGCATCACATAGATTCATTCACACAACAGTGTGGAAGCACTGAGGGGTCAAGATGTGACACCCCCCCCCCCCCCCCCCCCGAAGGATTCTTTTCTTGTCATTATGCAAATCCAATTGGCCTATGCCAATTACATATACAATGGATTCCAATAGGGGTCTCAAAGTAGGAAAATCAACTTAACATAGACTTAGTTCTTATTCAATGATCTTAATTCTATATCTAGCTTAACAAAAGCATAGAAATTTCTTCCTAAGTCTTAATCTTTTCGACATGCAATCATGTTGGATCTTATATTCTTGACATGCAATCCAAATGGATCTTAGATTCTTGACATGTATTCATGCTTCAAATCTGACATGCAAGCTCTAGATCTGACATGCATGGACAATAGACCACGGATGGTATGACATAAAATGGTACTGATCAACCATTCTTACATATGGGTAACAGTTTCAAGAGCATACCATGGTTTCGGGAGAAGGTGAAAGAGAGAGAGAGAGAGAGAGAGAGAGAGAGAGAGAGAGAGAGAGAGAGAGAGAGAGAGAGAGAGTGTTTGTGTTTGTGATGTGAAAGAGAGATAAAAATCCGAGAGGGTTTGACCTCCAAAATCTTGTAATCCACAAAATAACATAGCCACTTTGAGCTAATGCCTCAATCCTCTTCTCCAAAGCACCTATACACAACAAACAACAAATGGGCATAGCTTGGATGCAACATCCTTTAATCCTATTGGTAGTGGGGTACATTTTCACTTATATAGGGAGTGGAGAGTCCTTCCAAAGTGAGTGAGGTGTCAAGTTCAAGTGCATGAGGTGTAAGGGAGACTCCAATTCGACTTAGGGTGGAGTGGAGTGCATGGATGAGGTGTATTAGTTAGAGAGGGTGAATGGGTGATGTGTATTAGTTTGGGAGAGTTATTATGATTATTTAGCATATGAAGTGAGAGTGTAGGAGGGCGCCCCATTCTAGGTGTCAAATAGCCTAGAATGCATGTGGAAAAGTAGGTTGGAGGTAGGTGGTACAAGGTTTGATCTTGACTTTTGATTACATATAATTTTTCATGGTTACAACTTGGAATTTAACCCAAGTGCAATCTTCCCAAGGAAGAGCCAAGGTATATGTCCATCTTGTTTTTGCATAATATCCATTAATTCTTAGGACCTTTTTTCTAGAGGTTGCCCATCCTCAATCATGCTCATTGGCACTTATTTTCTAGAGGTTGCCCATCCTCAATCATGGTGAATAGGGCCAAAAGGGTGATCACTCCCTTGGCCTATTCCTGATCTCTATAGAATCCACTAAGCCTTCATTATAGACTCTTCTGAGCCTTCATTATAGACCTAGAAATAAGCCTTCTTTATAGACTCTTCTGAGCCTTCTTTATAGACTTTGTCAAAAGCCTTCTTGTTTACTGTCTTAAGCTTAGAAAACTTCGTGTTTCAATTCTTGTTCTTTAGGCACTTTCTTTGAGTACCTGCACATACCCTCAAAGAGAGGTCAATCCTTAAGCCTAGAGGGCTTCTTATTATTATTCTGATTCTTCAAGTACATTCGTGTGTACTGCACATTCCTTCAAAGAAAGGTCAGTGTTCATAATACCATCAAACATGGTTCATAGAAGATTCTTAGTTTCACAGGTATCAATGTTTGTTACTCAATTCATTAAAGTAATAAATTCATTCAATTTCCTAAAAGAATATGTGATCAAAGTCTATCTGGGTCTGAAGCTGGGAAAGTTCTTATTACTTAGGAACAATTTGTCTCTACAAATTACAGATTTGAATGTAATTCATCTCCTTGTGATAAACTACATATATGCACAAGTACAAAACACAAATAATATAAACCTAGTCAATTTAAAAATATGTTGATTCTTATCTTTCGATATTTAGATAGCATGATTTATATATGCATATTATTATTTGATACTCATGTTTTGATTCTTATACGTGGATTCTTTGCACGTTATAAACACACATCTATCCATTTTTTTTTTGTTGAAAGTCTAACTCTGATATACATTAGAGTTTTGTAGGTGATTTTTGTTTTTCTACTTCATTTCAATATATAAGGGTTTATTGTAATATATTGTATGTTTATGAATTTAGTAATCATGTCGGGGTCCGGCAATGGCGAGAGCTTGGAAGATTATGTTTCAAATCTCTGTGCATCGCTAACTCTTAAACAAAAAACACAACTGAAAAGTATACTTAGCCAAGACCTCGAGGGTGGTACCTTACAAGCAGCCGCGGCTCCCGCCCCTACCGAAGAGTCATCCACAAATTTTTATTATGATGTAGATTCTCAAGGGAACATAATCGCCAACTGTAAAGGGAGGGTGGTTATGGATTGATTGTCTTCTTTGTGCGAATGCCATTTTGGTGAAAGATTGTTTGGGTTTTCAGATTCAGACTTTATTGGAGATCAAATGGATAGGAAATCCATATGTGCACATCGTATTTTAATAGGCGATGGATATGGATGTCAAAGAAACAAGCTAGTATCTCATTGTCATCTAGTGAGGCTGAGTACAAAGCACTTACTCATTGCACAAAAGAGATGATCAAGGATCTTCACTTGGTGGATTTTTCATTGAGCTCAATCATCTTTTGTGACAACCTATCAGCCCAAAAGTTGGCAAGCAATCCTATATTTCATGCTACAAGCAAGCATATTGAGGTGGCATAGCACTTTGTGAGGGAGGAAGTCATGGCAAAGGAGGTTGAGCTTCAACATGTGCCTTCAAAGGAATTTGTAGTTGATATCTTCACCAAAGCATTGGGAAAAGACTTGTTTACAAAGCATAGGACTTCACTTGAAGTATTCTCAAAGTCTATGATAAAACTAGTTGAAGGAGTGTGAGAAATTGTCAAGTAGTTTGATATGTTGGACATATTTCTTTATTTGGCAATTGAGGCCAATTTTTATATTAGACTTAGAGTTTGACTTCTCAAAGTTATATTACTCTAAATGCATTTGATTTACCACTTTAAAAAAGTGAGGAAAATAGTAGAAGGTTGAGTTTGGTAGATTCAAATGTGAATGTTGGAGACATTGAATCTAGTCCACATTAATAGTAGGATTTTTGTTATGGAGGGAAACCAAGATCATTAATGATGCATGGACCTACTATAAAAGGATATAAACTCGTGGGAGAAAGGATTCGTCTCCCTCTCATCTCATTTCATGCTTACACATGAGTTTTTTTGGGTTCATCTATCCATTGGTGCACTATCTTGATGATATCTTGCAATCTTGTGTGTAGAATGCTCATATTTTGTTATATTCGGATTCACATGTGTGAAATATAGTAACTTGTTGTTTTTGTACGGAGGGACAACAACTTCATATTCTCATAAGTTCGATGTTTGATGAATTTCTTATTGAGTTTGCATCTCTTTCATTAAGTAGATGTTGATTTTCTACATTGCAAATGGTGTAAAGTGTGTTGTCTTTCAAACCAAAGATCAATGGATGATTTTGAACTGTAATGATTGACAAAAAATTCACAGAAACTACCTATCACCGTACATGTGGATCCTTTATTTCTCTCTCTTTCTCTCCCTCCCCCATGATACTACTATCAATGCCTCTTCTTTAGAATAGGGGAGATCGTAGGAGGAGCCGCATAAGTGTATGTTGTTTTGGAAGTTGCAACGACGTAGGTGTGCTTGATGTGATCTCTACAAAAAGAGAGAGCTTGGAAAAAAAAAAAGAGCCTAGAAAAAGAGATAGCTTAAGAGAGATAAGTAGAGAAAAAGATAAAGCTTGAAAGCAAGCCTAAAAAATGTGTGTGTGTGTGTGTGTGTGTGTGTGAGAGAGAGAGAGAGAGAGAGAGAGAGAGAGAGAGAGAGAGAGAGAGAGAGAGAGAGAGAGAGAGAGAGATCTTAATCACTAACACAATGAAAGCAAATAGTGTGCAAAAACAATGAAAACTATTAGTGAAGAAATACGTTCAAAAATGCTCAATTTATAGCCTTATGGGATTTCAAGGTTGTGTGGATTTGCCATGGCATTGTTTTCCACGTGTGGCAAAAATGGAAATTTTTTTGGTACAGTCCTGCCCCTCGCAGCCTGTAAGTTGTCAAAATGCAATTTTTTTTGTGCCCACGGCCTACAAGGTGTCGAAACATAAGTGGAAAGAAAAAATGTAAATGATTGCGTCCAAAAAAAAATCATTATTTTAGTTGATAAAAAAGGGGTGAGATTTGATTTGCAAACCCAGATCAATCAAATGTCTTGTCTCACTGGTTTAAGGACAAGTAAAAGTGAGACAAGACATTCAATTTTTTTATTTTAATGGACAACTATTAAAATGACAAGACATTGAATTTAGATAATTAAAAAAAAAAATCTTAGAAATAATAAAAAATTAAAGTATAGTTTGACATGTTTCAAGTTTTCTAATTTTTTTGAAGATAGTGGTATGTAAGGGAACTATTGGTGATTGCAAACATGTGCCATATGTGGCAAGCTTCAGGCACTTGTGTGCTCACGATGACAATTTCGACCCGTGGCATTTAATCGGTCTTGAGACATACACATAACTCTACCATTCCTTATATTGATACCCAACTATTACTGGATTTTTTAAAGGACTACAATACCCTAACCTTGCTGGTATCAAAAATTTCGATGTCCGTCCCACATTGGTTTGTACAAGATATGTCCTCGAGGGAACCTCAATGTATTTGAAGAATCAAGCAATTTTGAAATTACTAATTTGTATGCTACTTTTCATATCTCCAAATCCAAAAAATAATGTTGGAACATACTTGTGACCTCAGAATAAATGTCCCAGTTTCGAGGTAGTCTAAAATCACTATTTTGTCAATTAATCACTTTCAGAACATACTGCAAACCTTGGCATAACCCTCCCAAATCTAAAAGTTTTCAATGGGCTAATATTGAAGGTAGTTTCGACGTGTCCTTTTTCATAACCTTTTTGTGAATGAAGGTGGAGGAAATGATGCGAGGTAGGAGCGCATGTCTGCCCTCTTTGAAAAAATACAGATCCAAAACAGATTAGTGGATCAATAGGATCTTGGGCCAATTTGGTTGCACATCTAGAAATATCTAGAAGATAGAAATCACTACTTTAATATTGGGTCTAGGAGTTCAGATTGCTAGATTTCAATATGTTAAGGATGGAATTGATCCTTATCACTTGATACAACATAAATTTGATTTCTATCACTAAAGACAACTTGTTTTTGGCTCATATCAATCTAGATTGCTCAATAATTGATTGAGCTTTAGAAACTTTGAGTTTTGAAAAATGTAGATTCCCAAATTCGATGTATATCAATTGAGATAGCTTGAGTTTAATGCCAAACTTGTATAAGTGATATTTATCAGTTGACATATCTCAATGAGTGACTGTGACACATCTATAAAAATAGAACTAGAGCAATACCTCAATATCATGAGTGATCATCAGACTTGATCATGCACATATGTTTTGTGTCCTTCGATAGACCATAGGTCGTTTTGAGGGGAAAAGTCTGTAGGAGTCAATGACATTGCAGGGAGAATCTATGGGATATCAGTTAAGCAAACAAACGAGGATTGGGTGGAGGTCCCTAAGCAAATGGAAAAGCATCAGTCTCTAGGCATAATGTGAGGCTATAGTGAGTGATTTTAATGTAGAAGGAATCTTTAAGAAGTTTAGACGTGAAGGCATTCTAGTGGAGCTTCGACTACATGAGTTTTTTACCTACAAAGATCCAAAAGCAAAGAAGAAATGTGGGTTGACAAAAGGTAATTCAAGTCTCTCACAGAAGTAAATGGTTGTCTACAGAAAATTGTGAAAAATGTCAACTAGTTAAGTTGATCTAATTTGGCAATTTTGAGGCCAAAATGAATTTTGAACTTAGAGATAGATTTGCTTATGTCAATAAGGCCTTATAATAGTGTTTTTATGAATTTTGGCTAGTGTTGAAGTTGATAAGGTTGGATTTAGACCTACTCTCGTTGGTTACTCATCGATTGATTGAGTTTGAGAAATCTTATACCAGAGCGATTGATTGAATTTGAGAAATCTAATTAGGTTTTGAACATTCAAATGGCTCAAAGTCTATGCTTGAAATGTAGTTTTGGTCCTCAATACATGACAAAGCTCATTTGCTGATTTAATTTGGCCAACGTTGAGTGTGTGATATTTATATTGCTCTGGTCCTTATCACTCAAAATAGATCGAGTGATTTAATTGGACCAACCTAGCAAGGTATGGAATTCCATCAAAGGCAAAGCCGACCTGTAGATCAAGGGGGCATCGACACTTAGGTAGACATGTTTTCAAAATGAGTCTCGAAAAACTTGACTATTTGCCAAAAAACTCTAACAACTCTAAGAGAGAGAGGGGGGGAGGCAGCACCCGAGTATAGACTTAGTCTCTGGGTTTCTCCCATGTTCATTGCTCTGTGCCTTGTCCACTCTCGCGGGTGGGCGGATGGGGGGGAACACTCAGGCCTTGGTAGCCTAAATGCCAAATGGAAAAAGCCTAAGGTAGGGTGGCTCAAGTCTCCCAACCCAAAAATGTTTCTCGAATTTCACATGTGAAGGTCGCATGAATAGTAGGACCCATAGGTGTCGGAGAGCAAGGAGCAAGAAGCATGTCAAGTGCGGTGGAAAAGAATGGGTGGAAATGTCAAGTGTTGTTGAAATTGCCATTCTCAATGCTAGGAAGAATACTCTTTTTACAATATATGACAAAATCTGGATAATGTGAATCATAAGACTCCACATATCCCCTTCCTGAGCTGTGGAGCAACTCGCAAACAATCTGATTTATGTCCTTCTTTGTCGCTTTCGGCTAGCTGGCTTGCTGTGGAAAATAGCCTTGGCTCGGACTTCATTCTCTTCATTTTCTTGCTCCAATGTCAGTCCTTTTGTTGCCATGAAATAGGTGTTCTTCTGGTTGTAGTCTTCTTGGAATGACAAATTTGGATAACCACCCATTTCTTGATTGCCGATTGGTGCAAGGGGGTTATCAGTTAATGTATTATTAACAAGATGTGCATACCAACTATCCTCGGTCAGGATCTCAGACATCTCGGCATAAGGGACAGTTAGTGAAAGGGCAGCATATGTATATTCAGGAAATTTCTCTTTAATATACAGTTGTTGAACAGACAGGAGGGCATTCTCCATTTAAAGCTCTCAGCAAGTATCCCATATTGGTATTTGAAATTGTGTACTCTTGCTCTGGTAAGAAGATAGAAGCAAGAGCAAATTGAATGAAGCTTTGGATGATGAAGAGAGCAAAAGAAGACGACATAAACAAAGTAGATGCCTTGAAATTTTTTTTTTCATCTTTGTCAGAATTAAGGTTTAATTCCGTTTTACAAATTGAAATAAGCTTTGTAGGGAACGCGGTTTTGTCCGCTACTGTATTGTGCTCTATCGCATTATTGACATGTACACATGATATACTTAATCTGATACAGTTCATTGTTCTGCGTTCAAATCTATGTTAATATTGCTATGCTTAGCATTCATTCTATCTGATCTTTGTAGTTGTTCTTACTGGTAATAGACGATTAACATTTAGTCTTGTCTTTCACAAATCATTCGCGACTAATTATCAGTCGATCACAGTCTAGCTCTTTGTGAATCATTCGCGACATATAATTTGTCTTGCTGTTCACGAGAAATTATTCTTTGGCGCTTCATCTATTAAAGTTTGGTTGCGTAATCTAGAATGACCGTGATTTCTATCACTAAAGTTTTGTCATTCTGATAGGCGTAGTCATGCTTACAAAGAGAGTCATACAGTTCATTCCGCTACGCACGAACATTTTATGTTCGAGTTCGTTTCTCGTTCGTTTCTCATTCGAGTTCGTCATTTATTCTTCCCCTCTCTCTCGAACACACCTGCCGAGATTTGCGACGTGTTTTGCAACGTAAATCGCGAGCTTGATTTCTTTTTAATTTGTCGCGAACGTTGAAAAAACATGTCGCTATAAGGTCGTCGGAATTTTTGATACTTTGATTTTTGTCATTCATAAATATCTAATAGTAAACTTGCCAATCTGATCATTTTTCTCTTGCAGATTTATATACATCCAACATAAATGAATGGGAGCCAAGTGGGTCTTTAGCATGTGTGTTAGATGTTATTCACACTGATATTGGATAGCTGCAATATCGAGGTAGGACTGCAAAATATCTAGTTGATAGTGGAATCTTTTTTTATGAATCAATGTACATTCCTGATACAAAAGGAAATTTTGGACAAATAGTACCAATTCCATTATCTAGTGATGAATGGATTGCACCAGCTGCTACAGTTTTAGAATCATTTCATTGCAAGATATATAATGATGTAAAAAATTCATTAAAAATGAGCACGGGATAAAAAACAGTCAGATTGAGTTGGTTTATTTCCTTGAATATATTTGTGGATTTCTTTTCAAGTGTCAATATTCACAAAACCCCAACGATATTTGTATGCAAAAGTCTATGAGATAGTTTATTATCTGAACTTATGGATGAAGGCTGGGCAAAAGATCAGATGGAGAAATAGAATGCAGAATTAAAATGTCTTCCATGTGCTTCTATTATCAAATTGAAAAACAAATGCTAAGCTTTTGCTTCCATTATCAAAGATGGAAAAAAAATAAAGGTAAATGGGTGCCACTCAATCAAGACTTGGAAGCCAGTGGACATTCAAAACAAAAAAATATTGAAATTATATACAATGATGCCCTTTTGACATGTGTTGAGGTGGAAGAAGATTGGAGTCTAAACTACATCCGGCGGGAACTATTGCTCCTATAAGATTATGTACTTTCGGACTTCAGATTCATTTTCAATGGTATACTCGTAAGTAACTGTCAACACTTGATCTTTTATGAATAGTTTCAATCAAAACTTTCTAATACAATTTCTGCACTAATTCTAACTAACTTTGTATTAGTTTTATGCAGGTACGTAAAAGACATGAGCTCAAGATCAAATGCAGAGATATTGGTGAAACAATCCAACTTATGGAAGAACATTGAGATTCACTATCAGCAAATACATGCCAATCATCATGTCTTTTTATCATTATAGAAAAATTGCATTCCATTATTAGACTATGGACACAAGCTGATTGTAAAAATCTATTGTGATATCAATAAAAAAACCCATAAATGGGTTGTTTACAAGTAAAATGATTGTATCTTTTTTTTTTATGTCTCTCTATTTACAAATAGATCTCTATTCAATCAATTTTTCTATATTTTCTATATCAGTATTAGCAATTGATAAAGCAACAGCTCCTATAATCTCCCCCTCCTCTGTTTCTGGAAGGGCCTCAATGCCTTTTAAGGCAAGAGGAATATCTGCTACAGAATTGCCTTCCTCTGTATTAGGAAGGACTTTTATTCCTTTTTGATCATATAAAATAAGATCTGCATCCTGAACAACTTGAAAGGCTGTTAAGGAAGGAGCAGATTCCTTTTGAGGGCCCTCGATTGCAGGTGCAACGCTTACACCGTACTAGGCAAAGGTTCTGATCAACTCTTGCCGAAATCTATATACATCATCAAGAGTATAAGGCTCAAGAGTGAACTGTCATCACAAAACACGAGAATCAGCAAATTACAAACAATGATATTAATAAAATATGAATAAGAATGAACTACAAATGAATAGAATATTACCTTTTCAATGTTTGTAAATTATACCATTCAAAAAATAGCTTTGTATTGTACAGGACGAACCATGCACAACTAAAAACGTCATTTTGTTGTCCATACTGCATATAGAGAACGAAAATCAGTAATATTATGATAGAAATTTTATTTATGCTATGACGATACATTTGATTTAAGAAAAGGAATACATGCATATCAGAGATAAATTGAATATTCCTTCGGAGATTTGATGGTTATATCTCCAATTGAAGTTGCCGTTGTCAATATTTCCCGAACGACATCATGAAGTAGAGAATCAAATTCTCTATGTGTATTTGCAGCTGAGTTTAATTTTATACATAGAAAATTTGATATTCCCTCCATATTTATCTTTACAAAAAGAATGTTTAGGCTCCAATGCCGACTGCAACAACCAAGATACAAATATCGATAAATTCATATTTGTGAAAAAATTCTGTTCTTATTAACGCAAGGAGCATGCAACAATCTAGAATAAAGCAACAAAAGCAAAAGAGCAATCCTTAATTCTTTTCATATGGAATCAAATAGAATTTTGCCATAGGACTGCACTCGATAAAATAGACAGTCTTCTCAAAATTGGCTTCTTTCGCCTTTACCGCTCTCATGAAAAATGGACTACCTACAAAAACTGTAGTATGGGAATCGAAACTAATACTATTCTGCAAAAATGAAACACTGGCCTTTACTATTGCATCTGAAATTTCTGAGGTCTTATCTTTAAGTCCGGCACAAAATTTAGGACCTAATCTAAAGCTTTCACATGTATCTGGAAGAAAAAAATAAAAAAACTTGCCGAGAAGATCAATTTTGTTAGCTAGGTAGGCCTCGTATTGATTATAATGGTCAGAATAAAAAAAAACTTGGGCTGGATCGTATGGAATTCTCACAAAAACATTATGTACAGGAGGGGCAGAAAGAGAAGTGGAAACAATATTTACAGATTTCTCTGTTATTTTGTCTAGCTCCTCTTGGATAATCAACAATTTTGGTGGTGAAACCTGCTAAGGAGCTGGACGAATAACGGGAGGAGGACTGGGTGAAGATTCTCGATCTGAGTCAGATTCTCCAGCATCTGACTCAGTGCTCATGATGACACGGGGTCTTTTGGTAGGGATACGTCTAGGAGGAAGGGAAGCAGCTGGCCTTTGAGATCCAGCCTTCTTGGGGATAGCCTGCTTTCTCCTCCTCCTAGAGGTAGTAGGCACGTCGATTTTATCCAGAGGCAGGTTTTTGGAGGTGCTGGCATTATCTACATGCAGACCAGAATATTTGTCCCAAAGCCTTTTGAGAATGACGAAATCCTTTGGCATGATGGTGACATGCTTACCATGCACTGCCAAAAGACAAGTATCCTCAATAAACTAGGACAAAAAATCTTTTGTAGCACCTTGCAAAGCCTGCATGGCTGTTATGGCAAAACGAACATCAAGCCCAAGTGACAGAGTGACATTTCGGACAGATCGGACAAAAGGAGCTCTAGGGATCAACAATTCAGTTGATCTCTGGAGTTTTCTGATCTCCGTAAGCCAGACCTGCTTCCTGCCATGCCTACGGCCAGTACCAGGGGGAACACAAGAATGGGATGGCTATACTGTGGTGATGGCACGGGCGGTGGATTTAGTCCTGGCCATCATTCTCGGAAGAAGAAAATTAATAAAAAGAAGTTTGAAATAAACAAAAGTGGATCAAAACAAAAAAATTTGCGACGAAAGGGAGCTTAAGATCGATACTAGCACTAAATATCGGTTTTGAGCGGAAGATCTACAGAGATTATATGTAGAAAAGAGATGTGTGCTCAAAAGCGATATTGCACAGCAGGCGGTATTGGACTCAAGCGCATTGTGAGAGAGTGGAAGCCTGAAGGATGAAAGAGCAGGCTTGAGAGCGATATCGGGAGCTAAAAGCGAAAAAATTTTGAAAAAAAATGAAAATTTCGAGGGCTTATATATACGAAATTTTTGCACGTGTGAAAAGACGGCCGAGACACGTGTCGTCAGATGATTAGACCACATGGAATGTCCGTATTAATTATGATATACCAATTATGAGGCCACGTGGGCTGAGACACGTGCGCGAATCCCTGATCGACGCGTGTCATTCTCGCACGTGACAGATGTCAGATCTATCCTTTTAGGATGGCGCATTTATCTTGCCAATCAAAAGTTGACATGTGTTCCTTCGCCACTTTTCCACACGTGCGAAATAGTTTTTATAAATAGATCTTTTTGGGCACGGATTCTCACGCAAATTCAAGATTGCTTTGCCGGATATCAATTTCAAGTGCGCTGCTTGCTCTCATTACAACTCGTTGGCTATTATGCACCTGGATCCGATACTGCATCGTATGGTATCACATTCAAGTGCGTCTCGCATACCTTTTCTTTTCTGGTCGTTGTTCTTGCACTCGGATCCGATACTCCAACTTCCAAAATCTCTCTCGAGCGCTCGTTGATTGGACGTACTTGTCGGACCAGGGGTTTGTGCCTGAGAGCAATATCTTTGTCTAAAATGTCTAATTTTGAATTTAGTTTGCTTTCTTTTTTTAATGAATTTTTGAGACACGTGTCATTTGATGATTAGTCCACGTGGAATGTCCGTACTGACAATGATAACCAGATTATAAGGACACGTGTGTTGTGACACGTGCGCGAATCCCTTGACGACGCGTGTCATTCTCGCACGTGACAGATGTCAGATCAATCATTCAAGGTACGATGCATTTATTTGGGCCAATCACATGTCGACAAATGTTTCTTCGCCACTTCTCCACACGTGCAAAATTTTTTATATAAATAGGTATTTTTCGGCTCGGATTTTCATGCAAATTTACGATTGCTTTGCCGGATATCGCACTTTTCTGGTTTCTTCGTCTAAGAGCTTCTTAGCTTCTGAACTAATATGAACATCATAATGTTTTCCATTAGACTTATCAAGCTTTAATTCTTTATTACTAGGAGTTTTTACTAACTGTTCTGCGACCTTCGCTTTTTCTATCACGTTTTTCGCGGTTTTCGCAATTTTCGTCTTAGTTTTCTTCTTATCTTTAAGAGTTAAAAAATCTTTACTACTTCTTGTAGTTACTTTATTTACTTTTTTCTCTAAATCTGGCCATTGATGATCTTGATCTAATAATACAGACTCTACTTCTATCCTTTGAACTATCATGTCAGTGTTAGTTTTAGACGGCCAAAGGTCGTCTTCCCTAGGCGAGTTTACAAACCTTGGTTTAGACCGTGGCTGTTGTGGCTGAGGACATTCAGCAGTGACATGCCCTTCGCCTTTACAGTTAGTGCAGAGCGTCACATATCCTGCTGATCTCCTGGGTTCAGGGCAATCAGGCGAATAGTGACCCAGGGCTTCACAATTGTAGCACAAACCCCTTACTCTGGTTCGTGGAGTGGAATCTTGTGTTCCGCCCCTTCGCAAAATAGTGTATTGTTGACCAGTATGCTGTTTCGGTATCATAGTTTTTGGGTTAGTAGGAGTTGCAGTATAAGCTACCTCCTCATGATTATCAATCGGACAGAGGAATAGTTCATCTTCTAAATAATTAGTCTGTAAACTAGGACAGTTGATCTTAGAATGACCTTCCTTCCCACATGCGGTACACCAAACATTGGCATTAGGCTTTGCTTTCTTTCGCTTGGCTTTAACATCAGATATTTAGACCTTTAGATCACTCATTTCTCTTGTTAACAAGTCAACACTTTTCCTTAATGGATCCATCTATTTGGATTTCTCCATTCTTTTCTTTCTTCCAAGTTCCTATTCTTAGTTTTCCTATAAGAAGATTCTTCTTCCGATGAAGAAGAATAAGATGAATACTCGAAAGATTCTTCCATATCTCCTAAATCAGATTCTGATTCAGACTCATTATATATTTCAGATTCTTCTGTTTGTTTAAATTTGTGTTTTTTACTACTTTTTCTTTCATTTCTTTGTCTGTGAGAAATTCGAGAGGTTTCGTAATTCTCGGCAGAGGAAATGACATCTTCCAAAGAAGTCATCAGACCCTGTCGACAATAACAATTCATTTTCTTAGGCAAACCACCCAAGAACCATTCATTTTGCATAGGAACTAGATACTGGGCTCCTAACTTTCTTATTAAATTCTTAACCCTACAAGTATATTTCCTAAGTGATTCCTTTGGCTTTTTTTCAACAGAGTTAAGCCGAGCCAACAATCTAGTGGAATATCCTATCTCCCTAAACTGTTTAAGGAATGTTGCTTTTAAAGCGTTCCAAGTATTAACTGCTTTCGGTACTAATTGACTGTACCGAATCCTAGCCAACTTCCGTAGAAGACTTGGCAAAATTCTAACTTTATCCTCGTCCGTCTGCTCTTTGTTTGTTATGGTTATGGCTCAATCATAGATCATACAGAGTGTGTTCGTACAAATGATAAGAAGTAATTCTGTGATAGATAACAGAAGGAAAGAATGTTTAAGCTTTAAGAACTTGCTCTTCGCTCTCTATTGATACTCAGCTCCGCGTAGAAATGCGTATGTACAATGGCACATAGTGCTATCCTTATAGGAATGTTCTTCAGCCTCAATGTTGCTTACGAACCATCAAATGTCGGTTTTGAACTTCTATTGCGTCTCTTTAGAACGTCACAACTTCTACTCAAAATATGAATTTACAAAGTGCGAAATAGGCCTTTACATGTATTAAGGCACTATAGCACATTTTATATATATGGAAATTGAAAATTTTTACAATATATGACAAATTTTGGATAATGTGAGATCATAAGACCACAAATATCTTTCAAGCCATGTTTCAACAATTTTAAAAAATTGTCACCTTCGTGCTATGCTGATGATAGTGACAGGAGACCACGTAAAATTGGACTCTTCAAAGATGGGGGCCAGGCCTTTTGTCGTAGAAAAAATGCGCAAGCTACCCTAGGTAGTGGAGATGGAAAGTACCCAGGGCATTATTTATATGATGGAAATTGATATCAAGCTAGATATCCACCATCGAAACGACACATTCATGAAATGGTTGAAGCATTGTCACAATCAAAGAAGGCATGTACTCAAGTTGAGAGAGAAGAAATATTGAGACGTGCTGGTTTGTCAGGAGTATGTTCTATGGCGATTGCATGATATCTACAATTTCAATGTTTCTACAGACTTGGTCTACGATGTCATGCACATGCTCTCATTGAATTTGTTTCGCAAGTTCATTACCACTCTTATGAAAGGTCAACAAACGATTCCAAAAGGGGTACTGATGCAATAGTTGTAGAAGTGTCAAAGGCTGTGCCACGCTCAATTCGCTATGGACATTGGCCCAATGTGCCAAGCAAGTATCATGGAGGCTTCAAAGCAGAAGAGAATCAAAAGTTTATTCAGTGGTGCTTGTCACATATCTTGGGAAGTGTGGCAGATATTCCTTCACATTTGCATGATTTGGGACTTCTACTAATAGACACCGCGCACTATTTTTATAATTATAGTCGTGACAATGGATGCTCAAACAAAGACAGAGAAATAATCAGGCATTTGTTGCTTGCTTGGAGAGTTCAAAGTGTGGAATCAATTGGCATAAATTCAACTCGCTTGGAATACGTAGCAAGTTTGAAATGCATTGTGAAGAGTTGAAAACAAAATGCATAGTTTGTTTTAGTTACAATTATTGTATTTCTCTTACATTTTTTAAATGGTTGCAGGGAATGGGAAGATTTTGGATGACATTTATCAACATGGCATGCATGATGTTTTTAGGTGCTATGCCTTTGAGCGTCAAGTTTCTTGTTATGTCAATATATTGACCAACATTCGAAGTAACGAGATATCATATGCCCAATATTTGTAGTGGGTTTCTTTCCTTGCCTAAATCCAACAGTATCCCCCACCAAAACTGGTGGCAGTCCCACGACACCTGCAATATGCAGTTATTGGGAACTTTTATTGGCTTCGCGCCGAATCTTAATTAAATGATATCGCACCTTCTCCATAAAGTCAAGGCGTGCAGTATTGAAATCCAAATTATGCGGCCGAAAACAACGATGGGCTCCGGCAATCCACTTGGAAGTTGTCCATGAGGTGAAGCGGGATTTCCAAGAGCCTCCCATCATAGCCGCATGAAAATACAGTCGAGCAATCGGCAGCTGATCTTTGATTTGCTATGAGGCCATCGGCTTAGGGTAGGAAGGCAATCGTCCCATTTGGTTGCCACTGACGCCAACAGAGTTAGATTTTTTGCAAACATTGTCGATTGTTGCACCGTTGGATCCGGAGAGTAGATATACTCTCTTTGATATGCCTGTAAGGCCCAGTGGAAATCCAATGAAATATTCCAGCTGTAAGGCTAGTGGATGACTGGCCAATTGGGCGTATGGATGGTGATTTTATCCATAGCCAATCCCAAATCTTTCCATTTTTGTCTTCGCGGCATTGGCACGTAATAAGAATCTACCCGCAACTAGCGAGGGCTGGCGACGTAACTCCTAATTGATTCCAGAGTTTTCTCAAAAACCGTGATGCTCCATGCCGGCTGCTTTTCCAGTGCAAGTATTTTGTCCAATTCTTTGCCGGCCATGACCTCGGAGGTCTTAAATTTGAGAACCCATCGACCACGAGAGACTCACGTGGATGCTGCTTTAAGAAGGTCTGATCTAGTCCTCGACGCTGATGGGCCTTCTGAATAAATGGCTTGTCCTTGATGAGGATGGACCCGCTTGTACTGCCGGTACAGTTGGCGGTTTATCTGCTAGATCTGGAGCTCCCCCCTGGTCCATGCTCGAATCAACCCCTGTATCCATCTGTACAGCTTCTTGGCGCGAAAGAGAGAATTGCGGCATGACCGGGACGGGGATTTGTGGTCCGGCTTCCAACACTTGAGTGGCAGCTTTTTCATAGGCGTTGTGTAATAGATCCTAACACCACAGTAGGGCAAATACTAACTGATCCACCCAACCTTGCCTACTTCCTCATATAGAGTAAGCCCCTCCTAGCCCAGTGTGAGGACTGGTAGCATGCTACTGCCAAGTGTCGGCCACGTGGCACTGACGTGGCCGACTGCACGTCGGGACCCAACTGGGGGCCCTATCCTGTTGACAGGGTCCCTAAGCTGTGTTAGGCCCGCCATGGCTATGGACCGTGCCGGGGCACACTACTCACACTATCTTGCCCTGTTGGTCATGTACGCTGGACACGACCCTGACTGTGGTATCTGACCTATCTGTGTTCTCTAGGGTTCGGCACTGGTTACGAGCTCGTAACACTCCCTCCCCCTTAAGAACCATCTTGGTCCTCTAAGACAAAGTCTGAAAAAATCTTGCGAAGGACGCTGCCTCTTTCCCAAGTGGCATTCTCAACAGGCTGATCATTCCACTTGACCAGATATTCTCGGTATGGAGTATGACGAGTCTGCGTCTCTCTACTATCAAGAATCTCTTCTGGTTCATGTGGAAGTTGTTGAGGATCCAATGAGAGAACTAGAACACTGTCCCCTACCAGATTGTCTGACCTGGCTAAGGCTTTTCGTAACTGACTTACATGAAAGACTGGAAAAACCTTACTGTTGTGTGGGAGTTCTAGTTCATAGGTGACCTCGCCTAGTCTCCTACTGATGGTAAAGGGACCACAATACCTTGGAGACAATTTAGCACACACTCCTGATTTGAGAGTTTTAGAGTCAACTGGGACTCTCAAGTAGACTTTCTCACCAGTGGAGAACTGCACATCCCGTCTGTGTGGATTTGCATAATGCCTGGCTCGATCCTGGGATTGTCTAATGCTACGCTTAGCATGTTCTATCATCTGGTTTAGGTCTTCTAAAAAGTTTCTGGCTGCTTCAACTTTTTCTTGTTTAAACCCTACAGCTGTGGGTGAGCGTGGCTGAAAATTGTACATCAGCATAAATGCGTTGTATCCCGTAGCTGAATGTTTGGTACTGTTGTAAGCAAACTCTAATATCGAGAGATACTCCTCCCAATTAGTCTGCTTCTTGCTGACGTATGCACGAAGCATATCCTCCAGCACTTGATTTACCCTTTCTGTTTGACCGTCCGTCTGTGGATGGTCGGTGGTACTCATATTAAGTTTAGTATGGAGATGATGGAATACTGCCCTCCAAAAATTTCCAGTAAACTTATTGTCCCGGTTGCTGACTATGTCGGAAGGTAGACTGTACAATTTAAATAGCCCGTCTACAAACAACCTCGCTAACTCTGGAGCTCTAACGGTTGTTTTGGTCGGAATAAAATGAGCCATCTTGGTCAGACGGTCAACTGTGACCCATATAGCGTCATTACCCTTTTGGGTTTTAGGCAGGCCTACTATAAAATCCATGGAGATACTCTCCCATTTACCAGCTGGTATTTCTAAGGGATGCAACAACCCTCCTGCCTTTAATCGCTCTGCTTTATTTACTTGATATTTCTGGCAACTAGTTACATATTGGTGGACGTCCTTTTTCATACTGGGCCAGAAAAATTGCCTACGAAGAAGCTCATAGGTCTTCTGTATGCCTGGGTGTCCCGCGCTAGGATTGTCATGACATTCATATAGGACCTGCTGCCTATAATCCTCTGAATTGGGGACACATACTCTATCTCTATAGAGCAAGTACTCATCCTGAATGAAATACTGTTTCCATTTGAGTCCTTGAGTCAACTAACCCTCAACCACTGGGGTTTGCTTGGGTAATACAGGCTCAGAATCCTCAACGTCATCTGACGACGTATACTCGGACTCATCATCATCCTCAACGGAAGCTGCCGTATTTTTGGATGAACTGGCACCAGCCCCGGGAACTGGTTCTGGAGTTTGTAACTGTCTGCTCTGGACTGAGTTCCAGATAGTAGAGAAGAATGCATCATGTTGGCATTTCTCTCTCAAGGACTCGAGTAACTCATTACGAATCTGAGTAAAACTCAGTTCGTTTATCATAGGCATTTTGCTAAGGGCATCTGCTACTGTATTGAATTTTCCACGTCTATATCTGATAGACATGTCAAACTCTTGCATCAACTCTGCCCAACGAGCTTTCCGACCTCTAAGCTCAGGTTGATTGCAGAGGTATCTGAGACTCTCATGGTCTATCAGGACCTCAAAGTTGGCACCATACAAATAATGCCTCCAAGTCTTAAGGGCATGGACTATAGAAAAGAGTTCCTTTTCATAGGCACTGTACCTAGTCTGAACTGGCTCGAGTTTTTTACTCTCGAACGCAACTGGTCGTCCACCCTGAGTTAGCACAGCACCTACTGCAAAGTCGCTAGCATCTGTTTCGACCACAAATGGCTGATTTTGGTCGACGACTTTTAAAACTGGTGCTGTAGCTAAGGCTGTTTTGAGAGCATCAAAGCTCTCCTGTTGTGCGGAATCCCAAATGAACTCCTTTCCCTTCCCCTTAAGAAGATTTGTCATAGGGACTGCTATCTGAGCATATTCCTTGACAAATTGTCTGTAATATCCCGCTAGACCAAGAAAAATCTGAAGTTCCAAAATATTTTGAGGTCTCAGCCAACTGAGTATGGCTTTAACCTTATTTGGGTCCATCTTAATCCCATTTGAAGAGATAATGTGACCCAAATATGCTACTTCTTCAACGAAGAATTCACACTTGGATTGTTTAGCATAAAGCTTATGCTTTCTGAGCATTCGAAACACCTTTCTGAGGTGTTTTAGATGCTCCTTCCTCGTTTTGTTGTAGACGAGGATGTCATTTAAAAATACGACTACAAACTTATCCAAGTATGGTCTGAGGACACTGTTCATCAAGGTCATAAAGGTAGCTGGAGCATTTGTGAGCCCAAATGGCATCACCTTAAACTCATAATGACCGTGACCAGTCCTAAAAGCTATTTTCGAGACATCTTTCGATTTTATACGGACTTGATGATATCCCGATCTGAGGTCTATTTTGCTAAAAAACTTAGCCCCGTCGAGTTGATCAAACAACTCGTCTGCCCGAGGCATAGGGTATTTATTCTTAATTGTGACTTGTGTTAGGCCCACCATGGCTATGGACCGTGCTGAGGCACACTACTCACACTGTCTTGCCCTGTTGGTCATGTACGCTGGGCACGACCCTGACTGTGGTATCTGACCTATCTGTGTTCTCTAGGGTTCGGCACTGGTTACGAGCTCGTAACACGTTGATGGTCTCTTTTGCCTTTGCCAATTCGGTTGAAGCTGCTCCTTTGAACCTATCAAAGCGGCCTTGGAATCCGTGAAGGTCCACTTTGTATGTTTCCACTTTCTTGAACAAATATGCAATCTCCTTCGATGTGACCAGATGATTGGGTATTTGTGTTTGGAGATATGCATCACGCTCAAGGGTGGTCGCATCCAATTCACCTTGAAGCCGTGTGCAATCTAGTTCGGCCATTTGTAATTGCCCCTTCAACAGCTGCACCTGTTGCTTGGCATCTTGCACTGTCTTATTTACCTGATCATGTGCGGTTGTCAGGGCATTTTGCAGGGAGCTGATGTAGGTTTCCAAGCGATCAGCTTGTTGCTGGGCCAATGTCTTTTCACTTTCAGCCTTTTCTTCATGTTGCTTGGCTATCTTTACCTCTCGATCCAGCTGGACAATTTTTTGGCTGATCAAAGTGTTTTCGGATCCTAAAACAGAGATCCTCTGTTCCATTTCTTTTTTTTAATCCAGCATAGACTGGATCACTTGCCCAAGGCTTGAAACTAACCCGAGAGCATCACCAGAATCGATAGTCGTGGAGGTGGCAGCAGTAGGAGACCCTGATAGTACTGTCCGTGGTAGGCATGGAATAGGTGCCAAAGTCTCTTCTTCTTCAAAAATATCCTCGTCTTCAAACCCTTTAGGCACCGTGGCATCGAACTGCTTTGGTAACTTGACAACTGTGTCGACTCGAAGTGTGGTTGGGCTACCCTGTGTGGGTGGTTGTTGATTGGCATCTTCGACACCAACAGTAGCTTCATGGATATGCCCGAATCCTCTTCTAGGGGATTGTGGTTCAAAGGGTGCTGGGCTCTGGCGCATTTCAAAAATTTCGGTGGCCCCATGGGGCTCGGAATCATCGAACATATCCATGAAGAACTGTGTGTTGGGTGAGGTTGCTTCGGTGTGCGAGGGTGAGGCGGCATGGGCAGCTGTGATGGGAATGGTAGGCCCAATGGTCACAGACTATCCTTGTATGGGAGCAGAGGTGAGGGAAGCATCAGAGACGAGGGGAATGGGAAGTTTATTGTGAACAGCAGTAGGGGGTGGAAGCACAGCTGATGAGGTATGCCTAGTACGACGTCGTGACGCGAAAGGTGAGTCAGGTCTTGTTGCATGGACGAGGACGACTATGAGAACTTGAGGCCTGGTGAGATGACTCGGCTGGTGCTTCTTCGTAGACCGAAAGCACAAAATCCAGGTGGAAGCCATGGATTCTGTTTTCTAAGTGAGAAGCGGCTAAGAGGGACAATAGAGAGCCAGTGGCGAACTGCTGCTTTGTATTGGCCTTAAAGCTCGCTTGAGCTCACCAGAAACAGTCTTGAACTAGTTATATGGTTCAAGAGGGGCCTTGGCCAACTTGATGTGGGACTCCACTATCCTGCGAAGGATTTGAGATGTGATGCGGTCTTTCCTGAGGTTGCCAACCATCAGGAAATGATTCAACAATTGGGCAGCGGCGTGGATGGAAGGCTCAGTGATGGCTTCCAGAAGATAACCATCACTAGTCCAATGCAGATCGTTGGTGAGGTCAATGTATGGCTTGATGGCCTGTTTGGCATGCTTGTGATTGGGTGAGGCGTGCGTACCGGATGAGATTCCTATAGCTGCAAGTGCGGCCTCAGTGACGCGCACCTTGTGTGTGGCTCCTTGGAAGGTGATGTAAAACTTGGATTTCTCTTCCTTCCACGTACTGAAGGCAAGAGTGATGAAATCCATATTGATGCGTTCCGAAAAGGCTCTCTCATGAATACCCATTGCAGTAAGTAGAGGCTCCGCAAGGGTCATCCACTGAGTGACCATGCTTGTGCTAGGAAGAATCACGATGTCCGTTGCAGATGGGACATCATGATGGATAGTATAGTGCGGAGACTGGGAAGTATCGGTAGAAGACATGATGATCAGAAAGAAACTATAACCGCGTGAGAATGTATCAGAAGGCAATGCAGAAAATTTGGAAGGCTTTGATCGCAAGAATGCCATCATGTGAAAACATGATTAGATCTAATACTTCATGCAGTAGAACACGTCTTCGTAAAATGTTATCTGATCCACGACGATACAATTGTCCTGCAATTAATTGATAAGGTTGAGCCTTATGAATCAATTGTCTTTTCTGTACTTTTGTCAAAGAGTTATTCGGTTGTCCTAGCATCAAGTACTCAACAATATCTGTCGCCCACTCAGGTACTGCTTCAACATAGAAGAATGCAGCATCTTGCAGTTCATCATCCACTTCAGTATTAACTGGTGCGGATTCAATTCGTGAAACGTGATCGGCTAGATAATGTTGCTTCCCCTTTTTAACCACAATTCAAAAGTCAAATTCAATCAATAATAATAACCATCTTGCAATACGTCCAGTATTACACATCTTATTTACCAAGTAAAGTAACAGTTGATGATCCGTATAAAATGCAAAGTGCGTTTCCATGAGATAGTGACGAAATTTCCGAACAAAAAAAATCATGGCTAGTGCTTCACGTTCTGTTGTTGAATAGTTCTTCTCTGGATCTGTAAAAATCGTATAGGATAACTGGCTGCGTCAAAACTGATCCAATGGCATATTTTGAGGTGTCCGTATGAACATGAAACTCTAATCTCCAATCTGGAGAACACAATATTGGTGCTGAAGATAATGCTTTTTTTTAACTTTTCAAAGGCTTCTAGTGCCTCTACTGTCCAAATAGCAACAATAGTTAATCTGTATATAGGTCGTGCTAAATCCACAAATAAGATAATAAAAATTCGATAGTAGTTCGCATGACCCATAAACACATAAACTCCTCGAATTGTTGCTGGCGGTGGCAATTCCACAATAACTTTGATCTTTAGAATAATCGGTGGCAATACCATGTCTTGATATCACATGTCCAAGCACCACTCCGTGAGAAACCCATATCTGGCATTTTTCTGGATTTAGAGAAATCTGATATTTGCGGCATCTTTCAAAGACTTTCTCCAATCGATCCAGGTGGTCTATATCTGTACTATGAACTCCCAAGTCGTCCAAGTAAATTTCAAGGAATTTCTATAGATCATCTTTAAAGGCAAATTGCATTACTCTTTGGAATGAACTTGGTGCATTACAAAGTCCAAATGGTATTACCTTGTAAGCATAGGTGTCCCATTCTGTTGCAAAAGTAGTTTTGTGGCGATCGGCAGGTGCAATCTTAACCTGGTTGTAACCACTAAATCCATCCAGGAAACAATAAGCTTCCGCTCCAGCAAGGCGATCCAAAATGCTTTCAGTAAAAGGTAACGGAAAGTGATCCTTCCGTGTCACTTTATTCAATGCTTTGAGATTCACACAGATTCGCAATTTCTCCTTTTTCTTAGGAACAATGACAATCGGTGAATCCATTCGGTATGCTCGATCTCATAAATGAAATCGGTGTCAAGCAATCTCTGAAGTTCTTTCTTTATCAAATCTGCCACATTAGGATTACAGCGATAGAACTTTGTAGCCTTTGGTACTGCATCAGGTACTAAAGGTATGGTATGTTCAATGATTGATGTCAGAATACCCTTCAAATCTTGATAAGTCCATGCAAAACAATCTTGATACTTAATAAGTAGCAAACAGAGTGCTTGATACTGTTCAGGAGTAAGTTGTGATCCCACTTGTACAATCTTTTCTGGTTCTCCTGGTTCTGCAAGATTCATTGGCTGCGTCCTAGGTGGGCCATCGTAAACCTCTTCAGATTCCGGCATGTGTTCTTCAGGTTCACGATGTGCTTTAGGTAACATGATAACCACATCATCCAGTGTATAACGTTTAAAATGCTTTGGCATATCATGTTGGACTACATTTGCTTGTTCTTTTTTAAAAGCACTTGTCTTGGATCTTCGTTTAGTCTTCTTAGCAGGAATTGACCATGGAGGTGATGACTTCCGGGATGATAAATCTTTCTTCTCAGGTGAAGACTTCCTAGACGATGATGTCTTGCTGGAGATCTGACTTGAAGAATCATTCTTAACTTTTCCTTTGTCTTTATCCAATAGAGGTGGCACTTCCTTTAAATCAATCTTTTGAGGGGGATTTTCCCATTTCAGGACCGTATTATAATGTTGCTTTGCTTGTTTCTTCGTCATCGAACCTGTCATCCTGTCTCCCTTTAATATAACTGCTTTGGGCGATTTGATTGTTGGTTCATCAAGAACATTACACACTCCAAATTTGGTCGGATCCATATGATGTAGAATCTGTTCATCCGTAAGTTCTGCATTCCCATCATAAGTTAAGGCATGGCTCATTGGTATGAGATCATCCTCAATTGAATCTGGTATAGGTTCCGTTGATATCCAGGCTACATTCAGCACATTTAGTGGGAACGTGATTGGCGTATCCAAAGTTTGATCTAACAAGGAAATCTCGCTCATCTCTGATTGAATATCTTGTTGACACATATATCTTGCTGTACAATCAATTGTTGCAAGAGCTTTGTTCCAATTGACAGTATCCATTTGAGAATCGTAGTGAACGCCCAATTTTTTCTCGGGTCGATCACAAGTGTGATCCGTTGTTGATGAATTGTCATCCGCTTTTTGAACCACTGGCTTGATAGTCCAAGTCATAGGATCAATTTTAACTGCACGTTCACGATTTTCAAAAGGGATTTTGCCGGTACCCCAGTTATGAAATACTTGCGCAACTCGTAACCATGGACGTCCTAAGAGAACTCGATAGACATTTGGTACTTCTGGTAAGTCCATCACGACGTAAGTAATGACGAACTGTACTCCTGCAATCCTGACAGATATATCTTCCACCATTCCTCGTGGATGAACTGTCGTTTGATCAGCTAGCTTAATAGCAAAAGTAATAGGCTTAATCTTTGTAAGGCCCCATTTTGTACATAGCTATGTAGAAATCAGGTTAACTCCTGAACTGCCGTCTATCACGGTTGTTTCTTTAGAAAATTGTCTATGTTGTATTGGCAGAGTGATATTCTTTTGTTCACCCAAGCTGCTCCAACATGTAGTACATCGTTAGATTCTTCAAATCCAACAGAAAAGAGTGGCTCCTGATGGTCTTCTGATTCTTCTTGAGCTAACTTTTGCGCTAAGACTTCTTTTGCTTTCGGCACCAACTTTAGGAGCTCTCCCAATGAGATATTGATCTTGCTAGACAAAATATTCATGAGTGATTCTGTATGCGGTGCTTTCGGTTCCGTCATCTTGAAGGGTTCTTCGTGATGATGTAATTGATCATTCATATCCGTACGTAAATTTCTTGGAGGCTGCAATGGTGAGGACCAAACTTCAGCTATTACTTTAGCAGCTTCAAGTTCCTCTTCTTCTTGCAGATGCTTAATCCACTGTCTCATATCTTGATATCTTCGTTTTTCTGCATTAAGATTTGGATAAACTTCTAATGCTGTTGGTGTATCATTCAATGGTATAGAATCAGCAGGTACTGAATCCACTACTGGTTCTTTTTGCTTTTGTGCTCTGGTGAACACCATCAAGGGTGCACTTGGTTTATTATGAGCTACCGGTCCTTTCTTGATTGTTATCAAATTTACAGGTGCTGTAGCTGGTGGTGGCTTCGGTCTTGCTGGACAGTATTTATAGTAATACCCATATCCACAGTCATGACAAAATGGTACAAATTTTCCTTTATTTGGGCATTCTGCAACTCTGTGAGTTCCTCCACATGCAAAGCATCCAAGTGGTGCTGCGGCCCAATTTCTCGAGGCTTGTTGTTGAGCGACAGCATAAATGGCATACTGTTCTGAAGATCCACCTTCCTGATCATTACCATAGCTCCATTGCTCAACACTTCCGTAAGGTTCCATCAGATTGGCATGAGGAGCGGAGTGCTTTGGTGGGGCAGGCAAGGCTAGACGCTCTGGGCATCCAAGAGTAGATTGTCGTAGTCTTGCTGCTGGATTGCCTCCATACTGTGGATCTCGATATCCCATCTGGGCATACCGTTGCTAAATCATCCGAGGGTTGAAGTTGCAAAAGGCAGTCTCATGGTCAGGTGAATCACACAGATGGCAAACACTGATTTCCATTCGTTTTTTCAATTGAGGACACTCGTTCACTGTGTGATTTCTTGTACAATTAGAACACCAGACATTTTCCCAGGTAGGAAAAGTCTTTGCAAACTTCTCAGGTTCCTTGTTCGCTTCTCCGTGGAAATTTTCCAATGCTTTGATCTTCTCATCAAATTGCAACTGCAACTTTTCCATCTGTTTCTACTGGGTCTTCCCAAGTTTCTCGAACTTATTGAGCATCATTTCTGTAGTAGCATTGACATTCGTTGATGCAATAGTGGTGGATGTCGTAGTAGTCTGCCTTGTTGTATAAGGCAACATACTGACATTCGGCTCATCATCTGAATCTTCATCCTCCTCCCGAATTGCATCGTTCATCGCATTTTGCAAAAGTGCGTACTCATTATGGCGTTTCAGTTCACGTCTGATCCGTTTAGGTAGACCTGACAAAAACCACATAATCATGGCATTTTCATTAATTAGCTCAGGCTCACATTCAGATCTAAGACGTTTCACCCTTTCGATGTAATCTCGAATCGTTTCTCGCTTTCCCATTTTAATTTTACTTAAAAGTAGGAAAGGGTCTTCCATAAACTTCTGCGGTTTGAACCGTGTGATAAGGGCTCATTTAACAACCTCCCAATCCGTATGCTCAGTTTCATCTTGGTTATAGTACCAATCTTGTGTTGCGCCTGTTAAGGCCATAAGGTTCAATAGTGCTATTTTGGGATAAAAACTCTCTGAACACCTTTTTGGCAATTTCTTGGAAAATGACCTTCGCCGATTTCTCAGATGGAAGATCTGACATAGATAAAACTATGGACAACCGGACGAAGGTTTCTAGCACAAGAAAATACAGTTTTTGTGATTTGACGAGGGTAAAAATCAAGATTTTTTGTGATCTGATCAAGATAAATCTTCATCGAACTCAAATATAATGTTCTGGAAACTCGGCAAAGGTTTTGGCGAAGGATCAAGAGTAATACTGGTAATTTTGCAAAAGAGTGACTTTTTTGGCACAAATATGACAATATGACAACTGATCCTCTGAAAACCTTTTTATTTTTGGTATTATTCTTCTCCGACCTGGCAGTAGATAGATCTGAATCACATCTAAGTATAGTGAATTGGGCAAAGGTTCTTTTTCTGTATTTTTTAGGATTTTGATAATTTTTGGTGTTTTTTGGTGGTTTTTCTGATGTTTCTGCTGGGAATTAATCTTTGCCTTTCAAACTAAAGGTTTTGTAAACAAAACCGAAGGCATCTGCAACTCAGCGAAGGTTTTCTAAAAGAGGGTAAAAAGTTTTGGGCTTTGATGACGCTTTTTGAACAAATTTGGCAGATTTGACCGATTTTTGTTATTTTCTCTGATATCCCAGATCCAAATGGATCTTAAGATTAGTGATCTAAATAGCTTTGCCTGTTTAATAATCAGATTGTATTTCAAGCAAGCAAATCCACTCAAAATCTAGCAAATCAATACCAAACTATCTCTACAATGCAATTTTAACACTATTCATGCCACGACAAGATGCCTAATGCAAGCTAACCATCAACCAAACATGCTGCAAACTAAAAAATTGGCGTAGCTCCTCGGCAATGGTGCCAAAATTGTAGTGGGTTTCTTTCCTTGCCTAACCTAAATCCAAGATCTAGTCAATCTAGCATCAAAGAGACGGAGTTAGTTGTCTCGTGGAGGTTCGTTCCCATGAGAGTGATAATATAGTTCATATTTCAACATGAATGGAGGATCTAACACTAACATCCATTAACACTAAGCATTAACACTACATCCATTAACCCTACTTCCATTAACCCTAAATCCACAACAATGATAGAAACTTACTCTTCTCTCTCCCTTTCTCCCTCACAAAAAGCATAAGAAATAGCAATCCCAATAATGATCAAATCCAACAATTAGCAGAATCCAAAGAAAGCATAAGAAATGGAGGAAAAGAGAGGAAGAGCAAGGACATTCATCAATCCATTTCTAAAGAGAACCAATCTGCTTTATTGAAATGAGGAACAACTCAAGTTTGTCTCTTTTTATACTAGAGAGGAGGACCCTGGCCTCTGAATCCTATTGGTCCAGTCTTGTCTCTCTTTTTATTCAAATTTAAAAAAGTGTGGGAACCATCAAAATTGGAGGGAAACCCAGCTTTATTCACTAACTTGACATTTAGGCCCTGTGACATTAAAAGTCCCGCAAAAAGGCCTAAAGTCCTTTTATTAACTTTCTAATCAATCAAATAACTATGTGACTATCGGGTTGGACTTACACATGCAGGGTGCCAAATCCCTCTCACTTATTAACTAGGGTTAGGGTTCCCTTGGGATCCACAAACCCTCCAACAATATTATAGAAGAAGACTATTCACCTCGGTTTTTGAGCACATGCAAAGGGATAAAGACCGTCTTATGACCTTTAAAAGGCTACTTAACGAAGTTCATGTTTGCTTGACTCTTTGAGACGGTTATACGTGTATAGACTCGCTATCTCTTGAATGTCCCTCATGGCATAGACATGGAATTTTGGAAGTTTCGTCTTTTGCAAAGGCAAGAGAGATTTGTAAATTACACATTGCAGATGAGAATGGTTATTCATGTGAAGTTCTATTGGAGGAAAAAGAGATTGGAATTACAAGAAAAAAGAAGCAATATCGATGCCCAATAAAAAAAGAAGTTCAATATGCAGAGCATTTTGGAACATTGAAAGGAACTATGGTCAGTTTGTACGAGTGAATGCATTTCCATCGTATTTATCTAACCATGTGAATGCATTTCCATCGTACAACAAAGCCACACATACATAAGTAATTAGCCTTTCTCACATTTGGATTTAACTCATATTTACAATGTGTATTCCAATAGCCACAATAGGTCTAACACATATCCCCTGGTGGAAAAGAACGAGTTCCACCAAGTTCATTTGTTAGTCTTCTTTTGTCGCTTCATCTTCTTGGTGTCCTTGCTATCGTGTTCACTCTCGCTTTCACTAGATGTATTCATTCCTGAACAATGAGTCACAAACTCACCTTTGCTCTATGAATCGATCACAATCGGTTTGTATCTCATCATCGGAACTGGTGATGGCCAATCCCTGGGTTTTGGTAGGGGGGGGGGGCAATCCATACCGCAATGGCTTGACTAAAAGATTCAGATTGTCATCTATGATGCCTGATACCAATCATGATGTTTGTTGTGTTAGCATCATTTTGTTCAGCCATTTAGTGGTGAGAGGCATGTAAGTTTTCTTCAAACATAGCTCCTGTGTCTACTTCATCGCAATCGCTATAAAATTGTGAAACTCTAAGGTCTCGTACATTACGGTTCGTTTAGTTCCCTTGTTGTCCTTTATTTTTTTGAGCAGCCTTCAATTTGCTATACTCGTTGCTAAAAATCCTCCTCCCAATGAAAATATATCCTCGATAATAGTGGATATAAATCATCCACATATTGTGCTATCGCTGCGTATAAAGCGTCAAAATCCCGGCATACCCCGGCTAGCCAAGGTTGGAACTTACTCTGTCGTTGAATCATACTGTAGTGGACATCGTTATGTAGTTTGAAACCTTGCTCATTTTCATACACATACTCCGGCACAATCATCATAGAACTACCTGTTAGGATTTCAATTCCATCAAGATTGTTCACCTTCATTTTGCCCTATAAAAATGCCCATGACAACACTGCTTGTGCCTTCAAATCAGATGCCAGCCAAAAGTCATACAATTCACCCAAGTGCCATGGCTCTTCCCATTCCTCATTGGTTATGCCCCTTAGCCCTGGTAAGAACACATAATCAATGTTCCAAGCATGCTCTATGTTGCGTAGGAATATCCATGGTTACAAAACGTTGTACAAATTTTTTATCTCCTTGCCCAACATTGTTTTAGGTCACTTTGCTCATGATTTACATGGCAGCGCAACCAAAGATTGGTCTTCCATAACTTGGCTATCGTGTTGTTGACCCGTAGGCATTAACAGAATCTCCTGTCGATTGTTTAATTGATCTTTCAATCTCACCATTTCCGCTCACAACTATTTGACTTCTTCTTGCAACTTCTGATGTTGGGCCTCCTCATCTCGCAGCGTACTTTGCAAATCAACAATCAATGTTTTAAATTTTTATTGTCAAGCATGACTTGCTGCAGGTGTGTTTGTGCTTGAACTGCTTACGAATGTGCTATCCATCCCATACACTGTCCTATTGCATTTTTAGACCCCTCTTGACTAATTTGTGGTGGGCTACAAACCGTCTGCTCAGAGTGTTGTTTGGCTTGAAGCTCTATATTTAAACGTGCAACTTCAGCAATGTATCCTTTCACCTCCTCATTTAACTTCACACATACAGCCTCGTTGGCTTGCAGCTTCCCTTGTAAGTCGGATGTTTGTTGCCGCAACTGTTGTACATCCGCCATCAGCTGTTGCACGTTAGCTTGAGTAGTTATGGCCTCCTGATGGCATAACCAATCTCTGCATTGGTGAGCGAAAGGTAAAAAGCCCTGCTTCTCTACCAGCTCCTCCTCCAACTGTAGATTTTCTTCTTGTAATAGTCCATGCTCGTCGATGAACTGCTCCAATTTCTCTGTGACTCGGGTGCGCAAGATCCTTGTTGTCCAGTTCTTCAAGCTTGCATTATCAATGCGTATTGGGCCACCCGTAGTAAATCCCTTTCATACTCGATGACATCCTTGTATGTGTCTACAAGGCCCCGGCTTCCCTCTGGATTTTTGTAATTCTTTCAAAATAATGGGCATTCTTATCCCGTAATGCCTTCTTGTCATCCTCCTTCCTCTGCAGCTATTCTTTTAGCATTTTTATGCATGCTTTCTTTTCCTACATCCATGCTTGGTATTGGCGCACCTTGGGGGTCCCTCCTCTCAGTAATTCGTAACCTTGCTATTTGTGCATCATATAACGCCTTCCAGTATGCCACCTGCTCCTCTAGTTTGAAATATTCACGTATAAAATCCATCCTGGGTCGTAACGCCGGGGAAATTCTACAGCAGTCCTCAAGAATTTCTAGATTTGCTCCTCGCCTCGATATGAACCGTGTGTAGCTACCATATTGTCCTTCTGGACCTTATCATCTTGTATTTGTAGGGTATTGTCCACTGCCTGATCAACATTAATGTACAGCCCATCAACATATTGCACTACCGGCATGGAGTCCGAATCTCCTGTTGCTTCGTCAGTCTGCGTCGCCCCGTAGTGTTGTTGAGGACTGTAGGAGTCCTACTGAACCTCCGCCTCATACCCTTGTGGTTTTGGGAATGAGACAATACTACTGACTGTCGTTGCTGGCATCGAACTAGTTTGCAACGAACCCACCTCCTGATTAGACAATACTCGAAAGGCCTCGCATATCTTTGTGAAATGTGCTCCCCATTCACTGTACTTCCTAACACCATCCAAGCACTTCTTGAACTGCTTATATGCAATTGTGCCCCAAGGGATTGGTGTCCCCTTCAAAGCGGCTTGGATCAATGCAAACTTTTTCACCGATATGTATTGATTGGTGTGTCATCCAAAGATCATCTGGTTGAACCATCTCCCCAAAGCACCTAAGGACACTGGTTGATAGAGGCTCAGCTTGTACCCTTGTTCTTCATTGAAGGCGTCTGCATAAAAGAACTTCACCATCTGCACTAAAGGTATGTTCATCATATCACCATCCATAGGCAATCTGATGGTGTCCGCAAACATCTACTCTGCGATTGAAATATTGACATTGTGCACTTGTGTGAACCCTTCCTCCACTGATTCCTTCTTGATATTGGTGAAAAATTCTCTAGCCACATCCTCTACGATTTTATTCGGATTGAACTGTTGCAGATGATCTAGCCGCAATTGTTTGAAGTAGTCGGTGATCACCGCACCTTTGACCTCCATGCGTTTAATAAAACTAGAGCCTTTGCTGATAGCTGCCATCACTGCGATGAGTGTTAACTTCAAATCGTCGCAGCTCAGCGTGCAAAAGCTCTTGTGCAAAAGATGATTCTGAATTGGATAATCCATGGTTTTAAGCTATGCCTCTACTCTCATTTGCTAACTGATTTTATGGGCACTTATCAGAAAAGGACACGTATCAATTGCTACAGTCCCATCAAATTTTTTTCCGTACGAAGGAAGTGTTTAAATGTGACTTAATGTGTACTTAATGTAGTGCCATGCTTCGTACCTGCAAAAAAGGTAACATTGGAACTGTAACGACACGCATCACCATTTGGACTCGTAAAAATCATATTAAGACCTGCAATAACCCAAACATGAGAATTTCAACATGAATCCGTAATAACCCGCATCATAGAAGCCGTAGTATAGGATGTACTCATGGAAACCGTAATATAAAATTGGAACTTGTCAGTTTAATGAAATAACCAAAAGCTCTGAAATATTCTCTCAAATCGTAACAACCCAAGAACCGTAATATGAAACTGCAACCCGCCACAATTGTAAAACCGTGAAACTCACAGCACGAAATTATCACGTCCGTAATACAGAATCGTAGTAACGACCGCATCATAGGACCGCAATCGCAACATGAAGCATAAAGATGCTAAGTATCATTTAGTTTGTGGTGATACCTAGCATTCATTACATATTTTACTTTTGCTTAAACAATAAAAGCTCACTTTTAAGATTCTACATACATGTCAAGATTGTCTACTACTACTAAAGATTGAGAGAATCAAAAAATTGCTTGGAATTTTGTTTTCGAATTACTATGGATAAAGACATTGAAACAAAATGCGCAATCTTTTAGATGGGCTTTAGATCAGCTTAAATTTAAAAACATATACGAATTCAACTGATCAGATTTTTTCAGCCCTATATTTAAAAACATATATGAATTCAACAGATAATATTTTTTCTCTTGGAAAACACCACTACCAACTCTTTGCAAACAAAAAATAAAAATAGCAATGAAACTCATAAGAAATTGTCAAAATATGACGCATATTCAGTGTGTCAAATATTGACATGAAACGTGCCAATGACATGGATGCTAACACAAATGTCACATTAAATATTTCATTCTAATTTCTCATTTTAATTCACATTAAAAATTTTATTCTAATTTCACATGTCGATCTAATTCTAGATTCACATTCCAGTCTCATTTGTAATTACCGTCATAATCTACACATTTTAATCTCATTCATCATATTTTTACTTTTAAGTATAAAATTTTATCCGCATCTATCTCTCTCTCTCTCTCTCTCTCTCTCTCTCTCTCTCTCTCTCTCTTTCCTCTTTATCATTTAGCTACAAATCTCTCTAAGCTAGAATCTTATACAATAATCTTTCTCTTTCTCATTACAAAATTCTTTTCACTCTTTTTACATCTCATTTCATAATTTCTTGCCCATGTTTTTATAAAATCCTTCACTCTAATACAATTTTTTCTTAACCTTAAACTATCTTTGTCTATTCTCACTTTCATTTTTTGTAACTTTGTTCAATTCACAATCATGGTTTCATTCATAATCACTAATCTCATTTGGCAACATTTACAACTCTCATCATAGATCTTGTTCAATTCACAGTCATGTGTTCATTCATAATCAGTAATCTCATTCACCGACATTTTATCAACATTTACAAATCTCATCATAATTTTAATAACACACACACACAAATTCACATCTTAATCACACATTCATATCTTCTTAAACTACAATCTTTCAATAAAATATAGATCTCTCTCATTCTTACATCCATAATTCATGATGAATGTAAGAATTCTCTCTCTCTCTCTCTCTCTCTCTCTCTCTCTCTCTCTCTCTCTCTCTCTCTCTCTCTCTCTCTCTCTCTCTCTCTCTCTCTCTCTCTCTCTCTCTCTCTCTCTCTCTCTCTCTCCCCCCCTACATCCATAATTCATGATATCACTCATAAATCTCACAAAATTCCAAGATTTACAAACACCAAGTACTTAAAAGGTCGATCAAAAAATGGACTCTTATCTTGGAGAATGAAAACTTAGATCTAAACTCTACAAAATAGACATAAAAGAAACAAATTAATTTAAACAAACACAGATCTACAATGTACAGATTGAAGGGCATAAAATTCACTATGAGTGTCGGAATAAGTGTTGGTATATTGTTACTAACAAATCCATAGATTTCGATGTCCTTTTTGATATCGTCAGTACCTTGTTAGCTGCAAATTTTACCCCTCGGATGTTTCTAAGAGTGCTTGAATGGTGAATGAATAAAGAGAAAAAAAAACTTGCAAAATAGAACAATCTTTTAATATACTATACACATTGATCTACTCAATCAAAATGTAGCCAAAAGAGAGTAGCAATGTGTGTGTGTGTGTGTGTGTGTGTGTGTGTGTGTGTGTGTGAGAGAGAGAGAGAGAGAGAGAGAGAGAGAGAGAGAGAGAGAGAGAGAGAGAGAGAGAGAGAGAGAGAGAGAGAGATTACAAATGTGCAAAATCTAGCACACAATCATCTTAGGTACATTGCTTGAGAGCTCCATTTTTTTGTCATTGCTTCCTATTTTTGTCACCATCACAAGCATGACAATACAATGGCATTAGTTAAAAGCTAAGACTAGCTTGATGACAAACAAAACAAGGAGAGAGTGTGATAATGAAAGCACTATTCCTTACAATGTGATTGCAACAAAAGGAGGATGAAGAGTAGAAAGAGCAAGAGGAAGGAGACGTGCAAGATCAAGAAGATGAACAAGAGTAGCAAGAAGCAAGAGGGAGGAGAGCACTAAGAGAAAAGTAACCAAGGAGGGAGAGAAAAAGAAAACAAAAAAGAAGACGAAAGGTATATAGAGGGTGTGAAAATATGTCAACTAGTTTTGTTGGTTTATTGGAAAGTGAAATTTCAACATAGAGATACATTTCTTAATGTCAATAATGGCTAAAGAAAAGTGTCCTTACTATTTTTAACAGGTATATAAGTGGTTAAGGTCAGATTTGGAGTACTACTATTGGTTAGTTGAGATACATTGCAACTTGTCACTTATTTCTAGGTTTTTAGTGAAGTACCTAGACGTTGCTATTTTACAACAAGCGGCCACATTAGAGGAGTTCTCAATATCAAAAAGACTTTTTAAGGAATGCCATGTAGGATATAGAAAAATATCAAAATAAAAAAAACAATATTGTTTATTTGCTTGCCCAGACCACTCCCAAGGCCTCCCTAACTCCCAATGATCTAACCACAGTGTCTATAGTCACAGTTAAGAACTGTTAACAATTCGCAGTATAACTTGACTAAATTCAAAAATATTCCCTCTATTGGTTACGAAAAGGGTAATATTTTCACTGGATCTAGAATATGACCACCATCCCCAAAATCAAATCAGGAAAAATTGCAAAATGTTTACATATGCATCCTTCCATGAGAATGGAAATATGAGTGCCAACTACCTATTGGAATGAAAAAATGAGCGGCATTTCCAAATTTGAATCAAGCATACAAGCATGGAGATTGGATTGATCGTACATAGTATATAATATAATCAAAGGTGAGTATTTTGTTTTGCTTCATAGAATCTGGTCATAGTACTTTGATGCAACTGATTACTCTATTATTTTTTTGATGATGACATTATATCATCTACATGTGGATATCCCTATTGATTTGGCACCTTTGTAGAGAAGAGGAGGCAAAGGAATTCAAATATCTGCTGAGGATCATTCTCGTTACAGGGTAGAAGGAAAAAAAAACTTGGATTTATGGATAGATGGATCATTATATCCACAAGATCCAAGCACTTTGACACATCCCACATTCTCTTCAATAACTCATTTAGTTACATGGATATGCAATGGGCATAATGGATTACTAGGATATTGTGAAAGATTGCAGAACCATGGAAAACAACTTCATATAAATAAAGTTCACTTTTTAGATGGTGAGTTAATACGAATATCCTCTTATTGTCATAATAGAGATTGTCATCTCCAAAAGATGTTAGAAGAAAATGAACAACTTAAAAAAAATAATGAATCATTACAGTAGATAACAATCAATATCAAATTAGAACTAGAGCAAATGCAATCAGTCTTACAGTCTATTCATATTGAAAACTTAAAATTATTGAAGGATGTGGATTTGGCAAAGAAGAAGGCTGAAAGTAAGAAACGAAAGCGACAAAGTTGCAAGGATATTCAAACGCTTTCAAAAGGAGGTTATCAAAATACAAGGATCCGTGCATTCAAGTAAGCATATTCTGAATTTTGTAAGATTTTCAATGACATTTGGATTTAATTCAGCTATGGTGATATTCTGTTAACTATCTATTTTTTTTGCAGATCTACATTAGTAGCCCCTCGAAATATTAAATACAATGCTTCACTAGGAATGTCATTGGGCACAATATTGACTTGCAAATCCACTGAGTGTATCATGATGAACAATAGGATTTCAAATATTAAGTATAAAATAGCAAAGTCTTTGATAGTGGACATTCAATTTTTTTTAGATAAGACTATAGTTCAGGGTGCTCGTGATTTTGCAGGTATAAGCAGGGAAGCATATGCAACAATATTTAAACTAATTAGAGAAGCTTTTAAGCAAGTTCAAATTAGACAAGTCCCAATCCCTAGGACATATCACTTGAAGAAATAGAGGGATACATTAAACATAGGTATGCATAAGATCACTCGAACTCCATTTCATATTGAGGATGTGTATGAAACTGGTGGAAGATCGATATTTTATAATTCATCAAACAATTTATTTGTTGATCTAAATTACTTGCTGAGATATGTCGTCACATTCTATGATATAACCTATGAAAAGGTGAATGGCAAAATAATCATAGTACTTAAGTTAGATGAGTCATAAATTGTGAAAGGGTAGAAGATGGAGAGGGTTAGTATAACTCTCATGAATGGTGCTCTATCCCAAACAGAGAACCAAGAAGATTTCAGATTCAGTGTCTAGTCAGAAAATGATATATGGTGGTTGGCAGCGTTTCAGGTAACTAGCCTCATTATTACATTACATTCATTGAATAGTATTAGTACATTGTAAACTAAGTCTGATTAATTCTTTGGACAGGTGCTGAAAGAGGATCATGATATATTATCATGGATATTCTCAAGGACATCTTATCCTAGGATCATCAAGGACCATATGGATGGAGAACTTCTCAATGTTCCAGGAGTTGGAGATTTGAATGTTGAATGGCACTTAGCAGGTGATTTGAAAACATTGAAATGTATGTATAATGTCTCTCACAGTGCTACATCAAAACACCCTTGTTTGTACTGCATGAAAATGGCAAAAGATGTAACTAGAAGTACAAGAATTACTAGAGAATATGCAGATCCAAACTGGAAGCTTGTGTTGCTTGTCCCCTTAAAAAATGTGCATGTTTGCACTTTTCATGCATAAGTTAGATTAATAGAAAAGATCATTTATCTTCGTATAGTTTTTGCTTGGAATACTAAGCCAGCATCATTAGCAAAGGAAGCTATCTCTCGATTAGAAGATGTTTTATCAAAAGCAGGACTCCGTAAAGGACATGTCAAAATTCAGGAAAGAATGGGAACATGCCAACTAAGCCAAGCATATGAGGAGCAAAAGCACGTCGTTTTCTATCAAATCATACTGGTAAGGCTTCTAATATTCAACACTCAGTCTGGACAGATATTATTGCTGCCACTTAGGACTTCGAGAAAGACGGCAAAACCAGAGTACTAAAAGTTGATGCATGGAAAAAGCTTGATAGTATGATTGCTATTTTAAGAAAAGAAAAATACTCTGATATTGATAAGAAAGCTGTCCAAAGGACTTGTGTCGAGTTTGTTAATGCAGTATCAAAAGCATGGGGAGAAGATCACATCACTCATTACATGGTTAGTATAAAATTTTCAAAATGCTTTCAAATTTTCATATATATTTAGATTCAAACATAATACTAACATTATGATTTTGACATATGCAGCACATACTAAGAGATCATACAACATTTTTTGC
Source organism: Diphasiastrum complanatum (assembly GCA_029204225.1). Lineage (NCBI taxonomy): Eukaryota > Viridiplantae > Streptophyta > Lycopodiopsida > Lycopodiales > Lycopodiaceae > Diphasiastrum > Diphasiastrum complanatum. Next base: position 50,644,758 of record CM055101.1, read on the forward strand.
AAATACATATGGAAGCTTGAGTGTATGGTCATCGCAAGGGATGGAGAAGTCACACTGGCAAGCACGAGCAGCATTTCATTGAAATACACAACATGGAGGAACCAATGAAAAACGAAACTACATTTGTCAATTGTTTCAGTGGTTCTACCGTAGAGTTTAGATTTGACATATAACAAAGTCTACACAATACAACAAGTTTAGAAAAGCATGCGAGTTCATACAGGAAGAGAAAATTAGATGATTGATGAGTAGAAAATCATCATTGTCATCAAATCATGACATGTTCAGAATTGCTTTGCAAATTCATTGAACAAGAGAGGAGAAATACCCAATGTAAATGTATTGATTGTATTATACCCAAATACAGTATCAACTATTCATCATCAGATCTTGTATCAGATTCTATGGCAGTATTGTCATGAAGAAATTATCTGCTAGCGTATGCATCTAATAGATGTGCATTATCCTTATTTCCACTAAGCTTAATATAAGTGGAATACAATGAATAATGGGAGCTCCTTAAAGGAACATTCCCATCAGTAAAGCCTAAAATGTCCAAAACATCAGCTTTTTTGACAAAAATGATCTTATTCATCCTAACAGATTTATGTCCTCCTAGGTAAAATGAGAAAGCTTTAACTGCCATTATAAGACTCTCCCCGACTGGGCTCAGCTTGGAATGAGCAATACAGATCTCATTCTTCAGGAAATGCCTAATATAGTGGCCCAGTCCACTGTCCCTCTGGAACGAGGATGTGTGTTGTCTGAAACCACCTCGTCTCGCAGCAAAATCATCTATTATGAGAGCATCCTGCAATAGGAAATATGTTAGCAAAGACACATTCAGTGATTGAAAACATTCAAATGCAAGGAAGATTAAACACTTATACATTCTTCATCATCAACAACAACCAGATCAGGATGATCAATATAATGACCACGTGGCTCTGATATCATGTGAAATTATAGTACTTTAGAATCGTAAATGGATCTACACAAGACCCACAAGAGTGATTGGGCGTTTGCTAATCAATCTATTGCAAAAACTAGACACACAAATTTGTCTAGAATAGTAATTTGACACTTAACAATCAAGAACAATCATAAAGTGTTGATCAAATGATGAAACCCGACTCCACACATGTGAACCATAGGCTGTAGTACGGTGTGCATATAGAGGATTAAGTACAAATTACTTGATTGCATTTGGATCATAAAAACTCAACGTACAATGTGGAGTAGTAGGTCGAGATTGCCAATGAGCCACAATAACATATCTCACGGATTTTGACATTAGAGACAATTTGGCTTTGGAAAGGGCCCTATAAGGATTGCCACATAGGATGACTATTTTTTGGCAATGTTAAATACTAAAATAAAATTTTTCTGCCCACACAGTCTTCGATGGCTAGCTATTATGTGCATAATATAGTCTGTGGCTGTAAAAAATCATAACTTTTGAATGGAAGCTTGGATTGAGACGATTATGGTGCCATTAGAAAGCCATCAACGAGAACTTTTGAGTGTCACCCAACAGTTCCAAGCTATGGTGAAGAATTTATGGCCAGTCAAAGTTTTGGTCGGTCAACACTTGGTCAACCCGATATCTCTTTCAAGAGCAGTTTTGACCAAGTGTTGACCGACCAAAACTTTGACTGGCCATAAATTCTTCACCGTATCTCAGAACTGGGTCATCTTGGATGTTCTTGAAAAGCTCTCGTTGAGGGCTTTCTAATGGCACCATAATCGTCTCAATCAGAGCTGTCGTTCAAAAGTCACATTATTTTTTGCTGAGTTGCATACTATACTATAGATAAAATGGCTTATTTACGAGCTGCCCGCGACACAAAATTAAAATTCTTCTAAAAAGAAAAGAAAATCAATATATTTTTGAAAGGCCCCTTTTGTGCTCAAATTTTCTCTAATGCGTGGGCGTCCGACGGATTTTCAAAAATTTCATAATCCATCGCAATTCGACGTGTTGGAATCTGAATCTGGACGTCCGACGACCAGGAAACTGTGGTGGCAACCCATTTTCAAAGTATACGTTGGAATCCGACATGACGGATTCCGACATGCCAATGTGGATATGACGTGTAACATACATAAAATAAACAAAAATACATGTCTGTTGACATGGACGTCGGAATCCGACGTCCGTAAGATTCCGACGTCCATGTCAGCAATCCGAAATGAACGACAAGGTATTTGACGTTTGACGTCCGACGAGTATAGAGGTCTGACCGACACGGACGTCGAAATCCGACGTACTTTTGACCCGTCGAATTTTGACGTGTGTGTGTGTGATGTATTTTAAAATTTGAAAGTGCAAAAAGTAATGTGTGAGAGAGAGAGTGAGTGAAAGATAGAGAAGATGTGTGTGTGTGTGTGTGTGTTTGCCATTTTGTGTGTATATTGATAATAGTGTCATTTTGTGTGTGTAAGAGAAAAGAAAGTGTGTGTGTGTGTGCGCGTTTTATGATTTAAAAGTTTTTGAAAGTAATGTAAAAGGTAGTGTGTGTGTGCTTTATTCTTTGTGTGTGTGTTTTATTTATAATCTGTGTGTGTGTGTGTGTGTGTGTGTGTGTGTGTGAGAGAGAGAGAGAGAGAGAGAGAGAGAGAGAGAGAGAGAGAGAGAGAGAGAGAGAGAGAGAGAGAGAGAAGATGTGTGTGTGTGTGTTTGCCATTTTGTATTGATTTTGTATAGTGTATAGTGGTAAAAGATCATTGTGTGTGTGTGTGTGTGTGTGTGTGTGTGAGAGAGAGAGAGAGAGAGAGAGAGAGAGAGAGAGAGAAGATGTGTGTGTGTGTGTTTGCCATTTTGTATTGATTTTGTATAGGGTATAGTGGTAAAAGATCATTGTGTGTGTGTGTGTGTGTGTGTGTGTGTGTGTGTGTGTGTGAGAGAGAGAGAGAGAGAGAGAGAGAGAGAGAGAGAGAGAGAGAGAGAGAGAGAGAGAGAGAGAGAGAGAGAGAGAGAGAGAGAGATGTGTTTTGTATTTTGCATTGGTTTATAGAGGAGGAAGTGTGTTTGTGTGTGTTTAGCAATAGTGTATGAATAGATAGTATGTTTGATAGTAATTGAATTTTAGATTTGTAGTTATTAGAGAGAAAGAGGGGCAAGTGTGTGTGTGTGTGTGTGTTTTGCAATAATGTATGGATAGATAGTATTTGATAATAATTTAATGTTAGATTTGTAATTTGAGAGAGAGAGAGAGAGGTGTGTGTATGTGTGTACTTTTGTTTTAAATTTAAGTGTTTTGTATGTGTGTGTGTGTGTGTGCAGCTATTTGAAAGTGCGTTTTGCAATTTGCATTGATTTAAGATTTGAGAGACTAGAGATAGAGAGAAGAATTGTGTTTTGAATTTTGTATTGATTTAGGATTTGAGAGAGAGAGAGAGAGAGAGAGAGAGAGAGAGAGAGAGAGTTTTGCATTATGCATTGGTTTATAGAGGGGGAAGTGTGTGTGTGTCTTTTGCAATAGTGTATGAATAGATAATGTTTGATAGTGATTTAAAGTTAGATTTGTAATTTGAGAGAGAGAGAGAGAATTGTGTATGTGTGTGTGTTTTCCATTTTGAATTTAGGAAGTGTGTATGTGGGTTATGATTTAAGTTTTAGGGTAGTAGATGAATAGATAATGTTTTATAATAATTGCATGTTACATTTGTAATTTGAGAGAGAGAGAGATTGAGATTTAGGGTAGTAGATAAATAGTTAGTTTTTGATTATAATTGAATATTAGATTTATAGAGAGAGTTACGTTGATTTAATATGATAATATATGAATAGATAGTGTTAATGTAAAGGGAAATCCTACCTACGGTGGCTTAAGGCCCGTAAAGTGGATCTAACACCTAGAAATATCTAACCATTACTAGACCATATCTAAGCTATTGTGTTGGAAGATTGATTCAATTCATGCAAGATCCTAGTGAGGATCGACCTTGTTTGTATTTTCAGATTCAGAGGAAAGTTGGTGAGGATTTGGGGCCAAGTACGAGTCGCCAAACATCAAACACTGACATAGGTCAGATGGCCAAAGTAACACAATAAGTGTTGCACCAATCGCAGCAGACTCAGGGACCCAATTCTTCATGGGAATTAGTTGATATTGGTTGATCAGATCGCTGACTTTGTCAACAATTATAAGTCCTAGGTTACAGTAGGGTAGTTGATTCATATTGCGACTTATTTGGTGGACTCGATACATTGAAACCCTAGATTTAAATGACCTGAAGGACTACCCTCAGCACCGGTCAACGCTATCGTGCAATCAATGGAACAAGATATTGTTTCGACATTGGAAATTAATATTTAGGATCTTAACATTGGAGATGTCCAGATTGATGGTGGAATAGCGGTGAATATTATCTCTAAAAAAACATATAGCAAATTAAAAATATATCATTGCAGAAAAGCCAAGTATGGATAATCATACACGGGATTACCCGGTCGGGGAAATCCCGAAAGTTTCGATGTGAATTAAAGGATTGAAGTTCTTATTGAATTTTGGGATTATGAGACAATCTGTTGGAAAGAGGTGTGTAAAAGATAGGTTGAAAAGAATCGAAACAAATGAATTCAAAGAGAGAAATGCTCACTATTCAATACTTGATGATTGATCTTCAATCTTCAATCTATAAGATGTAGGCATATGAACAACTATTTAGAAGATCATCAAGAACTTGTGATTGTTTCAAGAAATAGGACCATTGTTGAGGAAGAATGTAAAACCAGAAATAGATTTACAAGTGTCTACATCTCCTGCCCAACTTGCATATGTGAATCCAATGAGTAAATTGAGTTTGTCATTGTCGACTGCTCCATAACAAATGCAAAAGTCCATAGTAGCGCGAAGATATCTCATGACTCTAATAAAAGCCTTCCAATGTGTCACACCAGGGTTGGTCATATACTGACTTAAGGAGCTGACTGCAAAAGCTATGTCTGGCCCGGTACAGATCATTGTGTACATAAGAGATCCTATTATCGAATGATCAGGATACTCACGCATCTGCTCCTCTTCAATTGTTTGGGGACACTGGTCCTTTGACAATTTGAGACCTGGTTCCATTGGTGAGAGAGCTAACTTGCAATTAACCAGATTATATGTGACTAACATATTGTAGATGTACCTCTTCTAAGTAATGTAGATCAACTTTCAATTTGTCTCTGTGGATTTGAATTCCAAGGCAGAAATGAGCTTTGCCTACATCGGTCATGTTGAATTCAGAAGATAGCAATGATTTGTCTTCTTTTATCAGATCGATATTGTTGCCGAAGAGCAATTTGTCGTCCACATATAAAAAGATAATGATAAAATACTGTTGCATTGTCTTGAAGTAAACATTTGAATCTGAAGAGCTTGGTCTGTAGCCATGATCAATAAGAAAAGTATTGATCTTTTGAAACCATGCTCAAGCAAATTGCTTCAAGCCATAAAGTGCTTTATGAAGTTTACACACATGATTGTGTTTACCTTCGATAATATAACCTTCGGGTTGCACCATGTAAATGTCTTCTTCGATAACTCCATTGAGATATGTTGTTTGTACATCCATTTGATGTATTTCCAAATCTGCTGTAGCAGCAAACGATAATAAAAGTCGGATAGAAGAATGATTGACTACTGGACTGAAGGTCTCAGTGTAATCGACGTTGTATAACTGAGAAAAACCTTTGGCGACAAGTCAGGCTTTTCTTCTATCGATGCTTCCGTCTACTTTCTACTTGACTTTGAAAATCTGTTTGCAATCAACTATGTTTTTGCTAGCAGGTAATTTCACAATTGTCCATGTCTGGTTCTTGATAAGAGATGAATACTCTTTATTCATAGCTTCTTTCCAGAGATCGAAATTGGGTTGATGAGTGCCTCTTCGACAATCATCGACTCGTGAACAAGATAGGGTCCAGACTCATCGATATACCTTATAGGTGGTCTCCTAGTTCTTGATGATCTTCTGGGGAGTAGAGGAAGTTGATCATTTTCATCATACTGTAGTTGCTGGATTGCAACATCATCATCTTCGGATTCGCCGTTGATATGTTGTTCATCTAAAATGGACGAGCTTGGACCTTCAATGGGAATAGTCGACTGAGGAACCTTGAAATTCAATATGTTAGACGAGTTAGACAAGTCTGCTACATGGGCTTCGCCTTTTCCTATGAGGTCGATAAACTGATCTTCGATGAAGATGACATCGTGGCTAGCAGATATCTTCGTCTTAATGGGATCGAACAACTTATAAGCTTGATCTGAAGTAGTGTAGCTAATGAAAATACATTTGATACTCTGGAAGTCGAGCTTCTTCCTGAGATCATGAGGTATCTGTGCATAAACAGTACATCCAAAAACTCGTAAGTTTGATAAAGGAGGTTTGGTACCTGTCCAAACTTCAAATGGTGTTTTGTCTGAGGGATGTTTAGTAGGACATCTATTTTGAATATAGGTTGTTGTTGAAACAACTTCAGTCCAGAAGGACTTCGGAAGTGTCGCATGTGATAACATGCATTTTGCCGATTCGACTAAGGTTTTGTTCTTCCTCTCAGCAAGACCATTTGACTGAGGCAAATATGAGGTAATGTATTGTTGCTCAATGCCGTTGTTGAGACATTACTCCTTAAATCTGGTGGAGATGTATTCTCCCCTGTTGTCAGGCCTCAGTGCCGGACCTTAGTGCTCTGATTCATTTAGCAGTTTGTTTTTCTACATGCTCTTTGAATAGTCTAAACTTGATGAAAGCTTTTGATTTCTGTAGCTGTTCTTCTGGAGAATTTGTCAATAAAGCTAATGAAATAGTTTGCATCTAGCAATGATGGAGTTTGCATAGGTCCACATATATCTGAATGAACAACATCTAACAGATCTTTTGCTGCATACCTATGACTCAATCTAAATGGAATCCTAGTCTGCTTTCCAAGGATGCAGCTATGGCAGACAAGGAGATCGACTTTTCCAGAAGGATAGTCGAGATCAAGTGCTAGGGATTGTCTGAACATGTACAAAACAGATGCATAATTCAAGTGTCCTAAGTGATGATGCCATAGTAATGCTTTATTGACAAGAACATAGGTCTTCAAGGCTTGACTAGAATCAAAATAACAATGTGCCAATCTATATAAGTATCCATGTCTCTTGCCGAGTGCAAGGATCTTATTATTCCTATCGATAATTCTGCATTGATCAGACTCAAACTCCACCTTATGACCTAAATTTGTAATTCTACTTACTGATAATAGATTTGTAGAAAGTTCAGGAACATACAAGACTTTTGACAGTAGATTAAATTGATCATGCTGGAATCTTAATCTTAGAGTACCTTCACCTTCGATAGTGTGAGTGCTATCATCACGAAGATGAACATATTTCTTTGCGTTGTAAGGCATATAGGAATTGAAAATCTCACAATGATTCATCATATGTTGAGTAGCTCCAGAATCCAGAAACCACGAATCATTCAAATTCGCGTATTTGTCTTTGACCATAAAAACGCCTTCGTCCATTTCGACTTCAAGAGATACTTTAACTGTATTTGCTTGTTGATCAAGTTGCTTGGCTGCTTTTTTCACTTTGAGAAGTTGGCAATCCTGGATCTCATGGTTATTGCATTTGCAATACATGTAAAACATCTTCTTTGATGAATGTGAATTCGATGATTGTTCTCGACTTTGAGTCTATTTTTGATTCAATGTAGGCTGCTTGGAGCTTTCATGCTTCTATCATTTTGAGCCCTTGTTGACATATAGAGCATGAGATGAAGAGGTAGACAGAATGTCTTGACTTCTTCGATTATCTTATTGTAGCAACATGGTTATAACTATGGTAAGAGTTAAATTTGAGTGTGACGTGATGATCATCACCCAGTTCTCATATGTAGAGGGCAGGCTTGAAAGTGATGTCATAATTGTGTCTTGATCGTCTATAGTGATCCGACAGTGGCCATCTATTACAAGAGATTCTTAAACTTAATATGATTATGAAGGGAATCATTGTTTGACATCTTGAGTGTGAAGAATTTCCTTCGAAGATGTAACTTGGTAGTTATGTCTCTCACATCATATAGTGAGCTCGGGATGTCCCAAACTTCTTTCAAAGCTACATGGCCAATCTGAGTATTTGATATATTGAGGATACTAAGTGCAAAAGCTTTACAATCCTTTAAAGTATTCTTTGTCGTATTCAGGCTTTACTTTGATACCTGTAACAACATCCCACAACTCATTGGCGACTAGCAAGGTCTTCATCTTAAATTTCCATAAATGATAATTGGATCCATTCAACTTGTTTGCGATAAGACCGGCTTTACTTTGAGAATCCATCTGGAACTTTAGTGTGTCGACGTTAAGAGAGATACCATGCTATGGAAAACAATACTCTGATACCGAAAACAAATTGATTCGAATTGAAGAATAATTTGATATCATGAAAGATATCAACAAGTACAAGAGCTTGCGCTCTGATAGAGTATTAGGCCTTGGAGAATCAACGCTCTGATACCATGTTGGAAAGAGCAGTGTAAAAGATAGGCCAAAAGAATTGAATAAAAATAATTCGAATGACAAGAAAGAAATCTTATCGTGCGCAACCAAAAAAACTATCTTCCTCTTTCTCTATGGATGACTACGCCTATCAATTTCGAACAAAACAATAGTGATAGAAATCATGATCGATCTTATAGTAACTAACCTTGAAATCATTAGTACTATAGTGATTATGCAACCAAACATTTAAGCATTGAATTATCAGACAAATAATCTATCGCAAAGAATTACAGAAATGCATACATTTTGAGACAAAGCTGAACATAATAAGAAGATAGTATTGATTCAATATGAAAATGAAACAGGTGTAAATGAGTAAAACAAGTTGAGGATCAAAGCCGCATACTCTAAGCTATCTATGAGCAACTAAAGAAAAGTCTGAATTAAGCGCAATGCTAATAAGCAGTGAGTGCAATAGCAATCTCTTAATCAACTCTAAAGAAGTGAACTAGAATGCTCAAGAGTGTTCAAGTTTAAAAGCTTGAGAGAGAAACACTAACTATTCAATACTTGATGATTGATCTTCATGCGTCAATCTATAAGATGTAGGAATATGAACAACTATTTATACTAAGCAATTAGGTCATCAAATGCATCCCCTAGTTGGTTGTGATGTGCTGGCATCCATCTAGTTAGGACTTCTCATAAATTACTTGCTCGATGAATTAATGCAAGTCGGTGGCTTTGGTCGTAAATAGTCTATTTGTAGATTTAAACATAAAGTGTAACTTTGGAGAAATGAACGTAAACTGTGATGCGAAAAATGCGAAGGTCTTCGCCAATGTCATTTTTTTAACATTTGAGTCATCTGGCATTTTGTGAAAAACCCGAACTAAGAAAAAATCCCAAAAATGCCGACACTGTGAGCCGTTTCTAAGTAATTATGTAGACTGTGTAAAAACACAAAAAAATTTGCAGGCCTGGATAAAAGTTGGACGAAGATTAGAATGTTGATTAGTCGATTAGTAGGAGAATATTCTAGCCCTATCCACAGGAGCAAATGTAAATCTTTTTTTTTTTGGAAAGACCTTGGTTACGGGCTACAAAAGGTGTACATGATTGGACGACAAGAATTATTACTATTCCCGCGGAAGGAAGGAAGATTCAGGTGCAAACGCATCAGAGAGGATTGCTTCTGTGGTGCTACCAGTTGGCGTTGAAACTGTCGAGGAACTACTCTTCCAGCCAATGTCTGAAGTATCAAAGGAAGATTTGCACTTGACAAGTTTTTCCTGGATTATATACCAGTTGGGGAAGTGCATTTATCTATGGTGGTTAACCTATTTGCTGCTAAAGCAGTGGATTCTCATTCATCCGAAGCGGACCAGGTGAAAGATGAAGATACAACGGATGACATACGAGCACCATGGCCAAATAATTTTCTGAAATTATTGAGGAATCCATGACTTTAAAGGAGGAACCAGCCCGATTGAGTCCAACATAGGTAGCTAGGAAAAAAATTATTCGAATTAGTTTGGTGACAGATGATGATCCAAAGTATATATTCATTGGGGTAGAACATGATCTTGATTTTATTATGACAGCCATGGAGATGTTGAAAAACTATAAGGTTGTCTTTGCCTGGTCTTATGATGAATTACGAGGCGTAGCAAAAGAGGTCTACTAGAATACAATTGATGCTAGACCAGTTCGGCAACAGAGACATCAGATGAATCCAAAGCATGTGGATCGGATTAGAGCTGCAATTGAAAAATTAGTGAGTGTGGGGTTTATTAGAATTCAACAACAGCCTTTTCAAATAGTGATGACGAAGGCATTTTATGATTACTCAGACAAATTTATGAAAATCGTCTTGAACGATTTTTGTCTATATGTGGATGATGACGATCATTTGGATTATTTGGAAAAATGTTTCCAAAGATGTTATGAATTTAAAATTAGTCTTACTCTAGAAAAGTGTACCTTTTGTGTGTAGAGAGGAGTTTTATTAGGAGAATTCATTTCCAAAGATGGATTGTTCATTGATCCGGCTAAGATTGTAGTCATTAAGAACATGCGTTTTTAAAAGAGCCCAAAAGAAATGCAAATAATCTTAGGAATGATGGGCTATCATCGATGGTATATTTATGCATATGCAAATATGACTCGTATTTTGTATGAGGTCCTCAAGAAGCAAGCCGTCTATAGGGTAACTATTAACTGGTATAAGGTGTTCCAGGATTTGATTGACGCCGTTGATAAATGCACCAATATTGTGACCTTCAGACTGGAGTAAACCCTTTCAAGTTCATGCAAATGCATCCAAGGTAGTTGTAGGTTGTGTTTTCGGCAACCATAAGAGGAGAAGAGTTATGATCATCTTGTGTACTATGCAAGCAAATTGCTGACACCTACAAAGAAAAAGTATTCTATGATAGACAGGGAAGCGTTAAGCGTAATTTTTGCTCTTTGCAAATTTCATCATTTTCTATTGGACAATAAAAGATTTTCTTTACAAAAAATAATAGGGCTTCAATTTCAAGTTTGAGATTTATGATTTTGGACTTGAATTATGGGGCAGAGGGTTAAAGTACAAGCCAAAAAAATTATGTTTTTGGGTTATGTGGTGTATGTTGATGAATCAATTGATAACATTGGAACAAGATCTTACCTAGTTTTGAGTGACTAACTCCAATGCCAATTAGAATGGGTCTAAATCCAACCTTGTCTACAAATCTTCTTCCCAAAAATAGCAAACACTATATAGTTCGTTATTGACATAAAAATTTCTACCTCTAAGTTGAAATTCCAAGTTGGCCTCAAAATTTCCAAAATAACTCACCTAAACTAGGTGTATATGTCCCATCAACCGCTGCTATATCTCATTCGTAAGCATGCGATTGTTCGTAGGATTGCATGGTGGTGGATGATTTCGTTTGAAGAATTTGAGTTTGATATTTGAATTCAACCAGGCAGAGTTCACAAGCTAGTGCACTAGTTGTCCCAGATTGAGACGAGTAATGTAGAGGAAGATGGTGATGAAATGCTACGGGCACAATTATTTATTTTAAACTGGTCATGGATTCAAGATGACATGAATCTTAGCAAAGCAGGTGTTAGAGAAAGGAAGTTCATGGCATGATCTTTTACAACCGGCGTTATAAGACATTGCACGACTTATAAGACATCCACATGGTTTACACCTTTCCAATTAGTTTATGGTGTGGATGCGCCTTACAAATTTGTGTTGCCAAATATGCATGTGCAAACTGCTCATAATTTATCGTTGGATGAGATGCTGTGAGAACAATTACATGTTTTAAAGAAATTAGAAGAACATTGTGGGTATGCTTACTGGCGAAACTGGATAGCTAAATAGCAGCAAGCATGGTGGTTTGATCGGCATATACATGAACAAGATCTACAAAAGGGAGACCTAGTGTTGTATTACTCGGGTAGTATTATGAATACCTTGAGATCCAAGGATCAACACTAGGAAGGGCCGTATCAAATTTTGGATATATTCAACAATAATGTGCTGATTTCGTGGCATTGCTCGTGGCATAGTTCTTAATACGCTAAATTGATTGCGATTTCTAAATGAGCGAATGGGCTAAATCTACGTCTAATTGACATCAAAGGCTTATTGCACAAATTGGCTTGTGATTCAAAGAGGAAACAAAAGAGAAAATCTTTTTAAAAGAATTTGAAAACATGCAAGCTCTTGGTGCTGCAGGAAGATACTCGAAGGAACAGATTCTTTACTTCATCGACAGTTGACTCTCACACCCTATACACAAACAAGAGCTTGTATAAGCAAAAGAATGAAGGCTCGAAACAATCAAAGTTGAATAAAAAACCATCACAAGGTTGAGAGCAGTCGAATTTGCCAACTAAGAAGAAGCTCTTCTGCAAATACTACAAACGACGAAGCAACCATGAGATTCAAGATTGCCGCATATTCCTAGCCAAGAACAAGAACAAAAGGCTATTGAATTAGACGGCAAATGCAACTACAAAAGCAGGTTTTTCGATTCTATAGCCACTTAGCACATGACCATCCTTATCGACTGTTTCGAATACTATATTTCTTACAATACCAAGAAATATATTCACCTGGACGACAAAAGCACACATGTTATTGAAGGTGAAGGCACTACAAGATTACACTTTGAGAATGATTGATTCAAGCTACTTTTAAATGTTTTTCATGTACCAAATATTTCCGCAAATTTGCTCTCTGTAAGTAGAATTACATAATTAGGACAAGAAGTACAATTCAAATAAAATCAATTTAAAGTAATATATAGGACAAACAAAATCCTAGCACTCGAAATGGAACATGGATATTTGAATAAATTAAGTCATTGCTACTCCGACAATAATCAAGCTCGTAGTACTTCTATTCAATTTAATAAAGGCATTATAGACTTGGTCATTTGAATTATGCTTTTGTATCGGACATGCCTAAAAAGTCTGTGGTACTTGACCTTGATTATCCAAATATGAAAGTGCAGCTACCTATCTTCCAAGATTGTATCATGGGTAAGAAGACTAGATTGTATCCATTTTTCAAAATTTGAAATTCAATTGTACCAAGGTATATTACAAGATTTTGGAGAGGTTTTTGCATGGAGCTTAGCCACTTTAAAAAGAATACCTAAGAAATATGGTGAACATTGAATCAATCTAAAGCCAGATGCTTTGCCAATAGGCAAACAAAATATCGAATGAATTCGAAATATACATTGGGAAATATTTGTGTATGTAAAGATTTCCGAAAGCTACCAAAAAGAATTATCATTCTTTGCCATTCAAAGATTCAATTCTGGATAGATTTTCTGGGTATAACCGAGTATAGAACAAGAAGAAAGATCAAGATAAGACTAGCTTTCCAATAGATCAAATAATCTATGCATACACTAGAATGCCATTTAGGCTATGCAATGCTCCCGCAACATTTCATAGGATGATGACTGTTAGGGGGTAAAATAATCGCCTAACTACCCAACACTAATCTTTTAACATAAACAGCACTATAAGCAACCTCTTAAACCCAAGCTACCACATACAATGGACAATAATTGAAATGAAGGAGTAAACATTTTACATTAAACAGTAATTAACATTACACCAACATGACATAGAGAAAATGATACAAACTGATGTATAAACTTAAACTGCAAAGCCTGCAACACAATCCTATGTCCCAACTGCTAAAAACGTCTTAGGCAAGGTAAATTCTTCTTGCAGCCTGCAGCTTGACATCAAAGTTGTAAAGCATAACTCACAATTAGCTCTCACCCTTCTGAAAATATTCCATGAATGTTCTATATTTCGTGGAAATAGCCAAGGTTGCAGGGCCTTGTATACGCTATTTACCTCCCTGCCCAACCTGGTTCTGGTTGCTTAACCCTATGCTACTGCGGTATGGGAACCAAAGTTTGATCTCCTGTTAAAAAACCCCCAAGCTTGCTATTGTGGTTGTGTAGCTGTGTCAGCCCTTGGCATAGTCCCCCTGATGGTGGTGCATTCCTTCTTTCGAGCAGTTTCCACTACTCGCACTTCGGCTTCCTCCTGAAGTTTGTTACATTCATCGTCTTTGTCATGGAGCTGAACCTCCATACCAGATAACTGCTGCTGCAGTCGTTGCAAATCTGCCATGGACTGTTGCAAATTAGTTTGCTCCTGTATCGCCTCTGGATGCGATAGCAATCCACTACATTTAACCGAAAGAGATAACATCCCCTGCCTTTCTGCAAGCTTCTTTTCTAATTGCAAATTTTCCTCCCATACAATTGCTCTTCCACGTACTACTCTATCTTGTCAGCTACTCTTGTGGGCACTATGGTCTTTGTCCATTCCTTTAGCTCGACATTATCTATCCAAACTGGTCCCCCCGTAGTGATGCTAGTGAATTGAGATTGCAAAAGCTCCTTGGATGTTTACGTTGTATACAGCTCCCTCTACAGTTGAGTACTCCGCTCAAAATACTGAGCATTCCGTTCGTGTAACGGATTGTTGTCCTCCTCTTTTCTCCTTGTCCTGTCTTGAATGCTACTTATGCGTGCATTCAGTTCATGCACTTGTGCTTGATACGGGAGCAATTTTGCGCCTCCTCGTCCGTCGCTCCATTTGCTGTAAATATAATGTATGCCAATAAGCGGCCTGGTCTTCCAGAAATTGATATTGTCTTACAAAATCTATCCCAGATTTCAATCCCGGGGAAAAATTATTAGCAACATGCAAGAAATTCTTGATGTTCACATCATCAACATATTGCGAGTTCTCCGCCAATATTGCAGCATCCTTAGGTTGGTCAAGAGTCTCCGGCACTAGTTTGTGTGCTGGTGTAAAGTCGTGTGGCAGTCCTCCATATGCATCCCCATTATGTTGTTGTGTCTCAGCCGAATCTCCTGTCAGTCCCTCCAGCAGCCCTATGTCCTGTTGCGGCCCCGGACTCAATGAATCGGACGGGACTTCTGCATTATCTCCTGGTAATTCCGACAAGGACATGATACTGCTCAAAACTGGCTCCTCAATGGAAATATATTGAAGTAGCCCTGCCTCTGGATTAGTTAAAACACGAAAACTTTCGCACAATTTTGTGATGTGTGCAACCCATTCACTATACTTCTTATCGCTTTCCAAACATTTCACGAACTGTGTATGAGAAATTTTCCCTCAAGGGATTGGCATTCCATGCAATGCAGGTTGAATTAGTGCAAAGATTTTACTGATATGTAAGGTTCAATGTGCTTCCCAAAAATGACTTGATCCATCCAACGTCTTAATAAGCCCAGCGTAGAAGGCTTGCATGGGTTCGATAGCTCATAGTTACTAACGAGCTTCTCTCACATCCCCAGAAAAGAGGACACGTACTCTACTATTTTCCTAAAAGATTAATTAATGCAAATACCAGTCGTCTCATTGATATAACCCTCTTTTAATGTAACAGTAACTTCCTCTCATACCACACATCAACATATATTCATCCTATTCTTTTTATCCGCCGTTTTATTAAAAGACTCAACATCCCTTTTTTAAAAACCGCAAAACCGTAACATACCACCGCAAAACTTAAAATTACTCCTAACGCCGTAATTATGTACAATAACATTTAAATGTAAAACAATAATTCCAATAACATCACAAAACCAGAATTTTTTTTTGTTTTGCTTTTGGGTTTTCCAATAAATTATTTCTAATACTAATTCCTTTTCTTCTTTTCCACCTCTTTTTTTTCATTAAACCACAAACATTCCCAATAATAGAAAGTCTACTGACAAAAGAAGTGTAAATATCAACTTGATAATAAAAAAGTGTCCAATCCATGACCTTCTGAGGAACCAAAAAAAATGATGCACAACCGCATCATAAGAGAACGTGCGCAACTCAGCCGAAAATGCTGTGCAGAGTGTCCGCTATGAAGAGTACCACAACGAATATCAACAATCCAACAACTAAAAATAGCACTGCATCGATTCCAAACAGCCTGTACTCTCTGTTCCATACCGCAAAGTCCCTCAGTTGTTCTCTCTTTCTTTCAATCATCTCTTGATTGATGCTTCCTTATCAGCTCTTGAAAATTCACCGGTTCCCCAAATTCTTCCTCAATCGTCGCATCACGCGCCTGGCGTCGATGTCGACGAGGTCGCCTTGGTACATTATACTCAGCCATTAATTCCTTACAGTAGATCGTATCAACATAGCAGAACAGTTCTCCCGTAAAGAAAATTCTATAATCCCCATAAAAAAGAAAATTCTCCAAGCCCCATAAAAATCCCAATCATAAAGGTTCGATACTGATCTGCCCCCAGAAAGAACAACTCCCGGTCTCAAAAGAATAACGACTGATTTACTTTCCAAAACAAACAATGACGTGTTACTCATACGTGAGTTAAATCACTTAACTCATTTGAGAATCTCTACAGCATACTGCATCCAGTCTATTGTGAAAAACTTATCTCCAAAGCAAGCTTTGCCGTCTCTGTGTCTTTCGCAGAAATCTTGGTAAGGCTACCGGCCTACCGCTGTACCCTGAAATAGCTTGAGAACGTTGTGAAGATAAAAAAATTATGAAGTAAAATTCGCCTTGAGATTGTCGACGAAGCCAGGAACAGATTATCACTGACTCAGAGGTTCGAAGGAATTTAATGAGTTCCGTCCTCTGTCTCTTACATTCACCACATCTGCATTCAAGTAAGGCTCTTCTTCGCAAATCGTTCGCGCTCTCTCTCTTTCTCTCTCTCTCTCTCAATCAAATATGTGGTGCTCTCTCTATCGATGTCTATTTATACTTAATTATATGCTATTTGGACACCTTCAAAACCCTAGTTTTTACAGGACTCTTAATAATCCGGAATGCGTCATCACTGAAAAAGTGAAATAGTGCCCTTCATCGAATCTCCATAAAAGACGTTGATGTCTCTGCTGAATTCCAAACAATTGCTTAAAGAGATTTTCTTAATGTTTTCTGACAATTTTTCATTCGCAGGCAGCCCGTCCAACTGCATCATCTTGCAGCTACCGACGTTACACCTGCCCAATTCTGAAAACCTGTCTGCCGATCTTTCTTCAATCCTGTTTCGCCTAATCTCGTTAGTGACACAATGATCAAGCAAGGTTCAGGTTTTTATGTATACATTCACCAGAATTTACAAGGCAGAGATGGAAGAGGCGTCGCAATGCTGCACTCAGCAGTCTTTCATCTTCAGAATCGACGACCCCTGCAAAATTCTGATGCACAAGCTCTTTCTGCAAGACCATCTGAAGGCCACTACATACATGATAAATCTGAATGCAGTATCTACTTAATACAAGATCGGACAGTTTTTCACCCTTAATACAGTAATCCACACCTGCTAAATAATGTCACTTAACGGGCCTGAAGGGCCTGTCATGACAAATTGAATGGCTCGCCATTGCAATTTGTCATAACGGGCCCTTCAGGCCCGTTATCTAATAAATGTAAATGTGACAAAAAAAAAGTCTGTTTTTTTCAACAAAAAATGGGGAAAATTATCTTAGTACAAGAAATTGCATGTGGGAAGTGTGAATTTTAGAAAGTGGTTTAAAAGGTGTTGTTTGATGCAAGTCACAAGGTAGGATAGTTACAAGGTTGTTCTGATTTTTTTCCAGGAATCCGATGACAGAAATACTACTTTTTATGTTGAGCTCCATGAGAACCAACACTACTTGTAACAATAGAAACTCGATGAAGGAGACTTACATGATATTTGGGTCACTATATAGGTAATAATTTGGTGAGTGGTCACTCCAGTAACAATGTGTGACCCCGTAAAAGCTTTTCGAGTTGTGTGCATTTGTCCACATATAATCTAATTGGCTTCCGTACAATGTTGTTGGTGTAGTGATTTGAATTCAGTTTTGGATACACTACAAGTACAAATATATTATATGGTTTGTTCACATTGAAATAAGCTTTGATAATTTCTGTGACATTTGTATTGTGTATGTCATAACAATGCAATTGTTGGGTACAGTCATAGTATATTGTTGTGCCAGAGAAGCAGTAATTTTGTATGGAATGGAAATTTTTGGTCAAGTATGATGCTTGATTGTGGTTTTTTGTTTCTTGGAAACACAAGCTATTTGAGCTCATCAAATTGTAATCCGCCAAAATATCAATTTCATGTTTTTGCAATGAGACTGTGTTTAAAGATTGAATAACAAGGTGTGTATTTTTATAATGCTCCATGATAGGAATTTGAATGCAGCAATTTGCATGATTGCGAAGGCGGCGCATTTCTTTTCTAATACAAGGGTCGCATTTCAAATGTTGATTATGGAGCGGAGTGGTTAAATATAAATTTTGAATATTTCGTATTCTAGATAGAGCTGTACATGTCAAGCCATGTTTGCTGGTTCCAGTAGGATTGAAAATCACATGGTCCATCGTTAGGCCTTGTGCACGATGTATAGTACGAGCAACAACAAGTTGTATAGGAAATTGGTTTTGTGTAACAATATTTAAAAGTGAGGACCCTATTTGGAATTCTTTACTAACTTCGTAAATTGGTGTCCATGTTTCTGGCATGTGTTTCATTGTATAGAAGTGACTATGGGCAAGGCGTGTTTTTTGGCCAATGTGCGGATCGAAAAATTGAATCCAGATAATATTAGTTGCCATTGTGGTTGTTTTTGTTTGAAATAGACCATCAACACCATTTACAAGACCATCTTCAATATTTATGTTTGAACTACATATTTCAACTAGCATGCCTATTTTGACAACTACAGTTTTCCATAAACCAGCAGTGTTTCTTGGTTTTTCAGGAATGGATATTGATTTGGTACATGTGCAAGAGCGTGTGTCCTTTGTATGCAGGTAGAAACTAGTGCCCTCTGCTTGCTTAAAAGCTTGTTCATTACGTGTTTCCATTTCTTTATTCGTGTGGCACAGGTAAGGAATATTTGCTGTATTTGGAATGGGTTTATAAGATTGTTAGTTAATCCAATGAATGTCTTCCCCAGTTTGAGTGGCTTCTCTTATTCGATTCAATATCCCAATGTATGTGTCATCAGTTTGGCGCATTGTTTGTGTTAATTCATAACAATGCAACAATTTATTCCAGTATGATAATTCGAATGCACTGAGAGAGGCATCATCCGAATTAAAATTCCATGCATCTAAAACAGGACCTATTTGAAAAAGATCACCACAAGTTATCACGTCAAGATCCCCAAAAAAAGAAGTTGGTCTATGTTTTATTGATCAAAGTCATTGATCGGCGAATTGGAAAATATGACGGCCTATCAGAGATATTTCATCAAATATGTCAAGTTGTGCATCACGATATTTAGCAGTTAGTTCTTGGAGCTTGTCACTAGACAACGATGTTAAATTTTTGGCAATTATAGGTATATGCAACGCGGAATGAATGGTAGTGCTACGAATGTTGTATGCGGCTTTACCAGTATATGCCATTAATAAAGTCTTCGGTAATTCGATATCCGTGGAATGGTATCTATAATAATGTCGAAGCAATCCCTGAGTTAAAAGTAGCAATGTGAATGTTTTTCCAGTGCTTGCACTGCTAGTTAAAAGTAAATGAATACGTTCATTTGGTTGAAGTCATTTTAATTGCATAATATCATCAAAGATCAATTGTTGTCCATAATTGGGTATGGAAATTTGACAGTTTCTTCTAAAGGTTGTCTTGAATGAAGTTGGCAAAGGGATGGAAAATCAAGCTCAAGATTGTATTCACATTGTTGCTCGTCTCTAATTGGCAGCCTTTGCATTGAGATTTGCGATGTGGTCATGGTTGTACTAGAAGATGTATATGATGTGCAATCAATAAACATAGTTTGGAAGTTGTAGTTGAACTTGCTGCTATTTGTATAAATGGTATTGTAATGGAAATCATAGGCATCTTTATATGTATAATGTGGGTTAACTATTGTGTTTTCAGATTCATGAAGGGGCTTTTATAGCCGTAGTTGTTCACGATAGAAATTGTTTGGGTCTTTATGTCTATTGTAGTGAACAAATCTAATAATTTGTGGTGTTCTACGTTTTTAATTTTTTTGACTGGTGATGCAATGACATGATATGTATTCTGCTAAGAAGAGGTCAGAATGTGTGTTTGGACGAGCAACGTATTTTTCAATTTTAGTTTTGTAATGTATGTCAGTAGAATCTGGTGTAGGTCAAATTTTCGTTTCAAAACAAATGCACGCAGGGGTTCTGGGTTTGTGTTTATGAATGAAAATGTTCTTGTGGAATGATGCAATGGAAGTGATAATACAATGAATGCTGCAAGTTGTGTGTTTAATAGAGTATTACTCATAATCTTGTCATAATCTTGTAATGATTTTCTATACATGTTTGAAACACATGTTTTAATGATTTGGAAATTGTATCATCAGTTTTTGTTAGGTATGAAGTACAGTAATTTGCTGCTGCATAAGGATCTAAAATGAATTGAATGTCCATATTAGCATGCCACAATGCACTTATAGGAGGATTAAGACCATTCGTGTAAATGTCATTAGGGCTGCGCAGCAAGAAGACGATAGGTTTTTTCAAAGTACTTTGTAAAGAGTTAAACTTGTGTAAAGAGTTAATCTTGTGTAAAGAGTTAAACTTTGTAAAGAGCAAAGGTAATCTTGTGTTGTTAGTTGTAAGGAGTTAAACCATGTTTGGAATGTTTGGGGTTCTGATGGATTGTTTTCGAGGATCGTGTCTTCAATGCGCTTGTATAATATTTTGTAGTAGTGTTGTTGAGAGGCACTACAATTTTGGAGTGGCATTAAAATCATGGTTTTAGACATTGGTGGTCGCGGATAATGAAATTTGCAACTATTTGGGGCATGTTTATTGTAACAAGTGTGTTTGTGTTTGTGGATTTGAATGTCTCTCATAATAGAAGGTAATATAGTTTGGTTGCATGATATGTGTGCGTCTATGAATTTTGTCACTTCATCTGCGCATGTGCTATTGTATGTTGGTGAATTCTCTATCCATAATACGCCATGGTCATGTTGGCTACCACGATGTTGGAATGCAGTCACAAAAAAGTAATCATTGATTCTACCAAGTGTTTTATGGTTTTTTGATATCATTGTTTTTAAAGCATTTAGTTGCATGTTTTAGTATCTTGCCAAGGCTTGCAAGTATGTGGTTTGGTTTTGGTAATTTGTTTCTTGTACGATATTTGAATTAAGTTTTTTCAAGCATTCAATTAGAAGTTCTCATTTCGTTTCTACACAAGAGAGTGTCAAGAAAAAGGTCGGTGGGCCTAATTGTCGCATCATAGCAAAAACATTTTTTCATAAGTCATGTTTGTAATCTGGAGAGGTGTGGACATGTTCAAAATCTTTATAACCAATATTGGAATGTAGCAATGTTTGAATCTTGTATTACATCAGATGCAATTAAGGTCCGGTGTTGTGAGGTAATTTTTCGTAGACGGATCCATATTGATTTTAGTACTTGGTAAATTGTGATTTTTAGCGATTTGAAAAATAAGTTAGTGGTATGTTGTGCAAATGTGTGTTTGTAATACTGTAATTCCCATTTGCAAATGGTTTGGTATAAACTGTTTGTATGGATAAAATACTATTGATTCACGATTATGAATATCACATGCCATGTATGGCTTTTGCAAACTAATAGATGTGTATACTTCAAAATTCAAACCTAGGTAAAAAAAAAAATGTGCATGATGCAATTTGAGCTAGATAATAAATTTTATAAAGTCTTCATTGGAAGGCAACTGGTTTTTGGAGGGCAAAACATCAAGATATGAAAACCGACTCTGTCTATTAGATTGTGGAATTTGGATTCTAACATCCCCCAAAAAAAAATCACTATCATTATCAAAATACAATGTATACATTTCATAATAGACATCATTTTATCGGTTACTCATGAAAATAGAAGCTCAAACACATGATTTATGAGCTCGCTATGTATTTACATTTGTCTATATGTTGTGGCATAGGAACATCTTTTCAAAATAGTTGCCATCATCATCAAAACATGCATGTACATTTTCTAAGAACTGGTATTTTACCATTTCCATAAAAATAGTCTGGTCTCTAATGTAGGAGTCGCGAACTTTTATGTAAAGTAGCACGTCAACATTTAAAAGCAATGGTATATTTGGATTGAACCCAATCCTGTATTTTTGGGCAACATTTTTTTGGTGATTTATAGGTCATCCATTTGGCTAGATAGTTTGTATAATGACCAGCTAATCGCCAACATGGATCTGTCGAATATTGTGATTGTTGAGAAAAACACAACAAACTTTTTTATGTAGCTTTGAATGTGTCAAAATTGCCTGGAATAATAGGCCAATTAAAAAGCCTATTTGAAATACCGGCATGCCTATTTTCAAATGACATTTCTATGGCTGGATCTTTTTTTGAGGGAATGTAAATAGCTGGCAACTGAAGTGTGACTCGTTCCGGCAAAATAGCTCGCTCTTGAAATGTAAGAAGTTATCTTTGGATTGAAAGCGAGAGATTATGTTTTGAGACAAATATAGACTATTTTGTGAAGTCTTATGATCATGATTTGTATCTCAATGAAATGCTACTCTTGCTTGCCAATGTGACTTTTTCATGCCTTGTGATGACTATCTACTTAAGCTTACGTACTCTTTTGCAAAAAATGTAGCATGATGATGTAGTATGATATGCTGCAAAGAAAAAAATGTTATCATACAATAATCTAAAATATGAAACATTATATTTATGAAAAAAAAACATACTTTTCTAAGATTATAGCAAACAAACTTTTATATTAAAAATATTATGTAATATGAAATATGACTCTTGCCCCAACAATGATAAATTCATTGTAAATGTAGCTGATAAACCATCTTTTTTAATAACACCTACAAATTTGTTGAGGTTTTTTCTAACTTTTATCTTTTGGCTCCGTTGAGCTTGCTTTCTCAAAATCTTGTGTGGCTGCTACAATTTTTTGCATATTTCAGGGATGGATGATACTCTAAGTCGTGAGGATGAGGGTATTGAGCTAGATCCTATAGCTACATCATGGGTGACTAGGAGGAGGGTATGCTAGACATCACTACTTGGCCTTTGGGTATCATGATTAAGCCATATCTCCTCAAGCTTTACTATGAAGAATTTAGGATTTCACTTTAAGATAAACAAATTGGAACCACCAAGTAGATTATCCAAATGGATAACCTCTCTGCAAGAATTTGACTATATTTTGAAGAGTCCACCTAGGCTTCAAGGATTGAATGATTGTATCTGTGAGCTAGGAAATCTAAAAGATGAGAGTAGTAGCTGGGAAGATGAGCAGCTGAGAGAACTTTAAAAAATAGACACATAACTTATTCATGAATGGTATAGCAACCTAGCCCGCTATTTGTCCAGATTAGAAATTCCCACTACCTACACCACTCAAAAGAGACGGAAACTCAAATTACTAGCACTGAAATTCTCTCTGATAGCTGGGGTTTTGTATAGAAAAGGAGTCGATGGGATCCATCGTCGATGTGTGACTCAAGATGAGTATGTATTTATCCTAGAAGAGTGCCATGATTCTGCATGTGGTGGACATTTTGATGGCCGATTGACAGGAGATAAAATACTAAGAGCTGGATACTAGTGGCCAACATTGTTTAAAGGCTCTCATAATTATGTGAAACGTTCCAATATTTGTCAAAGGACAAACCCCCGAGAAGATACAACAAGATCCCTAATCTCTATATAGGCGTGCTTGCCATTTGAGAAGTGGGGGATAGATTTTGTGGGAACTATCTGCCCAACTTCCTCCTCACAAAAGAGCTAAAGAAAAAATTGTTATCATACAATAATCTAAAATATGAAACATTATATTTATGAAACAAAAGCATACTTTTCTAAGATTATAGCAAACAAACTTTTATATTAAAAATATTATGTAATATGAAATATGATTCTTGCCCCAACAATGAGAAATTCATTGTAAATGTAGTTGATAAACCATCTTTTTTAATAATACCTACAAATTTGTCGAGGTTTTTTCAAACTTTTATCTTTTGGCTCCGTTGAGCTTGCTTTTTCAAAATCTTGTGTGGCTGCTACAATTTTTTGCATATTCTATTACACAGTATAAGATTTTCTTGTATGATTGGATAGAAATCTTCTTGCTTTAGCACTATCAATTGATGGCTTATTGGGAACATTTTATGATTTTCCAAATAGTCTTTCGATTTTCCAACTTGACAGTATCTTTATGTGATCTTGTTTTCATGTCTTTTCACAATAGATTTTTTACCTTGCAACTCTTATAGTACTATTTGTAAGAATATCCATGAAAGAATTTTTGACCTTGTAACTCTTATAGTACTATAGTGATCACTAATATTTCTTAATAGAGGTGATGGCTCCTATTATTCGTCTCACATGCATCAATCTCAATGTATATGCAGGATCTTTTTCTAAAAGAGGATCAAGATGCACGTCTCTGCTTCTACCATACTCAAGCATGGGTAGGATGTAAAGTTCTGGGCTTGCTAAGATTTGTCCTAATCTAGCGGCTCCAAGGATGGAAACTATCTATTGTTGATACATTATTTTGACCCTATCATAATTCATGTAGGAAAATTAGTAATAATTCTTCCACAGAGAATATGATGAAAGTTTGAATAACTCAAACTAATATCAGTGTCTTCAATCGGGTCTGTTTCTGATCTATGTACTAATAGAACAGTATTTGCCTTGATTGAATTTGCATCCGGAAATAATATACGGAGTTAAGAGACAACTTAAGACAATTTAGACAAATATAAACTAATGATCAAAAAC
This sequence comes from Diphasiastrum complanatum, assembly GCA_029204225.1. Classification (NCBI taxonomy): domain Eukaryota; kingdom Viridiplantae; phylum Streptophyta; class Lycopodiopsida; order Lycopodiales; family Lycopodiaceae; genus Diphasiastrum; species Diphasiastrum complanatum. Next base: position 50,669,542 of record CM055101.1, read on the forward strand.
GAATTTATAAGTCTGACTCAGAATCAGTATACATCTCTTGTTGTCTTATCTCATTGTTGTGTCTCTGATTGAATGAGTCTGAGAGTCTCTTCAGTGTGAGTTACAACAAGTAGTGCACATGTAATTATATTGCTACAGGACAGGTCTTTTGGCTTTTTAATTACAGGTCTTTTGGCCTTTCAATTCTGTAACAATAGATCTAAACGTTTATGACAGTTGATACTGAAATAGACGCTCTGTTTCTAGGGTCAAATAATTTTTGTTCGAGAAAGCAGTATTTGCGTGGATTATCCACGCAAATTCCATTTTGTTCACCGGACCGGACCGGAAGTTAAACATATCCACGCGTGGATATCTTCTGCGTGGATTATCCACGCATTTTTTTTTTTTGCATGTTGATAATGACATGAAAGTAGTTAAATAAATATATTTCTAAAGTGAATTATATTATGATGAGGTTATATATTTTTTTCTCTAAAGTGAATTATATTATGATGAGGTTTTTTTTTTTTTTGCATGTTGATAATGAAATGGAATTTTTAAATAAATATTTTTCTTAAGTGAATTATATCATGATGTTCCTAGATGATTGGGATTTGTTATGATGTCGGCCACCTACTTTTAGAAGATAGTTGACTTGAGCTACCAAGAGGGTAATTCTGCGTGATCTAAGGCTTTGATAGCCAAGGGTTTAGGGTCTACCCTAATGGCACTCTACCTAATCTCATATCCAAGATCATTTGATATGGATTGAGAGCTTATTTTGTACATACTTTGAGAGATTATCAAGAGATGGTGATTTTGGCAGGTTTGCTCTTTAATGAGGAATTGATGAATGATGAATGTGCTATTTTTTGTGTCTAATGAATAGATCTGAATCTGAACAAAGTATTATACTTTCCACGTGTGTAACAGGATGTGAAGATCAATTATTTCTAGTTTTATGGTGGTGTTCAAAAGCTCTTGCCAATTAGTTGCAAAATAGGTTGAATTGTGTGCTAGTTTTCTATCTATTAGATATAAGTGAAACCTTTGATGCTTTTTCAATGTTTTAGTATCCAAATGAGGTTCATAACCTTTAATTTTAACATGGTATTAGAGCCCAAATGCAACCATCAAGGCTCAAATACAAGGAAGAGAGAAGCAATTACAAGTTGATGATTGTTTAATTTTTATTGCCCTTATTACTACCTTAAGTTTGATGATGTTCCTTCAAGTGTGAATGAAACTGTAGCAACAAAAGAGTGATTTGATGTAACAAAAAGTGAGTATATGATGCATTGTTTGAAATACTTGTAAAATTACTGATCCTCCATCCAAGATACAAAATGTTATTGTTTGCAAATGGGTCTTTAAGATCAAGCTTAATCAAGATGGTAGTGTGAACAATTAAAAACCAAGACTAGTTGTCAAGGGATATGCTCAATTCAAGGGGATTGACTATGATGAAACACTTGATTTTGTCATAGTTTGTAGTGGTGATTTCATTAACTCACATGCTTTTAGTGATCTATTGCCTTTGCAACATTTGTTAAAAAATGAGAATTTTCTTGGAACATGAAGAGGTACATCTATCTTCACCAACATTATCTCCAAAAAAATGTGATTGAAGTCAAACTATGTCTATTCTTTTCACTTACTTGACCATAAATGACAATCTATTTTGGCTAAATAACAATCATTTGAAAGCATTGCAAGAATCAATTTCATTCTGAATTGCAATAATCAATTTTTATTCATAATTACAAGAATCAATTTCATCAGCGATAGCATCTTGCAATTCATCTCCTCTTATATGATTTTCATCATCACTCTCACTTTCAAAAATTATTTCATCATTCTGACTATTAGAATTTCTATTCTCAACATCTATGAAGTGGGTGCTTCAAGTATGGTTTGACGATGTGAGAAATTGGCAAAAATCTAGCTTGGTAATTTTTATGATAGAAGTTTGTAAGTGAATCTCACATGTGTGGAGGATGTTCCCACGTGTGGAGAATTGTAAAGTAAATAAAAATGTTTGATATAGGGGTCTCATAGAATTTCATAGTCAAGCATTTGGGTGTAGGATGTTGATATTGTCAAATTTGGCATAGATGGCAAATTATCCATTTCCACTTGTAATGTCACTATTGAGCCAAAATAGAGTAGGAGGCCAAACTTGTGCCAATTAGAGTGTAGACAAGTGTAATGCTTTTTTTTTTATGAAGTTTAAGAGGTCCAATAGGATTTAGAGGTGGAACCATGTGTGGTCCAATAGGAATTTGAGGTGTGCTTGAATATAGTCCAATAGAACTAAGAGGTGCATGGATCAATGGTCCAATAGAATTAAGAGGTGACAAAGTGCGATCCAATCATAGTTAGGCACAGTGGTAGCTCGTGGATCTACTAGTATCATTGCACTCCTCATTTGGATCTAATGGATTTTGAGATTGAGTGGATTTTGAGTGTCATTGAATTTCTAGCTTTCTCTCTCTACCCAAGAGCTCATGATTCTTTTTCTCTCTCTACCCGAGGAGAGCAGCTTGTTTTTACTTAGAATACTTTTGGAACACTTCCCACATGTGTGAGTGAGAGTTCAAAGTGATTGAATGCATGTAGTAGTGTGTTTTTGCCATAGAATCAAAGATAGATCTTGAATCTCAATCTAGTCTTGATCTTGGTGCATCTACACACCTTAGGAGATCACAAGTACATGTAGTGGACAATCCACACATGTGAAATTCAACATGGTATCAGAGCCTACCTAAGGTTACCATGCATTTTGATCCATCTAAGTAAAAAATTTTCATCAATCTTGAGCTAGAAACTGTCAAGGCCCATTTTCCTAGCTATCTTGATCAATTTTGGATCAAAAGAGATCAATAGGACATTGATTGGGTCTGACCTGGTACTGTACGGAATCAGGTGATCAGACACGTGTGAGGAACATTCAATTTCAGTTTGGGAGTTCTCCTTCATGTTTGATCTAAAAATCTTGCTAGATAGCTTGTTTTGAAGCTATTTTTGTCTAGTTTATGATGCAATCAGTTTCATTCCATTTGGTTGAGCCAATCAAAAGTTATAAGCTTTTGAAGAGGGTTAGGTAGGGCACCTAGAACTGGGTGGACACATTTGGTTTGGTCAAGAGATTGCTTGTTTGATACAAAATCACAGTTGAATGCTTACCAATCTCATCTATATGTGATCTAGGCATTGTTTTGAGATCTTAGCCATTTTGTTTCATGCAATATCATTGTATTTGAGTCAAATTTGGTTTCTTAGTGTATTTCACACATGCTAAGAGTGTTTGATCCTAACTTTGCCCATACTCCATCATTTGATGTGAAGCAGATCTAGTTTTGGAGAGATTGAGATAGCTAGTGAGAATCATCTCACAGTTTGTTGCAAGATCTTGCATAGGAGATGGTAGCACACCATTATTGGATCCTATAGTGAGAGAGAAGCAACATTTTTTGTTCATCACTTTTATTTATCTCCACTTTACATGAATTCAATAAGTTCATACTTGTTGCAACCAAGTGACAAATTGTCTACTTCCAATTATTCAATATGGAAGTTGAGGATGGAGTCCATCTTGATACTCCAAGATGTGATGGACATTGTACTTGGGATTGAGGAGGAGCCTCAAGTCCTTCAAAAAGTACAAAAATACAAGAAGAGAGCTAGGATGGCTCTCCACTACATTAAGATGAATGTCTCTAATGAGATATTGAGAGAGATTGGTGATTGTTCTACATTCAAGGAAGCTTGGGATTGTCTCAAGTCCATCTATGAGGCTAAGAACACCTCTAGGCTCCTCACTCTTAGAAATCAAATATTCCAAAGTAGTCAAAGAGTGATGAGAGTGCATCTAATTATGTTTTGAGAGTCAAGGATATTCATAGGGAGCTTGCATGTATTGGTGACTCAATCAATCAAAGTGAGCTAGTCCAAGTCATTCTCAATGGCTTGAGAGATGAATATGACAACCTTGTCCAATCCTATGCCATTAAGGAGGAGCTACCAAGTTTGGAGGCCCTTCAAAGTGTGCTTATTTGTGAAGAATAAAGACAAGAGTACAAACTCTTGAAGATGGACAAGCTATCACTCAATCATGATGATGGCAAAGTTCTATTTGCCAAGCACAAAGAGAGGAGTAAGAAGCAACACCATCACTTCTCTAATGACAAAGCTAAAGACCAAGATGGAGAGGAGGAGGAGGATACCTCTCATGCTTCTACTTCAAATCTCAAGAAGAAGAAGATCAAGTGCTTTTATTGTGGCAAGAAAGGCCATTATGCCACCAATTGCTTCAAGAAGAAGAATCAACTCAATCAAGCCAACATCACCAATGAGAAAGAAGACCATATTTCAAGTGATGGAGAAGGATCTCTTATGGCATCAAGCTTCTCCTCTTCCACCTTCAACAAGGATGACTCATGGTATATTGATAGTGGAGCATCTTCACATATGTGTGGCTCCAAGCACTTTTTTTCATCTATATTGCCTTGTGATGGAGTCAAGAAGACCATATACTTTGCAAGTAAGCATGAGTGCAATATTGAAGGAGTAGGGATTATTCCCTTGAACCTTGTATCTTCTAAAGATCTCGTTCTCAACAATGTTCTTTTTGTCCCAAAGCTTACAAAGAACATCTTAAGTGTTGGCCAACTTCTTGATAGTGGCTTTGATGTCAATTTCAATATTGACAATTGTGTGATCAAGAAGGATGGTGAGATCCTTGCATATGGATCAAGATTTTAAGGCATCTACAAACTGGATCCAAGTGAGAGTGCAAACTCTCTTGATGTTTCTTATATGTCCAATATTTCAAAGGAGGATGATCACACAAGATGCACATATCTTCTCTCTTCAAGTATTATGGTGTATGATTATTCCTTATTATTCAAAGCATATGTTGAGAAGAAATTCTCATTGAAGATCAAATCTTTGAGGAGTATTGGAGCTCTTGAAAGAATAGCACCATATGAAGTTTTATTGAAGATGAAGCCTAAGGTTGATCACCTTAGTGAACTTGGTAGTGCTTGCTTTGCACATATTCCCTTGGAAACAAGGAGGAAGGATGATCCAAGCTCATGAATCATGATTGGATACTCATCCATCATGGAGGCCTTTAGTGTCTTTATACTCTCTATTTCAAAAGTGATTGTGAATAGAGATGGTATATTGCATGAAGATTCAATCTTGGAAGTGGCCGAGATCAAGGCTTCTCAAGAAGCATCACAAGTTATCTTTTTTGAAGGTATTCAAGTTATGATGGGGCCAAGGTGTGAGGAGGAGTTTCTTCTTCATATAATTTCAAGAAGATCTTCAAGATGCATGGTTGAGTCCTTATGGCTCACCTTACAAGGCAAAGAGGGGCATCTTTCATGTTGTATCTACTACAACACATTCATATATGCTTATCTTCCTTTGCTTGAAATGCTATCTTGCTTTATTGAATTTTTTGGATCTCAAAGTTCAAGAAAAGCTATACTAGTTTTGTATGATGCTTATGGTATGGACATGTTTCTTGTCATTATTTACTTAGATGTGTTTCCAATAATTTTTGAAAGCAAAGTATTGTATTGTCAAAAGTATGCTCTTGGTTCTAGTAAGAACAAGATTGAGCTTGGTACTCACTTTTCTGAAAATCATGTTTTCACATGTTTTGAGGCAAATTGTAAACTCCACTTGAGATTAAGTGAAGCACCCAAAGTGGACACTTACATCCTTGAGAGAGTAACTAGCCTAAAAAAGATCAAGATAGTCTTTGATATCAAGATTAGATCCATCATGGATATAGTTCATTGTATGTGGACTAGTCAAGCTAGAAAGCATAATCTTGATAATCATCATTGTTTCACATCTTATGATCTTGATCTCCATGATCCTTATGAGGCTTGGAAGCCTCAGATTTCTCTATTTATGGTGCATCTATCATGCAAGTGGAACTTTCAAAGCAAAGATCATCATCAAGCATGGAGGAAGCCCATGATCATAGTGGCATATTGGTGGAGCACTCTTCAAAGGCATTGGCAAGAGATCTCTACCAAAGAGATCTTATCATGGATATGGTGAGGGTGCTGCTATGATGGATCCCTTGGCTGATCTTCACTTCTTATGCATACCAAAGGATCCACTCAAAAATATTTACAAACTTCTCAAGTGATCTAGTACCTTTCCAAGCTATTTTTTGAGGAGGAGTGTGAGAAATTGGCAAAAATCTAGCTTGGTAATTTTTATGATAGAAGTTTGTAAGTGAATCTCACATGTGTGGAGGATGTTCCCACGTGTGGAGAATTGTAAAGTAAATAAAAATGTTTGATATAGGGGTCTCATAGAATTTCATAGTCAAGCATTTAGGTGTAGGATGTTGATAGGGTCAAATTTGGCATAGATGGCAAATTATCCATTTCCACTTGTAATGTCACTATTGAGCCAAAATAGAGTAGGAGGCCAAACTTGTGCCAATTAGAGTGTAGACAAGTGTAATGCTTTTGTTTGATGAAGTTTAAGAGGTCCAATAGGATTTAGAGGTGGAACCATGTGTGGTCCAATAGGAATTTGAGGTGTGCTTGAATATAGTCCAATAGAATTAAGAGGTGCATGGATCAATGGTCCAATAAAATTAAGAAGTGGAAAAGTGTGATCCAATCATAGTTAGGCATAGTGGTAGCTCGTGGATCTACTAGTATCATTGTACTCCTCATTTGGATCTAATGGATTTTGAGATTGAGTGGATTTTGAGTGTCATTGAATTTCTAGCTTTATCTCTCTACCCGAGAGCTCATGATTGTTTTCCTCTCTCTACCCAAGGAGAGCAGCTTGTTTTTACTTAGAATACTTTTGGAACACTTCCCACACGTGTGAGTGAGAGTTGGAAGTGATTGAATGCATGTAGTAGTGTGTTGCCATAGAATCAAAGATAGATCTTGAATCTCAATCTAGTCTTGATCTTGGTGCATCTACACACCTTAGGGGATCACAAGTACATGTAGTGGACAATCCATGTGAAAGATTTCAGATCCTTAAGATCCAATCTACTTGAATGATCTTTGGTTAGAAAGAGAAATACACTACCAATTTCACCCACGTAGAAAAATCAGCATCTACACACAATTTGAGATGCAAACACTAATATAACTTGATCAAACTTGAATGAAATGATTATTTACTATTGTTGTCCATACAAAACTAGTAAGCTACTGTATTTCACACGTGTGGATCCAAAAATAACAAATATAGATCATTCTACACATAGAATTGCAAGCAATTACCAAGATAGTGCACCAATGGCTAGTAGAACCCAAGAGAACCATGTATAAGCATGAAATGAGATAGAGAAGAGAGAAGATGAGTCTCTCCACGAGTTACATTCTTTTATAGCAGGTCCAAACCCTATTTGGCCACTTGGCTTTCCCACCAAAATGCTAGCCCTACCAATTTTGGGTCTAGATTCAATGTACCCAACCTATTCGAATTGAATCTACTCACACTCGCATTCTATCTTTCCCACACTTTCAAAAAGTGTTTATTCAAATGAAATTTAGACTAATGAACTTTGAAAAGTCAACCTCTAAGTCTAAAACAAGTTTTGGCCTCAATATGCCAAATATGAAAATATTGCAAAATGTGATGAAACTAGTTGAATCTTTCACACTCCCTCTTCAACTATCAGCTACACATTCCCTTGAAGACACATGTTGAAGCTCCACCTCCTTTGCAATGACTCGCTCCCTCACAAAATGATATTGTATCTCAATATGCTTGCTCCTAGCATGAAAGATAGGATTGGATGCCATTCTTTGGGGTGATTGATTGTCACAAAAGATGATTGGACTCTCTGAAAAATCCAGCAAGTGAAGATCTTTGATCATCCTTTTGATCCATACCATCTCCTTTGTGCAATGTGTAAGAGCTTTGTACTCGGCCTCACTAGATGACAATGAGATAGTGGCTTGTTTCTTTGACATCCATGATATAGCTCCATCACCTATGAAAATACAATAAGCACTAATGGATTTCCTATCCATTACATCTCCAGCATAGTCCGAATCTGAAAATCCAAAAAGATTAGCTGATGATCCCTCATACAATATGCCAAAATCTCGAGTTCCAATGATGTACCTCAAAACTCGCTTTCCTAGCTTCCAATGCTCCTAGCATAGTTTCTGCCAATAGAACTGTGATCCATCATAAGAATGATCTTCTTCCTAAGAATATATCTCCTTTCAATGATCATGTAATGCTCAAAATAGAAACAACCATAATTGATATAGAGAATAGTGTCCACTTGGAATGCTTCACTATTTCTTACATCAATTTTGCATGTAAAAATGTGACTAGAACATGAAGAATCAAATAGAATGTAAATGAAATGATTCCACCATGCTTCCAACTCTGAACTCTCTGGAAAAATACAGCAAACAAACAATAAATGTGGGTGATCAACTTTTTCTTGCATGTCTCCTCCTCCTTTGTCCTTTGTTGTCTTGTATCCACCATGATACTCCATGAATGAGCCTCCATCCTCATCTTGCCACAAGAAACCATCAAACCTTGGAAATCCATGAGTAGGTGAGTACATAAATGATGCAAATCCAGCACCACATGACTCCATAAACCAAGTAGTTTGCACTAGTCCATCTTCAAGATCTACTTGACACAAGAAAATGACCATGAATTCACCAAAAATTGACAATCTCCAAGTATTGGCACCAAGTAGCTCAACACTTGAGAGCTTAGCCATGGATGAGTGACATAATGAACCTCCAATAGCTTCATTTCCATCAGCAAAATCAGCCAAGAATGCTAGTACAAATCCAACATCAAAACAATGCTCATCAATGTAGCTAGTTTTACCATATCTTGACAATTTGCACACATCCACATGAAATTGCTCAAACATGAGATAGAACAAGTAAAGTAAACTTGAACAACACTTCCTTGCTGCTCCTTTGACCTTACTTGAGTCTTCAATATGCTGCAAAAACAGATCCATAACACCTTTGCCAATTACCTCTCCTTTGATGCTCTTGACTAGCTTCAAATTGCCAACTTCCCTTTTGACTAGTTGAAGCACTTTAAGATCAACCTCTTGATCTTCAACTTGACCATCAAAGTCATTGAACAAAATTTGTTTTCCAGATCCATTACTTGATTTTACAGCAAGATAACATCCATCCACTTGCATAGCTCCATGTACACAAGAAGGTCCTTCAAAAGATGTTCCACTCTTCATAAGAGATCGATACTCAAGATCCATTGGTTGGATCCACTCCTCTTCTTTCCTTGCTTGATCTACACTTGTAGGCTAATCCAAAGAGGTTAGGAAAGCAACATAATTTCCAGAAACTACTTGCTTACCCTTTTGATCATATGTGAGCCTTGAAGGTACTTGTCTTTCTCTTGATGTTCTCCTTGGATTTTGACTTGATGAAGGTCCATCATCACCACCATCCAAAGTAGGATCCTTATCATCAACATCAAGAATGTTAGATCCATCTACTTTACCATCAATCATGCTTGAAGACACCTTTGGAATGTTTCCCTCATAAAAAATGACATCTTTACCAACAATCACTTTGTTAGTAGAAGGAATGTAAACCTTGTAGGCTTTACTCACCTCACTATATCCAACAAAAATACCTCTTCTTGAAGATGGATCCTCCTTGGTCCTATCATCAAGAGTAATGTTGACATAGCATGTTCATCCAAAGGTTCTTAGAAAGTTGACACTCAGCCTCCTCTTGAATAGCATCTCAAAAGGTGTCCTTCCATCCAAAATAGCACTTGGCCACCTATTGCACAAGAAATTGGCACACAACAAAGCTTGATCCCAAAATGGTTTGTCAAGATTAGCACTTAACCTCATAGCTTTAGCACTTTCACATAAAGTTCTATTCTTCCTTTCAGCCACTCCATTTTGTTGTGGGGTCCTTGATGTTGTATACTCCCTCTTGATCCCATGCTCATCACAAAAGGCCTTGAACTTGTTAGATATGTACTCACCACCATTGTCACCTCTCAAGCACTTGATCTTTGTGGAAAATTGGTTCTCCCTTGCATTCTTGAACTTGACAAAGACATCATACACTTCATCCTTGCTCTTTAGTAGAAAGATCCAACAAAATATACTAAAATCATCAATGAATATTACATACATCCTAGCTCCACTATTGCTATTTGTAGTAAATCCATGAATATCCAAATGTACAAGTTGAAAAGGCTTTGTAGATCTAGAAATAGATCTAGTATAAGGTAGTCTATGTGACTTAGACAAAGCACAAGACTCACAAATATGCTTGTCATTACTTAAGGAACTTGGAAGACCAATCACAACCTTCTTCCTTGCCATTACCTCCAATGACTTGAAGTTGAGGTGTCCCATCCTTTTGTGCTAAACCTCTTGAATACAAATTTTCTCCCTTGCAACACATCCAACTTGGTTAGAAATAACACAAGCATCAAGTTTGAACAACTTCCCTTGCCTTTTACCTTTTCCAATCAAGACATCCTTCCTTTTGATCAAACAAGCATCTCCATCAAACTCCACCTTGAGGCCCTTACTTAGCATTTGACTCACACTAAGCAAATTCTTGGTAATAGATGGAATAAACAAGAAATCCTCCAAATGAACATTCCTATTTGTAGAGAGAGAAATAGGAATTGTGCCAATCTCTTTGATTGCAAACTCACCATCATTTGCCGTGTAGATCACCCTCTTGTCATCTCCATATGCCAACAAAGAAGTGAAGAACTCTTTGTGAAAGGTCATGTGTGAACTTGCTCCACTATCAATCGACCAAGGATCTAGATCTCCATCATTAGCAAGCATACATGAAGACATCACAAAAGCATCATCATTTGCATCTTGCACATCCAAACCATCCTCATCAAGAGTAAGATTACCTTGCTTGTCTCCTTGATCTCTCTTCTTCTTGTAGCACTCACTTGAAAAGTGTCCTTTGATGCCACAATAGAAGCACTTGAGCTTTGATCTATCCTTCTTTTTGCCATTTGAAGAAGCATCCACTTGATCTTTCCCTTTAGACCACTTGCTTTTGGTTTTGCCCTTGAATTTGCCCTTTGTGAACATAGCATCCTCTTGAAGTGTCGATGTAGATCCACCTCTTGCTTGAAGCCTATATTCCTCATTGATTAAGATCTCTTGAAGATCCATCAAACTTGGAAAAGTCTTTTGAATAGCAATACTTTGAACAATGTTAGCATGAGCATCCAACAAGCCATTAAGAATCACTTGAATAAGCTCTCCTTCCTTAATGCTTTCATCTATGCAAGCTAACTCATCATTCAATGCTTTCATTCTCAAAACAAAAGTACTTGGACTTTCTTCATTCTTTTGCAAACAAGAAAAGATTTGCCTTCTTAGAGTCAAAACTCTAGAAGTAGACTTGGATTCATAAAGCTTCTTCAATGAATTCCAAGCTTCCAAAGATGATGTGCACTTACCAACTTCCTTGAGAAGTTCATTGGTAACATTCATCTTTATCATGTGTAGAGCCTTCTTGGCCCTCTTGTCATACCTCAATTGATCTTGTTGTGTTGCTGGTCTCTCCTCCAAACCTACAACAATATCCAAAACATCATTCATCTCAAGAAGTGACTCCATCCTCACTTTCCATAATGAATAGCTACTTGAGGTAAGCCTATCATTGGCTTCCAACATGACTCCAATTGAGGTTGCCATGTAGCAATGACCTGATCTTCTCTTTCAACCTGTTTCAATGCACAAAGCACTCCTTTGAACAACAACAAATGCTTTCAAAAGAAATCACCAAGATTTGAAACTATCTCACAAATTCCCTTCTAGCACTTATCCAAGCAAATCGACACATAGAATCATGGAATCTTGATCAACCTACGATCTATCCTCAATCTAATGACTTTTGCCACTTTCTATGATTGAAATACACTCAAATGAATTCCAGAAACCTCACTATCTAGAGATCCAATCAAAATTAGGGTTTTGACAAAATGACAAAAATTGACTATTCCAAATCTATATGCAAATGTTGAAAATTTGATATGCAATCTATAAGCCACCACTTAGGCTGAACCAATGATTCAAAAATCGGCCAAATCCAGCATGTGAATTCAAAAAATGGAATTGAACAATTATATTGACCTATTTAGTGTTTTGATCTACAAAAGATCCAATCTACAAAAGCAAAAAATCCGATTTTGGTGTAGAATCCTCTCTAGCATGCTCTAGACTTGATATCTTCACCAAATCATTAATAGATCTGATTTCCTCCTTTATAACCTGAAACACAAGCTCTGATACCATGTGAAAGATTTTAGATCCTTAAGATCCAATCTACTTGAATGATCTTTGGTTAGAAAGAGAAATACACTACCAATTTCACCAACGTAGAAAAATCAGCATCTACACACAATTTGAGATGAAAACACTAATAGAACTTGATCAAACTTGAATGAAATGATTATTTACTGTTGTTGTCCGTACAAAACTAGTAAGATACTGTATTTCACACATGTGGATCCAAAAATAACAAATATAGATCATTCTACACATAGAATTGCAAGCAATCACCAAGATAGTGCACCAATGGATAGTAGAACCCAAGAGAACCATGTATAAGCATGAAATGAGATAGAGAAGAGTGAAGATGAGTCTCTCCACGAGTTACATCCTTTTATAGCAGGTCCAAACCCTATTTGGCCACTTGGCTTTCCCACCAAAATGCTAACCCTACCAATTTTGGGTCTAGATTCAATGTACCCAACTTATTCAAATTGAATCTACTCAAACTCGCATTCTATCTTTCCCACACTTTCAAAAAGTGTCTATTCAAATGAAATTTAGACTAATGAACTTTGAAAAGTCAACCTCTAAGTCTAAAACAAGTTTTGGCCTCAATATGCCAAATATGGAAATATTGCAAAATGTGATGAAACTAGTTGAATCTTTCACAATCCACACGTGTGAAATTCAACAAACAAGTTACTACATCTCTAGGTAGCTCAATCTCATAGTTAAAATGATGGTTTTCCATTTCATTCTCAACATTTGCACCCTCAAATACTCGTCGTGAACGTGGTTCAACTTGAGCTACAAACCACCATATCTTGTTTAGTCGATCTGGTTGAAAAAACACCTGCAAAAATCAATATTTTAGAACATATCTAAAACTCAAATACTAAAGTCACTTGCAATAAAATGAAAAACATGATAGCATAGCACGTGCACCTGCTCACAGTGATGAGGCAACACCAATGTGTCAAATGACTCCATGCTCAATGTTTTTGATGAATCAATCACAAAAAATCCACTTGGATCTAATTTTACGGTTGCATTCGGCCCTCTACAAACTACATTGAACCATTCATATCAAATAAAAAATAGTGTCCACTTTCACCAAATGACACATCATAAATATTTTGTATAGTTCCTACATATTCTATGTCTCCTAAGATGGGATTCCGATCTCGTGCACTGCTTTGACTTTCTTGATGGAAAGATGCTATTACACCACAATCACGTGTGCGTCTCTTGTTAAGCAAAAATGACAAGTAGATGAAATTTTTTTACTCAAATAATGATATGAGGCTTTGGTCACTCCATCTATATTTGGCTTGAAGTTTTAATAGAAGTAGAGAAGTCGCCAAACGAGATGTTTTTGCTCCAGGATACAATGTGGTCTTTGATTCTTCTCGCAATTTCTTTTCTTCTTTAGATAAAAGTGCCTCCTCATCTTGTTCATTGTGTCTAGCTGCACTTTTGTTCTCGTACATATAATCCAACATGTCTCCCATGAATTCAATTCTTCATTCATTGGAAGCTCATTTTCATCGTTGGAACCTGTTTGCGAAGAAATAGATCTAGATGAACTAGAATCAGATGCATTAGTCTCTTGACTAATGTGCTCATAAATTTCCATCATCACTTTTAAGCCTTGACGTAGACGACGAGGTAATTGCTTTATATGAGGACCATTGTATTTCATTCATCATCTATGTCGACCATTACGAGGATTATTGTCTCCAATGCTAAATGAGGATGAAGATTCCTATATACCAAAATAACAAGAAGTAGGTTGAAACAATGCTTGATAAACATTTCCTCCCAATACTTGATAGATCTAAATGTTGCATATGAATATAAATTACTTCTTTGTTAAAAATGTATGAACATACCAATGTATCTATTAGACCATTTTTCTTTTCAACTTGTTAACATTCAATGAACTCAAAGAATTGCACGCTTCTACATATTTACATATTTATGAATTTCACATTCATTAGCTTTCACTTATTATCTTATGTAAACATCTAGGCAAATGACAAATAATGCTTCTAACATTTGACATATTTAATGACACAAACCAAATACAATCAAGATGCATGGATTATACATCTCTACATATCAACAAAATTTAAATCTTCACATTTGACTTTTGCAAATATTTGGGTAGAGGACGGTTGAGACTATACTTGATAAACAATTCCTTCCCAAACCTGATAGATCTGGCACAGACCATTACATAAGTGCCCTTTATATTCCTAATAAAATATTCTTCTTTTCCATTGGTGCGTTCTTCAAAATCACAATTCGTCAATAGACGGTGGCCAATGGAACTATTTATATATGCAGCAATGTTTCCATGCACATCTGGATGTCCATCAATGTATGTACGATTTGCCCTTGAGATGTTGCCTCCTTGCATGCGTTGCTCCTCTAAAGAACAAACATTCGAATTCAAGTCATATACTTGCATTCTCCATTGGTGATGACACAAAGCATGCCAATCACCCCAATTGTATTGAGGTCCTGCATTGGCATCAATGTCACAACAGTATTTAGAGGGACCTCCATACTACTCAATGCAAAAGGCCCACACCAGCCTCAGGAAAGTGTTCACTAGGCATGATCATGTACATTCGACCCCAATACGTAAATGGTATTCCATTTTTTGGTAATGGTGATTGGAGTGGCCAACACGAACATCTACTTCTAATGAAAGTTTTTACTAATGGTTGAAAGCTTGGTGGAAGAGGAAGGTCAGACAAAGAGCCTAGAATGTCTTTTGACACATCAACTGTGCGTAGTAATTTGCAATTATCTTTCAAACTAGTCATAATACATCCAAGACTTGTTCTCTTTTTTAAAGGGTTGGACAAGTTTGTGGAATCCACATGGAGTATCGTGGAGGACTCATGTGCAACATCCAGGATAAGTGTGGTTGGGTGTAAGGAACGTTCTAGAGATTTGGAGACATGGATTGAATCACAAGGCATTGATGAACTAATTATATCATGCAAGGGGTCATCATCAACAAGAGCATCATCTAAGGCCAATGATGATCGAAAATCAATATTCATGTGATTTATCCTATCAATAATATTCTCGATCTCTCTTGCAACTCTTTTGCTTGAAACCAACTTATGTTCCTTCTTCTGCAAAAGTTGAAAATGTTAGATGTATTAGTCTCTCTCTCTCTCTCTCTCTCTCTCTCTCTCTCTCTCTCTCTCTCTCTCTCTCTCTCTCTCTCTCTCTCTTTCTCTCAAGCATAAAACATAAATTAATACATAACACAAATTTGTAAACCAATAGCATGAAATACACACACGCACACCCACTCACACCCACCCTAAACACACATGAAGAGAAAAACATAGAGAACATTATACACTTGCCCTAAACTTGCACTAAAATAGCAACTTCTAGGTACTTCACTAAAAACCTAGAAATAAGTGACTAGTTTCAATGTATCTCAACTACCCAATAGTAGTAGCTCTAAATCTAAACTTATCCACTTATGTACTTGTTAAAAAAAGTAAGGACACTATTTTTAGGCCTTATTGCCTCCAAAAATGCCAATAAACCAACAAAACTAGTTCACAATTTTTCACACCCTCTCTATTCCTTTTGCTCTTCCTTCTTGGTTGCTTTCCTCTTGGTGATCTCATCCCTCTTGCTCTTGCGACTCTTGTTTCTCTTCTTGATCTTGTTCCTCTCCTTCCTCCTCTTGCTCTTTCTCATCATCCTCCTATTGTTGGAAGGAGCAGTGCTTTCATGATCACACTCTCTCCTTTTTTGTTCGTCATCAATCTATCTAATGTCATTGTGTTGTCAAGCTTGTGTAGGTGACAAAAAGGGGAAACAATGGCAAGAAAATGGAGCTCTCAAGTAATAGATCTAAGATGATTGTCTGCTATATTTTGCACAGTTGTAATCTCTCTCTCTCTCTCTCTTTCTCTCTCTCTCTCTCTCTCTCTCTCTCTCTCTCTCTCTCTCTCATTGCTACTCTCTTATGACCGCATTTTGGTTGAGAAGATCAATGCTTATAGTAGAATAAATTATGCTTCTATTTTGTAAGTTTTTTTCCTCTCTTTATTTGTTTACCATCCAAGCACTCTTAACAGCATCCGAGACATAGAATTTGTAGCTAACATGGTACTGAAGATATCGGAAAGCACATCAAAATCTGTGGATCTGTTAGTAACAATATACCAACACTTATTCCGACAACTCATAGACTGATTCTTATTGCCTTCAATCTGTACATTGTATATATGTGTTTGTTTAAATAATGTCTATTTTGTAGAGTTCAGTTCTAAGTTTTCATTCTCCAAGATAAGAGTCCATTTTTTGATCGACCTTTAATTACTTGGTGTTTGTAAATCCTGGGATTTTGTGAGATTTATGAGTGATATCATGAATTATGGATGTAGGAGAGAGAGAGAGAGAGAGAGAGAGAGAGAGAGAGAGAGAGAGAGAGAGAGAGAGAGAGAGAGAGAGAGAGATGCTTACATCCATCATAAATTATGGATGTAAGAATGAAAGAGATCTAGAATTTATTGAGAGATGTTAGTTTAAGAAGGTATAAATGTTTCATTAAAATGTGAATTTGTGTGTGTGTGTGTGTGTGTGTGTGTGTGTGTGTGTGTTATTAGAATTATGATGAGATTTGTAAATGTTGATAGAATGTTGGTGAATGAGATTAGCGATTGTGAATGAGACCATGATAGTGAATTGAACAAGATCAAAGAAAGAAAGTTATAAAAAATGATAGTGAGAAGAGACAAAGATAGTTTAAGATTACAAAAAAATCGTATTAGAGTGAAGGGTTTTATAAAAACATGGGAAAGAAATTATGAAATGTGATCTAAAAAAGAGAAAAAAAAAGACTCTTACATTGTAATTACTTTTTTGTCCAGCCTCTCATCCTCACATGAAAACTGGTTGAGACTAACGGCAAATACTTTATTTTTGACGTAAAATGGTTTAAGGTCATCTATCGTGGAAGCAATGCCCCGATTAGAAATTATAACGTAGGCATCAAAGTGAATCAAATTCAAGCTTAGACCTCAAAGATACGCATGAAATTTGTGACATCTGAATTTCTAAAACTTGATGGTTCTTAAGTTTGATTACTAGATGTACAATTTTGATTTCAATCACTCAATGGGATATGTCAAGCATCAAAATCAAATTTTCTTGGGTAATATGCATATAGTTGGACTAGTCTGAATGTTGCAAACCTGGAATTCCTAGGATTCAATCTAGCAATATTCGATGATAAGGGCCAATGACTATCTTGAGTGATAGAAAAAAGAATGGAGCCATTTGTAGTGATATGGATTAAATGCATTGATACATAGACAAAAGTTGCAAATGGTCAATTTTAATCTCTAGATAAGCTATGTTGGTTGACAAGGTTCAAAATCAAGATATCTTACAACATAGGCATCAAGTGATAGATGTCAAATTGGAGCTATATCAGGTTGTAGGAATCAATTTTATTAGTAGGAGATTGGACTAGAGCAATTCAAATGTCTCACACTCAAGGTTGGCCGAACTAAATCACTAGATGAGCTTTGTCATATGCTACGGACCAAAACTACATTTCAGACGTAGACTTTAATGAGCCATCTAAATGTCCAAAACTTAAGGTTTATCATATTCAATCAACCAACGAGTCATCTTGAGGATAAGGACCAATGTCAAGCTATCGTGAGTGATAAAAAATAAATTTAAGTCTCAAGTGATTAAAATCACATGTTTGGAACCGAAATCAAACTATCTTGTATGATGTGGTTCAAGTTTGAGCCAGTTACAAGATTCCATGAATTTGATCACTCAATGAGAATCTTGAATGATACGATCCAAAATCAAGCTATCTCAGGTGAGCAAAACCAAATTTGAGCTATCTCAAGTGATAGGGGTTTGTTTCATTGAAAAGAGACCGAACTATAGTAATTTAAACATCCTAAACTTGACATTGTTGATTTTGATCACACAATGAGCAATTTCAATTGATGAAAGCTAAATTTGCATGTTAGACATCAAGCTCAAGCTCGAGTGATAGACATAAAATTGATGTAGCGTTAAGATGAAGCAATATTGGGATTTATGTTTAATAATGCTCTTCTTGTTGGAAGAAGAGTGTGTGAGTATGAGAGACGAAAATAGCTCGAAAAGAAAATGAACACAAAAAGAAACAAACTCGAAAACTCGAACAAGAAACGAACTCAAATGGAATGTGTTCATGTGTAGCGCAATGAGCTATATAACTTCTTCCCTGAGCATGACTACGTCTATCAGAAACGAACAGAACGTTAGTGATAGAAATCACGGTCGTTCTAATTACGTAGCCAAGCATTAACAAAATATTAGAAGCATAATTTGTCGCGAGTAGCTAGACAAATTATTAGTCGTGAATGATTTGCGAAAGAGCTAGACAGAGCTCGACTGATAATCAGTCACAAATGATTCGCGAAAGGCAAGACTAAATATTAGTCGTCAACACCTAGACTAATAATTTCTCGCTAAGAACAGATTACCAGATAGAATGAAAATAAGCATAGCAATATGACACTAGTCTCAACGCAAAACAAAAGAGCTGTTATCAGATTAAGTATAGCAAAATATACATGTCAATGATGCGGTAGAGCACAAGACAATAGCGGACGAAATCACGTGCTCTACAAAGCTAATTCGATCTGTAAAGGAATGAACCTATTACTGACAAATAAAGAATCAATGCACAAGGCATCTACTTCGTCTATCTCTGATAAGCTTTTGATGCTAATATAATACACAAACTCTATAGATACGCAGGTGGTATCCAACATATATATACATCTTTTTACAGGTGTGCAGATGAAAAAAGTACAAAGTGGAGTCTGTAGAAGATCGTGGGTGGCTGCTGTCATTGTCAATTTTGATGCACAGTTGCATGGGATAAACGTGAGAAGGCTGTGATGTCAGCTTTTGCTAAAATGAACGTTGGTGAAGATTTGAAAAATGCTAATGAAATGCCTTAGGGTTTGATTTACAGGGTGCACTTGCTTCCTAGGGCACCTTTGGCATTTTGTAAGCAGTGTCACCTTTTTCGCCTGTCACAAAACGCGTGTAAAAACAGTGTTGCATTTTTTTTGTCTTTTCTTCATCTGTGAGAATTTACTTGTATTTATGCAAATAGTCATGTTTTATTCGTCAGTCTTATTTTACATGTAAATATGCAGACTGTGCGACAATGTGAGTAAAAATGCAGCATGAATGGAGGCAGATTAAAATGGGATTTAGGAGAGTACAGGAGATAAATCCAACACTCCCCCTTAATCTGGATCCACGAATGCCATGATCTCCAGACTAAGCAATGCACAGAATTTGTTATGTGCATTAACACTTAATGCTTTTGTGAAAATATCTGCAACCATGTCCTGCGTTCTGCAGTACATTAAGCTCATCTCCTTGTTGAACCTTGCCCCTGATGTAGTGATATCTGATTTCAATGTGCTTACTCCTAGAGTGAAATTTAGGGTTGGCCGATTAGGTAATAGCACTCTGATTATCACAGAATAAGATCGTAGGGCTCTACTGATACATATTAATGTCTAACAATAAGTTTCTCAACCCAAACGCTTCCTTAATAGATTGAGAAACAACAATGTATTTTGCTTCTGTAGAAGAAAGTGCGATAGAGGTTTGCTTACGACTATTCCATGAGATAGGACCGCCATTGAAGAAGAATGTAAATCTAGATGTGGACTCATGACTCTTAATTTTCTGAACTTAGAGGCGGGATGGACTCCTAGTTCAAGACTTTTGTTTCGCTCTTGGCTTCCATTCCCATGCATCTTTAGCTAGGGAGTTATGTTCAATGCTTCCAACCTAGAGTCTTCAGGTTTCACACTATGGGTATGATATCTCTGATAATGGAAATAATCCACTCCAAATTCTACTTTTGGTCCCAAGCTTGACTCAACTAGGAATTGATCGTTTCTAGATTGATTGTGGCTAGTATAGAATGTGGATATACGAGTATCAATCAGAGCATTTTCATATTGGGATGCAATTCCAATTGCATGATCCATACTAGTCGGATGCTTCTGTCTCACATGGACTTGCATCTCTGTTTGCAATCCACTTATGAAGCAATCTAATATCAGTTCAATCGGCATTTTATACGGGGTTATGTGCTCCTGCACAAACCAACTATATCTATGAGCATATCTCACAGACTCATTGTCATACTGCCTCATGGTTACCAATTGGTAACAAGCAACAACTACATTCATCGTGGGTGAGAATTCATCCATGAATGCCTTTGCTAGTTAATGATAATGATTTTCAAAAATTTCAATATTGTCATACCAATTTCTAGCATGACCAGTCAAGTATAATGGAAGAGCTTCCATTTATTGGGCTGTGAAAAACCATCTAGGAAAGAGAAGTTCATGAATTTTCGTATGAAAATATCAGATTTATCACCTCTCTCTCCATCATAATGATCAATCTTCAATAGGTAAACAGGCTTTGGTCTAACACAGAGGGAGTCGCCAACAACCAACACAGGTTGCACAATTGTCTGATTAGGTTGAACTTTTGATTTTCCACCATCGTACTCCAACTCATCAAGGTTGGAAGCACTTTCAGCATGATCGAGGTGTTCATCAAGAGATTGGTGGCCCAACTCTGACACATCTTCAACAAACTGTTGATCGTCCATTTCAGAACTTTGGGTAGAACTGTCCACCATATCAATATCGGTGCCAACACTCACCTCATGAGCATTAGGCTTTTCATGGTCATAGTTCAACACACTACCAATTCCTGCTAGGGTTTCATCAACTCCAAGAATTGGATTTTGAATCACAATAGGGCTATGATTAATAGTCACAAAATAATTGCCATGTAGTGCCACATGCTCTTTTTGAATCTCCAGGTTATCATCATTGGGACAACTTGGATCATGTTGGGCACTTACAAGCCTCAAGGTATTAGAGTCAGTGCGTAGGTGGCTAAGGAATTCAGAATTCACTAGGTTGTATTCTTTGCTACCCAAGTGCTTCTGACACAACACCTCACTCTAAAATAAATGCATACACACCTCCGAGTGCATAGACAATGAATTTCATCATGAAATATACAATGGCTTCGAATGCAGCACGGGTGGTCAAGTGCCTAAATGGCAAAAATCCCATGATTTCCTCCATCTAAGTCAACCAATATAGGCTTCTAATGCTAGAGAGGGCTGAGGCCCAAAACGGTGCACCTCTTCATGAATGGGCACCAATAGGGGCTTTTTGGTAGTTGGGCCCAAACTTAAGGGAAGAGCCCCAAGTTTGGTTTTAAATTACTAAAGTGGCCTATGGTGAATAAAACTACCATTTAACTGGTTTTTAAGATGAACTGGCACCTCCTAGCCCCGACAGACCCGGGAACTAGGGGCATAGGCATTTTTAGATAAATTTAAGTCCGGCGTAAATTAATAAATAAACAGAGTTTCAATAAAAGTGCAACCGGCCATAATGGGCCATTTACGCATCGTTTTTTAACAATTCCGCGGTAGCGTAATAGTGTGCGGTGACGATTTTTCATCAAAATAGCTTGAAAAAGGGGTCTCTTTCCTCACAAACACATATGCGTCGCTTGTTGTCAACTCTCTCAACACGATAATGATATCTATATGCCCACATGGCAGTGTATGATTTATATTAAAACACAAAAAATAACAAATTTGTGTAAATTAAAATACTATTTAGATATTTAGTACAAAAATAAAACTTCACAAAGACAATACTACACTAACCTTCCATCCACATCCACAAACAAATTCCCATTCTAATTGGGTCACTTCTTCTCCGGTTTTGGTTGCTTTTAGTATCGTATGAAAAATCCATTCATGAGTGCATTTTGAAAGTAAGGGCTCCAAAGTTCTGTCGTTCTCGAACGCTCTCCTTTTTCTTCGATTGATATTTTTTCTTCGTTTCAATGTTATGTTTCTTTCCTTTTTGACTTGTTCATACCTTGAAATCCACTTTTCCAAGTGTCCACAGTTATATATTATGAACGCATCAATTTTCTCTTTTAATTGAGATGAGTCTCTTTTGCACACCATTTCCTTGTGGTACTTCACCCTTAACATGTTCATCTACTTCTTCACACCACATTTTTGGACTTGTAGGATGCAATTGTGAGATTCTTTTGATGATATAAAACAAAGATTATTGTACAAAACATTCACATAAACCAGAATAGTTATGCATCGTCCACATTAGAATTCCACGAACAATGAAGCTCCTTTGTTGTAACGGTCTCAAGATGCCATAAGCGTGAATACCATTCCAAAGAATGCATAATTTTCATCGACCAAAGGTGCAAGATACACATCCATGTTCTTGGACTTGTACTTTTCTGGAATCAATAGTACTAATAACAAGCGTCCCGTGTTTATACTTAACCACGAAGGTAATTATAATTATCGAGCACAACTGGCCATGTTGACCAAGTTGACGCTTGAACGCTAAAAAGATTTACGCCATCCATAGCAAGGCCAAATCTTAAATTAGGAGGTTCATTTTTTAACTCAGGCCATTGGTCTTCAACAGGTTTCCATGCAAGTGAGTCACATGGTACTCACATCACATCATCCATAGATCGATTTTTCACATGCCAATCTATTAGTTGTGCGAAAGATTTACATCGAAATAAACGTTGCAATCGTGAGATAATTGGAAACTGTCTTGGCACTTCATCCCCTTCTACATCATCTCGATAACGTAAAGCGTTACACATTGGACATTGAAGCTTTTCTGAATGCTCACCTCTATATAAAACATGGTCTTCTGGACATGCATGTATTGTGTCCTAATTCATTCCAAGTATGTTCACCATCTTTCGTGCTTCTTTTCGTGTTTTAGGTATCATGTTTCTTTTCGAAAGTATGAGTTGCTAGAAAAGAAAACCAAATTAATTTAATGTAAATACGCTATAAAGTACTGAAGTTGTGTTATGCGTTAAGTACCCAAATAATGACGTGATACTACGGTCACTCCATTTGTATGTTGCTTGAAGGTTTAGAATAAGAATTGACGTAGCTAGTCTCGAAATGGATGCTCCTGGATACAAAGGAGTATTTGCCTCCTTGCGCAATAGAATCTCATCTTCATCCATCTCAAATTGTTCATTCAATTTATTGGCTACACACATTAAAAAAATTCAATAAATGACGTACATAGATTGAAAAATATTATAATAAAAATCAATCATATAAAATTAACAAACCTCAATGTCTTGCAAATTCGATAGTTGACCCTGATCTTTTCGTCCAAACTTCCACAAATGATTGACACATGCGCACCATATTTTAAATTGAAAATAGTTATTCTACGAGAAACAAAAATCAAGTACATGTCACTTTAGCACAATATTTGAGGTCATGTTTAAGTTATAGTAACAAAGTCTTTATGAACAAGAGAAAATGCATGTTTATTATTTACCCTGTTGACTTGAGTAGTGTCTTCATTGCTAGATTGATTTTGTAAACTCGAGGGTGAAGGCCTGTCCTAAGTTCTCAAAGGCCAAAAGATTTATTGGCTTATCATTCACATAAAGCTGTCTCGAATCAACTTAAATGAAAATCAAATAAGACTTTAAATCAAAACTCGAAAACATTGCATCACATAGATTCATTCACACAACAGTGGAAGCACTAAGGGGTCAAGATGGGAAACCCACCCCCCCCCCCCCCTCGAAGGATTCTTTTCTTGTCATTATCCATATCCAATTGGCCAATGCCAATTACATATACAATGGATTCCAATAGGGGTCTCAAAGTAGGAAAATCAACTTAGCATAGACTTAGTTCTTATTCATTGATTTTAATTCCATATCTACCTTAAAAAAAACATAGAAATTTCTTCCTAAGTCTTAATTTTTCCGACATACAATCACGTTGGATCTTAAAATCTTGACAGGCAATCCAAATGGATCTTAGATTCTTGACATGCAATCATGAGGGTTCATAGATTCTTGACATGCAACAGTCATGAAGCGACATGCATGGTCATTTGGAAATGCATGGTGTGAAATGCAAGCTTAAGATCTGACATGCATGGAGAGAGAGAGAGAGAGAGAGAGAGAGAGAGTGCGTGTGTGTGTGTTTGTGATGTGAAAGAGGGATAGAAATCCGAGAGGGTTTGAGCTCCAAAATTCTACAATCCACAAAATAGTATAGCCACTTTGAGCTAATGCCTCAATCCTCTTCTCCAAAGTACCTGTACACAACAAACAACAAATGGACAGAGCTTGGATGCAACATCCTTCAATCCTCTTGGTAGTGGGGCGCATTTTCACTTATAGAGAGAGTGGGGAGTCCTTCCAAAGTGAGTTAGTTGTCAAGTTCAAGTGCATGAGGTGTGAGGAAGACTCCAATTGGACTTAGGGTGGAGTGGAGTGCATGGATGAGGTGTATTAGTTAGAGTGGGTGAACGGGTGATGTGTATTAGCTTGGGAGAGTTATTATGATGATTTGGCAAATGAAGTGAGAGTGTAGGAGGGTGCCCCATTCTAGGTGTCAAATAGCCTAGAATGCATGTGGAAAAGTGGGTGGGAGGTAGGTGGTACAAGGTTTGATTTTGATTACATATAATTTTGCATGGTTAAAACTTGGGATTTCACCCAAGTGCAATCTTCCTAAGGAAGAGCCAAGGTATATGTCCATCTTGTTTTTGCATAATGTCCATTAATTCCTAGGCGCTTTTTTCTAGAGGTTGCCCATCCTCAATCATGGTGAATAAGGTCAAAAGGGTGATCACTCCCTTGGCCTATTCCTATAGACTCCACTAAGCTTTCATTATAGACTCTTCTGAGCCTTCTTTATAGACTTTGTCAAAAGCCTTCTTGTTTATCGTCTTAATCTTAGAAAGCTTCTTGTTTCGATTCTTGTTCTTTAGGCACTTTCTTCGAGTACCTACACATACCCTTGAAGAGAGGTCAGTCCTTAAGCCTAGAGGGCTTCTTATTCTTGTTCTAATTCTTCAGGTACATTCGTGTGTACCTGCACATCCTTTCAAAGAAAGGTCAGTGTTTATAATACCATCAAACATGGTTCATAGAAGATTCTTAGTTCTACAGGTATCAATGCCTGTTACTCAATTCATTAAAGTGATAAATTCATTCAATTTCCGCAAAGAATATTGATCATTGATAATTCTATGTCATCAAAGTTTATCTAGGTTTGAAGTTGGGAAAGTTTTTATTACTTAAGAGCAATTTGTCTCTACAAATTACATATTTGAATGTAATTCATCTCCTTGTGATAAACTACATATATGCACAAGTACAAAACACAAATGATATAAACCTAGTCAATTTAAAAATATGAATCTTTCGATATTTAGATAGCATGATTTCTATATGCATATTATTGTTTGATACTCATGTTTTGATTCTTATACGTGGATTCTTATATGATTCTTTTGCATCTTGTTGTAGGTTATAAACACACATCTGTCCATTTTTTTTTTGTTATCACTGGTATGAAAGCCTAACTCTAATATACATTAAAGCTTTGTAGGTGATTTTCATTTTTCTACTTCATTTCAATATATTAGGGTTTATTGTAATATATTGTATGTTTATGAATGTACTAATCATGTCGGGATCTGACAGTGGCAAGATCTTGGGAGATTATGTTTCAAATCTCTATGCATCGCTAACTCCTAAACAAAAAACACAATTGCAAAGTATGCTTAGCCAAGACCTCGAGGGTGGTACCTCACAAGCAGCCGCGGCTCCCGCCCCCACCGAAGAGTCATCCACAAATTTTTATTATGATGTTGATTCTCAAGGGAACATAATCGCCAACTATAAAGGGAGGGTGGTTATGGATTGATTGTATTCTTTGTGCGAATGCCATTTTGGCGATAGATTGTTTGGGTTTTCAGGTTCAGACTTTATTGGAGATCAAATGGATAGGAAATCCATAAGTGCACATTGTATTTTAATAGGCGATGGATATGGATGTCAAAGAAACAAGCTACTATCTCATTGTCATCTAGTGTGACCGAGTACAAAGCACTTACTCATTGCAGAAAAGAGATAATCAAGGATATTCACTTGCTGGATTTTTCATTGAGCTCAATCATCTTTTGTGACAACCTATCAGCCCAAAAGTTGGCAAGCAATCCTATATTTCATGCTACGAGCAAGCATATTGAGGTGGCATATCACTTTGTGAGGGAGGAAGTCATGGCAAAGGAGGTGGAGCTTCAACCTGTGCATTCAAAGGAATTTGTAGTTGATATCTTCACCAAAGCATTGGGAAAAGACTTGTTTACAAAGCATAGAACTTCACTTGGAGTATTCTCAAAGTCTATGACAAAACTAGTTGAAGAAGGAGTGTGAGAAATTGTCAACTAGTTTGATAAGTTGGACATATTTCTTTGTTTGGCAATTGAGGCCAATTTCCATATTAGACTTAGAGTTTGACTTCTCAAAGTTATATTGGTCTAAATGCATTTGAGTTACCACTTTTAGAAAGTGAAGGAAATAGTAGAAGGTTGAGTTTGGTAGATTCAAATGTGAATGTTGGAGACATTGAATCTAGTCCACATTAATAGTAGGATTTTTGTTACGGAGGGAAACCAAGATCATTAATGATGCATGGACCTACAATAAAAGGATATAAACTCACAGGAGAAAGCATTCCTCTCCGTCTCATCTCATTTCATGCTTATACATGAGTTTTCTTGGGTTCATCTATCCATTGGTGCACTATCTTGATGATATCTTGCAATCTTGTGTGTAGAATGCTCATACTTTGTTATATTCGGATCCACATGTGTGAAATATAGTAACTTGTTGTTTTTGTATGGACAACAACTTCATATTCTCATAAGTTCGATGTTTGATATATTTCTTATTGAGTTTGCATCTCTTTCATTAAGTAGATGTTGATTTTCTACATTGCAAATGGTGTAAATTGTGTTGTCTTTCAAACCAAAGATCAATGGATGATTTTGAATCGTAATGATTGACAAAATATTCACAGAAACTAGCTATCACCGTACATGTGGATCCTTTCTCTCTCTCTCTCTCTCTCTCTCTCTCTCTCTCTCTCTCTCTCTCTCTCTCTCTCTTTCTCTCTCTCATTGCTACTCTCTTATGGCCGCATTTTGGTTGAGAAGATCAATGCTTATAGTACAATAAGTGATGCTTCTAATTTGTAAGTTTTTTTTCGCTCTGTATTTGTTTATCATCCAAGCACTCTTAACAACATCTGAGACACAAAATTTGTAGCTAACAAGGTACTGAATATATCGGAAAGGACATTGAAATCCGTGGATCTGTTAGTAACAATATACCAACACTTATTCCGACAACTCATAGACTGATTCTTATGGCCTTCAATCTGTACATTGTAGATATGTGTTTGTTTAAATAAATTTGTTTATTGTTATGTCTGTTTTGTAGAGTTCAGTTCTAATTTTTCATTCTCCGAGATAAGAGTCCATTTTTTGATCGACCTTTAATTACTTGGTGTTTGTAAATCCTGGGATTTTGTGAGATTTATGAGTAATATCATGAATTATGGATGTAGGGGAGAGAGAGAGAGAGAGAGAGAGAGAGAGAGAGAGAGAGAGAGAGAGAGAGAGAGAGAGAGAGAGAGAGAGAGAGAGAGAGAGAGAGAAATCTAGAATTTTTTGAAAGATTTTAGTTTAGGAAGGTATAAATGTGTCATTAAAATGTGAATTTGTGTGTGTGTGTGTGTGTGTGCGTGTGTTATTAGAATTATGATGAGATTTGTAAATGTTGATAGAATGTTGGTGAATGAGATTAGTGATTATGAATGAGACCATGATAGTGAATTGAACGAGATCAGAAAGAAAGTTATAAAAAATGACAGTGAGAAGAGACAAAGATAGTCTAAGATTACAAAATAATCATATTAGAGCGAAGGATTTTATAAAAACATGGGAAAGAAATTATGAAATGAGATGTAAAAAAGAGGAAAAAGAATTTTGTCATGAGAAAGAGAAGGATTATTGTATAAGATTCTAGCTTAGAGAGATTTGCAGCTGAATTTTAAAGGGGAGAGAGAGAGAGAGAGAGAGAGAGAGAGAGAGAGAGAGAGAGAGAGAGAGAGAGATGAGAATAAAATTTTAAAATTAAAAGTAAAAATATGATAAATGAAATTGAATTGTGATGTAGATTATGACTGTAATTACGAATGAGATTGGAATGCGAATCTAGAATTAGATTGACATGTGAAATTATAATGAAAATTTTAATGTGAATAAAAATGTGAAATTAGAATGAATTTTTAATGTGACATTTGTGTTAGCATCCATGTCATTGTCACGTTTGATGTCAATATTTGACACACTGAATATGTGTCATATTTTGACAATTGCTTATGAGTTCATTGCTATTTTTGTTTTTTGTTTGCAAAGAGTTGTTAGTGGTGTTTTCCAAGAGAAAAAATATGATCTTCCAAAATCAGACAAGTGGATTGGATTTTGATTTGAGCAACATTTGAATCTAAAAATTGGTTTTGCATCGAACCTACAGATCCATCTAAACGAAGAGCGGAGAGAGAGTTCCATAGCGTGACGTTCGTAAGCTGTATATAGCGTGTATGCAGTCGTAGAGACAGCGAGGGCAATGGCTCAATATAACGATATTTTTAAGGTGGCAGCAGCTGTAACAAGCGGAAAGACCTGCTCGTAGTGTTTTTGCTATGGCTGGCCCTTACCAGTTGCGCCATGCACCAACAGCAACAGCAGGGAGTGACCAAAACGAGTGAGTACAGCAGTGTTGGGCAAACTCCATTGTTGGGGATGATAGCAAGAAATGATTCCTTGCATGTTGAGCTTTTAATTTTCGTGCACTTGTCTGTACTGTCCTTGCCACAGTTCCGAAATCATGTGCTTCCCTTCAATAAGTTGAATTTCCTTACCTCTTGCAACGTCTCTTATATTATCTCATGTACAAAATAGAGGGATAGTTGTGACCTTGCTTCATTCTTCTTGGCTCATCCTTTGTCTTTATGCCAGGTACGTATACTGGATGCATAGGTGGATCAAGTATCAGAGTCGATCAGAAGAGGCTGAAGATAATAGACAACTATGGAGATGGCGTCTGGAGAGTGAATGTCACAAACTATTGACATTGTAATGCAATAGGAATCTATGTGCAATAAGATAGAATAAAGAATAAACGATCAGTGCGTGAAGCTTTTTGAAATTAGTGCATTCAAATGTGCGTGCTTCATACATTTTGTACTCTGATGATGTATTCAGATCAATTTTGTTTCGATCAAGAATACAATTTTGTCTCACACTACAGTTTGTTCTTGCATTGATGCACTCATGAAATCTCTCTTCAATCGAAGTTATCTCACACAATACTGATCCAACTATAGCTTGCATTATCACATTCTGCTGCCAGTAACTCAGAGTATTCATCTCTAAGAAAATCAATCCAGAGCTTCTTCTCTAGACATCCGATCATCAACTATCAATTCTTCCAACAGTCTCCACTATCTTAACTAAGCTAGAAAATGAGCTTACTATGGCCAAGTAGCATGAAGACATAGCAACAAAATAGCTACCACACCAAGCCATGTAGTCACATTAATAAGCAACGTTACAAGTCATTGTTGGAAAGGATGTAGAGTATATACCCTTATTGCAAACACAGATACAGATAACCCAATCCTAAGAATTCGCACATGACCAAGCAATTTCAAGATGTGACAAAATGAGATCATTTTTTTACAAGATATCCACCCCTAGCTACCAACATGTAACCTCACATCTTCTTATTGGGGCAACAAGTTACAAGCAAAAATTTGTAGACTTCTAACAAATGTTCAAGCATCATAAGACACTTGCCACACCCAGTTGCATGAAGCCAAGTCTAACCAGCAATAGGTAGATCCACAGCAAGTTGAGCCAGTGGTAGTACCTGTTCCACTCATCTATCAACTACCTAACCCAAACAATCAAAGTGAGGAGGGTTTCATAGAGGCTGACATCTTGCAAGAAGGGCCAGCATAGCCAAAGGACCTGTTTGAAACCTCTGGTCATACAAAATCAGCCTCACCGGCCTTTCTCGGAAGCTCATATCAATACGAACACTCCTACAAATCATCAAGAGGGGCTTAACATTGAGATTTCAAACCTCAAAAATAAAGGACAACTGGATATGTGATACCTACCAACCCTCGAAAATCAATCCAAATGGAGTTGATCTATGTTCGAGAAGAATATTTTAACCTTATATAGGTATTTGGAGCGTACATGGTCAAGGTGGACTCAAATGCCAAGGTGAAGAATTCCAAGGTAAGCAACACTCTTGATTCCAACAACATGTATTGTTGAGGAACACTCGCAAACTAGAGAGTACTAATATGAACACATTAGAGGAGATTTGAGTTCCAAAAAGATTTAAAGTGAGCTATATAAGTGTGAAGCTAGCCATCACTCTTGATTCCAATAAACCGTAAAGTGAAGCAACGCTATTGCTAACTAGAGAGTACCAATATAAAACATAGTTTAATTTGAAGGAAATATAATTTAATTTGTGCATTGATTCTTTATTTGTCAGTAATATGTTTATTCCTTACAGATCAAATTAGCTCTGTAGAGCACACGGTTTTGTCCGCTATTGTCTTGTGCTCTACCTCATTATTGACATGTATATTTTGCTATATTTAATCTAATAACAGCTCTTTTGTTCTACGTTGAGATAAGTGTCATATTGTTATGCTTATTTTCATTCTATCTGATTTTCTTGTTGCTCAATCTGATAATCTGTTCTTAGCGAGTAATTATTAGTCTAGATGTGTTCCACTCATCTATCAACTACCTAAGCCAAACAATCAAAGTGAGGAGGGTTTCATAGAGGCTGACATCTTGCAAGAAGGGCCAGCATAGCCAAAGGACCTGTTTGAAACCTCTGGTCATACAAAATCAGCCTCACCGGCCTTTCTCGGAAGCTCATACCAATACGAACACTCCTACAAATCATCAAGAGGGGCTTAACATTGAGATTTCAAACTTCAAAAATAAAGGACAACTGGATATGTGATACCTACCAACCCTCGACAATCAATCCAAATGGCGTTGATCTATGTTCGAGAAGAATATTTTAACCGTATAAAGGTATTTGGACCGTACATGGTCTATCAAGGTGGATTTAAATGCCAAGGTGAAGAACTCCAAGGTAAGCAACACTCTTGATTCCAACAACATGTATTGTTGAGGAACACTCACAAACTAGAGAGTACTAATATGAAACACATTAGAGGAGATTTGAGTTCCAAAAAGACCCTTTAAAAATTCGTGCAAGGTGCCTTTTTTATTATTAGAATATTATAACACTAAGACTTTTGACTTGCCATAACTTCTTAATCGTAGCTCAAAAGTATGTCATCTAACATATCATTGGAAAGCCCTTGCCGAGCACTTTCCAATGCACCAAGCTCCACTAAATTCGGACTTACCACTACAAAGTTATGCCATTTTTAGTATAGAATCAAAATGTGGACTCAAAAATTTACCTTACGTAGATTTCAAATTTGAGTGTTTTGATTGGTCCATGTATAAGAAAAATTTCAGAAAAAATATAAAAAGAATCTTTACAAAGGGTCTTTTTTGGATTTAGAACTCCTCTAATGTCTTAAGGAGATATAATTTAAAGTGAGCTGTATAAGTGTGAAGCTAACAATCACTCTTGATTCCAAAAACCCGTAAAGTGAAGCAACACTATTGCTAACTAGAGAGTACCAATATAAAACATAGTTCAATTTGAAGGAAATATAATCTAATTTGAAGTGAAAAAAGCACTTACAATAACCTTTGACTCTTAATACTAGGTCAATATGTATTCCACAATGTGGAAATAATATTGACTTGGAAATCATTGCAAAAATGATATCTCATAAATTGCTTTAAGATAAGTATTCTCAACGCTTCAAATCAATCAAGCGACCTGGGCTTGAATCCCAGTAGCCACACCATATTGGATTAATTTCAAAAGAAATAAAATGATTCGAGAGAACAACCACAAGAAACTTTTGTTCGTTTCCTACACAGGAAAAACGTGAAATTCCCTAGTTTGACATGTTTTTTCCTGGTTAAGAAATGCATTTGGATGCCTTATAAGCCTCTTCTAACTAGGAAAATTTATTTCCTAGCTATAAAATGTAGGTGGATCAATTTTATCAAGGAAATTTTTAATTCCCTAGATACATTGCTACCATTTGTAACTAGGAAAAAATTTCCTTAGATACATTGATACCATTTATAACTTGGAAAACGTTTTTCTTGCTAAAAAATGTTCATGGATAAATTTTATTAGGAAAACT
The DNA here is from genome assembly GCA_029204225.1 of Diphasiastrum complanatum. NCBI lineage: Eukaryota > Viridiplantae > Streptophyta > Lycopodiopsida > Lycopodiales > Lycopodiaceae > Diphasiastrum > Diphasiastrum complanatum. Next base: position 50,702,178 of record CM055101.1, read on the forward strand.
TTTCAAACAAAGTCAATTTTGGAACTATTTTTATTAGAAGAGTTTGAAGCCAATTTGTTTTTTTTTTTGAGAAAAATTTTGGGTCACGATTTTCTATTTTATTTTTACTCACGTTATCGCACAGTCTGCATATTTACATGTAAAATAAGACAGATGAATAAAACACGACTGTTTGCATAAATACAAGTAAATTCTCATAGACGAAGAAGAGGCGAAAAATCTTGACACTGTGTTTTTACATGCGTTTTGTGACAGGAGAAAGAGGCAACACTGCCTTACAAAATGCCAATGGTGCCCTAGGAAGTGAAGGCACCCTGTAAATCAAATCCTAAGGCATTTCGTTAGAGTGACGCATTTTTTGCATCTTCACCAGCATTCATTTCAACAAAAACTAATGTCACAGCCTTCTCATGCGCATCCCATGTAACTATGCAATCAGAACTGACAACGACAGCAGCCACCCACGATCTCCTACAGACAGCACATCCACTTTGTACTTTCTTTATCTGCACACCTATAAAAAGATGTATAAATATGTTGGGTACCACCTGCGTATCTATAGAGTTTGTGTATAATATTAGCATCAGAAGCTTATCAGAGATAGACAAAGTAGATGCCTTGTGCATTGATTCTTTATTTGTCAGTAATAGGTTCATTCCTTTACAGATCAAATTAGCTTTGTAGAGCACGCGAATTCGTCCGCTATTGTCTTGTGCTCTACCGCATTATTGACATGTATATTTTGCTATACTTAATCTGATAACAGCTCTTTTGTTCTACGTTGAGATAAGTGTCATATTGTTATGCTTATTTTCATTTTGTCTGACTTTCTTGTTGCTCAATCTGATGATCTGTTCTTAGCGAGTAATTATTAGTCTAGCTATTGACGAGTAATATTTAGTCTTGCCTTTCGTGAATCATTCGCGACTGATTATTAGTCGAGCTTTGTCTAGCTCTTTCGCGAATCATTCGTGACTAATAATTTGTCTAGCTACTCATGACAAATTATTCTTCTGATGTTTTGTTAATGCTTGGCTACGTAATTAGAACGACCGTGATTTCTATCACTAACATTCTGTTCATTTCTGACAGGCGTAGTCATGCTTAGGGAAGAAGTAATACAGCTCATTCCGCTGCGCACAAACACATTCCATTCGAGTTTTTTTCTCGTTTGAGCTTTCAAGTTCGCTTCTTTTTCGTGTTCGTTTTCTTTTCGAGCTATTTTCGTCTCTCATACTCACACACCTCTTATTCCAACATGGTATAAGAGCAATTTTCGTAATTTGTTAAGCTTCCACAGTACAAGACTCTACTAGCCGATAGAGTAATTGTCTTCTTGTTCTGTAATTCTGTACCCGATTTTCATACTTAAGTCATTGATAGTTTTTCCTATCACCTAGACTAATCCTCCACATCCATTCTCAAGGTTAAGCCAGTCCCATCGTGGAGAAGCTTGATGGAGTCAATTACCATTTGTGAAAATTTAAGATGAAAACTGTACTAATGGCTAAAGAATTGTATGACATTGTTATAGGTGTAAAAGGAAAACCTGAAGCAGATGACGCAACAATCGCCATATGGAAGCTGAAGGATGAGAAGTATTTCACACTGATCATCCTGAACATTAGGAATACTCAGATTGGCCATGTATCCGAGGCTCAGACATCGAAAGAAGTCTGGGACATCTTGAGCACACTATACAAAGTGCAAGATATAGCTTCCAAGCTACATCTCAGGAAGAAATTTTACTCCCTCAAGATGGCGAATGGTGATTCCCTGCAGAATCACATCAATCAATTCAAGAACCTGCCAAGGCAAATGACCACTATCGGATCTGTCATAGACGATCAAGACACAGTGATGCAACTGCTTACAGGCTTGCCAAGCTCATATGACAGCTGGGTGATGATCATCACGACACATCCAGAACTAACTCTTTCGAGAGGCATTACAATGTTGTTGTAGAAAGACGCGCGGAGGAACGAAGCCTCAAGTTCCTCAACTGATTCTCATGCCTTATACACCAACAAGAGCACGACTAAGCAAAAGGAACATAAAGGCCCGAAGCAATCAAAGCCAGACTAGAAACCAGCATAGCACAAAGAACATTTGAATCCACAGATGAAGAAGAAGTTGTCCTGTAGATACTGCAAGCGAAACAACCACGAAATTCAAGACTGCCGGATACTACAAGCAAAGAACAACAACAAGGGACAGTCGAATCAAGTGGCAAATGCAGCTGCAGAAGCTCCACAGCCTATTCAAGAAGTGGATCATGATGTCTTCATGACCAGCCATCAAGGAGCATCCAGTGATAGTTCTTGGTTCCTGAATTCCGGAGCCATTCAGCACATGACCAGTCTCATTGGCTGTTTCAAGTCCTATACACATTACAATACCCAGAAATATGTTCATCTTGGCGACAATAGCACACATGCTATTAAAGGTGAAGGTACTATAAGTTTAAGCTTTGCAAATGATCAATCTAAGCTACTCTCTAAAGTCTTGTATGTACCAAATTTATCTACGAATCTGCTCTCTGTAAGCAGAATCACAGATCTAGGACATAGAGTAGAATTTGAATGTGATCAGTACAAAGTAGTTGATAGGATAGGCAAGATCCTAGCACTCGGAAAGAGGCATGGATACTTGTATAAATTGAGTCATTGCTTTTCTGCCTCTAGTTAGGCGCCCAATACTGCTATTAATGCAAATTAAAGTTTACTTTGGCATTATAGACTTGGTCACTTGAATCATGTTGTTGTACAACAAATGTCTAGACAATCTATTGTTCTTGATCTCAACTATCCTCGTGATAAAATCGAGTTACTTGTCTGTCAAGACTATCTAGTTGTTAAACAAACTAGGAAACCATTTAAATCAAGCCATCAGCAAATTGCAAGAGGATTGTTAGACATTGTACATTCAGACATCTGTGGCCCGATGAAAAATCCTTCGCTGAAGGATGCAAGGTATTTTATAGCTTTTATTGATGAGTTTTCCAGAAGGACTATGGTGTACTTTATAAAGAAGAAATCAGAAGCATTCAACTGCTTCAGAATCTTCAAGGAGCGTGCAGAAAAGGAGACTGGACTGACGATCAAGGCTCTAAGGTCAGACAATGGTGGAGAATATAACTCTATCGAGTTAAAGGAGTACTGCCAATGCCAAGGCATTGAGCAGCAATTCATCACTCCTTACAATCCTCAGTCTAATGGCTTAGCCGAGAGGAAGAATCGTACCTTGGTTGAATCAGCTAAATGTATGCTAGTGCATGCATCGCTGCCCAAGAAAAATTGGGCCGAAGCCATCTCCACTACAGCTTACGTCTAAAATAGATGTTCGACTAAGGCCCTCTCAGGCAAGACACCCCACGAGGTGTGGACAGGCTCTAAGCCTTCTATGAAAAACCTAAGAGTGTTTGGATGTGTTGCCTACGCGCAGATCCCAAAAGACACGAGGAAGAAACTGGACTTCCAAGGCCTCAAAACCATCTTGATTGGATATACTTCATCTGATAATACATACAAGCTGTATGATCTTGATACCCAGCAAATCTTCTATAGCCAAGATACAGTCTTTATCGAGGATCAATTTGTCGACATCAAAGGCAAGGATATTGCTCCAGGAGAACCTTCATCAGGAGCGGTTCATCAGTCAAATCCTCCTAGAAGATTAAGCCGAGTGCACACACAGCCCACAAGGTATACTCCTGAGTCTGCATGTCTCTTGATACAAGAACTGACGATAGTCAAAGAGGCACTCAGCCAACCAGACTCTGATCTTTGGAGAAAAGCTATGGACAAAGAATATTCCTCTTTGATCAAGAGCCAAACATGGTCACTAGTTGAAGCTCCTAATTCTTGCAATATCATTGATTGCAAATGGATCTTCAAGTTCAAATACAATGCCAATGGAGCAATTGATGGAAGGAAGGCAAGACTGGTAGCACGAGGATTCACTCAGATCCCCAACGTCGACTACAGCGAGACTTTCAGTCGAGTGGTCAAACATTTGTCGATCTGAATGCTCCTGTCTTATGTTGCAGCTACCGACCTCAAAGTGCATCAACTTGATGTGCAAATAGCCTATCTAAATGGAGTTATACCAAGCACTGCTGATTGTGATGTCTATTCCAAGTCAGTGCAGCAATCCGTCATCATCATCACCCTATACGTGGATGATATGTTGCTTTTCAGCAACAATACCAATTTGGTCAAGCATTCCAAGCAGATGTTGTTTTCAAAGTTCGACATGACTGATCTGGTCAAAGCTCACTTCTGTCTGGGCATTCAGATCCACAGAGACAGAGCGAGACGACTGATTTACATCAGTCAACAAAGGTATCATCATAATGTTCTTAACATATACAATCTAATAAATTGTAAGTTATCTCACTCACCGATGGATCCAGGCTTGCATTTGTCGAAGTACCAATGTCCCCAAACCAAGCAGGAAGAGGAGCAGATGAAAGAATATCCTTATCGATCGATACTTGGATCTCTCATGTATGCAATGGTCTGTACAAGAACTGACATCTCTTTTGCAGTAAGCTCACTCAAGTAATATATGACTAATCCTGGCATTACCCATTGGAAGAAGAGTCATGAGGTATATTCGAGTTAACATGGACCAGTGCATCTGCTATGGAGAAATCAGCAACGACAACTCAGTGGATATTCTGATGCAGGCTGGGGAGGAGATGTACAGAATCGTAATTCCACATCTGGATTTACATTCTTCTTCAATGGCGGTCTTATCTCATGGAATAGTCGTAAGCAAACCTCTATCGCACTTTCTTCTATAGAAGCAGAATAATTGATGTTTCTTAATCTATTAAGGAAGTGTTTTGGTTGAGAAATTTATTGTCAGACATTAATTTGTATCAGTACAGCCATACAATCTTATTCTGTGATAATCAGAGTGCTATTGCCTAGTCGGCCAACCTTAAATTTCACTCTAGGAGTAAGCACATTGAAATCAGGTATCACTAAATCAGGGGCAAGGTTCTCAACAAGGAGATGAGCTTAATGCACTGCAGAACGCAAGACATGGTTGCAGATATTTTCACAAAAGCATTGAGTGTTAATGCACATAACAAATTTTGTGCGTTGCTTAGTCGGAAGATCATGGCATTCATGGATCCAGATTAAGGGGGAGTGTGGGATTTATCTCCTCTACTCTCCTAAATCCCATTTTAATCTGCCTCCAATCATGCTGCATTTTTACTCACATTGTCGCACAGTCTGCATATTTACATGTAAAATAAGACTGACGAATAAAACACGACTATTTGCATAAATACAAGTAAATTCTCACAGATGAAGAAAAGGCAAAAAAACTGCAACACTGTGTTTTCACACGCGTTTTGTGACAGGCGAAAAAGGCACTGCCTTACAAAATGCCAAAGGTGCCCTAGGAAGCGAGGGCACACTTTAAATCAAAACCTAAGGCATTTCGTCAGCATTTTTCAAATATTCACCAATGTTCATTTCAGCAAAAGCTGACGTCACGGCCTTCTCACGCTCATCCCATGCAACTGTGCAATCAGAATTGACAACGACAGCAACCACACATGATCTCCTACACACATCACATGCACTTTGTACTTTTTTCATCTGCACACCTGTAAAAAGATGTATATATATGCTGGATACCACCTGCATATCTATAGAGTGTGTGTAAAATATTAGCATCAAAAGCTTATCAGAGATAGACGAAGTAGATGCCTTGTGCATTGATTCTTTATTTGTCAGTAATAGGTTCATTCCTTTATAGATTGAATTAGCTTTGTAGAACATGCAGTTTTGTTCACTATTGTCTTGTGCTCTACCACATCATTGACATGTATATTTTGCTATACTTAATCTGATAACAGCTCTTTTGTTTTGTGTTGAGATTAGTGTCATATTGATATGCTTATTTTCATTCTATCTGACTTTCTTGTTGCTCAATCTGGTAATCTGTTCTTAGCGAGTAATTATTAGTCTAGTTGTTGACGACTAATACATAGTCTTGTCTTTCACGAATCATTTGTGACTGATTATCAGTCGAGCTCTGTCTAGCTCTTTCGTGAATCATTCACGACTAATAATTTGTCTAGCTACTCGCGACAAATTATGCTTCTAATATTTTGTTAATGCTTGGCTACATAATTAGAACGACCGTGATTTCTATCACTAACGTTCTATTCATTTCTGATAGACGTAGTCATGCTTAGGGAAGAAGTTATATAGCTCATTGCGCTACACATGAACACATTCCATTCGAGTTTGTTTCTTTTCGTGTTCGTTTTCTTTTCGAGCTATTTTCGTCTCTCATACTCACACACTCTTCTTCCAACAAGAAGAACATTATTAAACATAAATCCCAATATTGCTTCATCTTAACGCTACATCAATTTTATGTCTATCACTCGAGCTCGAGCTTGATGTCTAACATGCAAATTTAGCTTTCATCAATTGAAATTGCTCATTGTGTGATCAAAATCAACAATGTCAAGTTTAGGATGTTTAAATTACTATAGTTCGATCTCTTTTCGATGAGATAGCTCTATCACTTGAGATAGCTGAAATTTGGTTTTGTTCACCCGAGATAGCTTGAATTTGTATCATATCATTCAAGATTCTCATTGAGTGATCAAATTCATGGAATCTTGTAACTGGCTCAAACTTGAACCACATCATACAAGATAGTTTGATTTCGGCTCCAAACATGTGATTCTAATCATTTGAGACTTAAATTTGTTTTTTATCACTCACGATAGCTTGACATTGGTCCTTATCCTCAAGATGACTCATTGGTTGATTGAATATGATAAATCTTAAGTTTTGGACATTTAGATGGCTCATTAAATTCTATGTCTGAAATGTAGTTTTGGCTCGTAGCATATGACAAAGCTCATCTAGTGATTTAGTTCGGCCAACCTTGAGTGTGAGACATTTGAATTGCTCTAGTCCAATCCCCTACTAATAAAATTGATTCCTACAACCTTATATAGCTCCAATTTGACATCTATCACTTGATGCCTATGTTGTAAGATATACCCTTGTCAATCAACATAACTTATTTAGACATAAAAATTGACCATTTGCAACTTTTGTTTGTGTATCAATGCATTTAATCCATATCACTACAAATGGCTCCATTTTTTTTTTCTATCACTCAAGATAGTTTGATTCTGGCCCTTATCATTGAATATTCCTAGATTGAATCCTAGGAATTCCAAGTTTGCAACATTCAAACTAGTCCAACTATATGCATATTACCCAAGAAAATTTGATTTTGATGCTTGACATATCCCATTGAGTGATTGAAATCAAGATTGCACATCCGGTAATCAACCTTAAGAACCGTCAAGTTTTAGAAATTCAGATGTCACAAATTTCATGCTATCTTTGAGGTCTAAGCTTGAATTTGATTCACTTTGAGGCCTACATTATCATTTCTATTCAGGGCATTGCTTCCGCGATAGATGACCTTAAACCATTTACATCAAAAATAAAGTATTTGACGTTTGTCTCCTAATCGACTTCATAAATATATTGCAATGTGTCAGCATAGTCTAGATTGTTCAAAATGACATTTATGTGCCTCGCACTAGAACGACTCTCTTGTTTAAAGATGGCCATTATACCACAATCATATTGAAGGATAATAAAATGACCCCCACATAGACTATTAATTTAGGGAAATGTTAACGGAGGTCATTCTATACCACAATTACAGCTCAAGCTCCATTGGGTATGGAGTCGAAAATAAGGCCTGTCATGATCACCGACACTTTCAATGGCAATCGATAAGGCAAATTTCTCACGGTCAATAGGTAATTTTTAGATAGCCTATGGAACTCTGAAATGGTCAAGAACCATTCCACTATAGAAAGCCATGACTTTCGAAAAGCTAAATGGGCTATTACGATTTCCCTCAATCAGTAGGCTTTGACCTCATTTATTAGAAGTTCTTAATAGCCGAAGCAAGTATTTACAAAGTTCACCAACAATTAGAAATCAGTGTAGATAAAACAAGAAGCACCAATCATTTCATTCTAACGTGTATACTTATAAACAAAGCCTTCAATTTTAATCGGTGAGACATATCTGCTCAAAGCTTTTCTAATCACAAATTACAGGGATTCCTTCACTAAGCTGTAATAATAAATGATCACAGTTAATTTCTCAGGTCTTAAAGACACAAACCTGCAATCTATCACATATAGAATTGCAAGAAAACAATTCAGACTTTTTTTGAAACAATGGATTAATCTTCTACTCTCAAATTCTTGCCAACAAAATAGCAGGGTCTTCAACACTTCCAAAGCCTGCAAGCAAATGTATTAGAAGCCTTCAAATGCTCACAGCCTGGAACCACGTGTTAGAGGCAGTAAAAGGGAATACAAGATGCAGTTCCCACGATTCAAAACTTGCAATAACAAAGTTAGAAAGAACAATTTACAGATCCACAAAAGTGGTAACACAATGCTAATGATCAGTAGCAGTGAATGAATCAGACAGGAAAATGGAAATGGGTGAGAGTGGAAGGCACCAGGCTAAAACCTCTTCTCCTTTCCTCCTCTTCTCCACACACTCCTTCTTGCACAAACTCTCTCTTTCTTTTTCTCTCTCTCCAAGAAGATGACAATCAAAATGTGCTACGTAGAGGCTGGCCCCTTCTAATGCTAGAGAGGGTTGAGGCCCAAAAAGGTGCACCTCTTCATGAATGGGCACCAATAGGGGCTTTTTGGTAGTTGGGCCCAAACTAAAGGGAAGAGCCCCAAGTTTGGTTTTGAATTACTGAAGTGGCCTACGGTGAATAAAACTGCCAGTTAACTAGTTTTTAAGACGAACTGGCACCTCCTAGCCCCGACAGACCCGGGAACTAGAGGCATAGGCTTTTTTAGATAAATTTAAGTCCAGTGTAAATTAATAAATAAACAGAGTTTCAATAAAAGTGCAACCGGCCATAATGGGCCATTTACGCATCGTTTTTTAACAATTTTGCATCAGTGTAATAGCGCGTGGCGACGATTTTTCATCGAAAATAACTTGAAAAAGAGGTCTTTTTCCCCGCAAACAGTGCCGACCTTCACGGGTAAAGAATGGTCCCCATTCTTTGGACTCAGCATCTCAGGTTACAACAAGACCAATGGACCGGCCAATAGCATCCTAGGCTGACCCAAAAGCTATACAACAACATGTCTTCAAGATAAGCAGCAACAAATTACCCCCCTGAACCGGCCAATAGCATCCTAGGCCGACCCAAAAGGGTTCCAATCAGCATTAGATCTTCATGAAGAAGAGCAACAGATGACCCCCCTGGACCGGCCAATAGCATTCTAGGCCGACCCAAAAGGGTTCCAATCAGCACCAGATCTTCATGAAGAACAGCAACAGATTACCCCCCTGGACTAGCCAATAACATCCTAGGCCGACCCAAAAGGGTTCCAATTAGCATCAGATCTTCATGAAGAACATCATCTCAGGTCTTGCATACAAGGCTTGATAATACTGTAACACAATCAGATCACAATTAGTAGCTTAGTTCATTTTCAATTATCATTAAAAGGTCCAGTGCCCTATCCATTGGGCTATGGAGCCATAGGATAAATCATCACAGGGTTTCAAGTTTTCACATGTCAACAAGTGTTCAAAAAGCACCAGGTGCTAAATTTGCAAAACCAACATGAATGTTGGTTACCTCACATTGTGGAATTATCGGCTGAGTAAAGTAGTCAGTTATACTATTGGTCAGATTTATGGTTGGTCAAATTTTTCCGACCTTAGAGGCAGGATGGACTCCTAGGTCAAGACTTTTGTTTCGCTCTTGGCTTCCATTCCCATGCATCTTTAGCTAGGGAGTTAATGTTCAATGCTTCCAACCTAGAGTCTTCATGTTTCACACTATGGGTCTGATATCTCTGATAATGGAAATAATCCACTCCGGATTCTACTTTTGGTCCCAAGATTGACTCAACTAGGAACTGATCGTTTCTAGATTGATTGTGGCTAGTATAGAATGTGGATATACGAGTGTCAATCAGAGCATTTTTGTATTGGGATGCATATCCAATTGCATGATCCATACTAGTCGGATGCTTTTGTTTCACATGGACTTGCATCTCTATTTGCAATCCACTTATGAAGCAATCTAATATCAGTTCAATCGGCATTTTATACAGGGTTATGTGCTTCTGGACAAACCAACTATCTCTATTAGCATATCTATTCACAGACTCATTGTCATCCTGCCTCATGGTTATCCAACTACATTCATCGTGGGTGAGAATTCATCCAAGAATGACTTTGCTAGTTTGTCCCACGAGTCTAGATTATGATTTTAAAAAATTTCAATATTGTCATACCAATTTCTAGCATGATGTCAAGTATAATGGAAACAAGAGCTTCCATTCATTTGGCTGTGAAAAACCATCTAGGAAAGAGAAGTTCATGAATTTTCGTATGAAAATATCAGATTTATCACCTCTCTCTCCATCATAATGATCAATCTTCAATAGGTAAACATGCTTTGGTCTAACACAGAGGGAGTCGCCAGCAACCAACACAGGTTGCACAATGTTCTGATTAGGTTGAACTTTTGATTTTCCACCATCGTACTCCAACTCATCAAGGTTGGAAGCACTTTCAGCATGATCGAGGTGTTCATCAAGAGATTGGTGGCCCAAGTCTTACACATCTTCAACAAACTATTGATCATCCATTTTAGAACTTTGGGTAGAACTGTCCACCATATCAATATCGGTGCCAACACTCACCTCATGAGCATTAGGCTTTTCATGGTCATAGTTCAACACACTACCAATTCCTGCTAGGGTTTCATCAACTCCAAGAATTGGATTTTGAATCACAATAGGACTATGATTAATAGTCACAAACATGCTCTTTTTGAATCTCCAGGTTATCATCTTTGGGACAACTTGGATCATGTTGGGCACTTACAGGTCTCAAGGTATCATTGTCAGTGCGTAGGTGGCTAAGGAATTCAGAATTCACTAGGTCGTATTCTTTGCTACCCAAGTGCCACAACACCTCGCCTACACAATACCTCACTCTAAAATAAATGCATACACACCTCCGAGTGCATAGCCAATGAATTTCATCATGAAATATACAATGGCTTCGAATGCAGCACGGGTGGTCAAGTGCCTAAATGGCAGAAATCCCATGATTCCCTCCATCTAAGTCAACCAATATAGGGCTCACAAACCTTCAACAAAGACTAAGTCCACATAAGGATAATCAACTTCCAAGTACAATGGACTCAAAGTCCGGAAGGAACTTGTGCTCCTCCTGAAGGATAATAAAACGACCCCCACATAGACTGCCAATCTAAAGAAATGTTAACGGAAGTCATTCTATACCACAATTGCAGCTCAAGCTCCATTAAGTATGGAGTCAAAAATAAAGCCTATCATGATCACCGACACTTTCAACGGCAATTGATAAGGCAAATTCCTAACGGTCAATAGGTAATTTTTAGATAGCCTATGGAAATCTGAAATGGTGAAGAACCATCCCGCTATAGAAAGCCATGACTTTCGGAAAACTAAATGGGCTATTAGGATTTTCCTCAATCATTAGGCTTTGACCTCATTTATTAGAAGTTCTTAATAGCCGAAGCAAGTATTTACAAAGTTCATCAACGATTATGAAGCAGTGTAGATAAAACAAGAAGCAGCAATCATTTTGTTCTAACGTGTATACTTATAAACAAAGCCTTCAAATTTAATCGGTGAGACAAATCTACTCAAAGCTTTTCTGATCACAAATTACAAAGATTCCTTCACTAAGCTGCAATAATAAACGATCACAGTTAATTTCTCAGGTCGTAAAAGACACCAACCTACAATCTATCACATATAGAATGTTATGCGTTAAGTACCCAAATAATGACGTGACACTACGGTCACTCCATTTGTATGTTGCTTGAAGGTTTAGAATAAGAATTGACGTAGCTAGTCTCGAAATGGATGCTCCTAGATACAAAGGAGTATTTGCCTCCTTGAGCAATAGAATCTCATCTTCATCCATCTCAAATTGTTCATTCAATTTATTGGCTACGCACCTTAAACAAATTCAATAAATGACGTACATAGATTAACAAATATTATAATAAAAATCAATCATATAAAATTAACAAACCTCAATGTCTTGCAAATTTGATAGTTGACCCTGATCTTTTCGTCCAAACTTTCACAAATGATTGACGCATGTGCACCATATTTTAAATTGAAAATAGTTATTCTACAAGAAACAAAAATCAAGTACATGTCACTTTAGCACAATATTTGAGGTCATGTTTAAGTTATAGTAACAAAGTCTTTACGAACAAGAGAAAATGCATGTTTATTATTTACCCTGTTGACTTGAGTAGTGTCTTCATTGCTAGATTGATTTTTTGAACTCGAGGGTGAAGCCTGTGCTAAGTTCTCAAAGGCCAAAAGATTTATTGGCTTATCATTCACATAAAGCTAGTCTCGAATCAACTTAAATGAAAATCAAATAAGACTTTAAATCAAAACTCGAAAACATTGCATCACATAGATTCATTCACACAATAGTGGAAGCATTGAGGGGTCAAATGGGAAACCCCCCCCCGCCCCAAGGATTCTTTTCTTGTCATTATGCATATCCAATTGGCCAATTCCAATTCCATATACAATAGGTTCCAATAGGGGTCTCAAAGTAGGAAAATCAACTTAGCATAGACTTAGTTCTTCATAGAAATTTCTTCCTAAGTCTTAATTTTTCCGACATGCAATCATGTTGGATCTTAAAATCTTGATAGGCAATCCAAATGGATCTTAGATTCTTGACATGCAATCAAGAGGGTTCATAGATTCTTGACATGCAACTGTCATGAAGCGACATGCATGGTCATTTGGAAATGCATGGTGTGAAATGCAAGCTTTAGATCTGACATGCAAGCTTAAGATCTGACATGCATGCTTAAGATCTGACATGCATGGAAAATAGCCCTGAGATGGTACGACATGCAAGCTCTAGATTTGACATGCATGGACAATAGGCCAATGATTGCATGACATGCAAGCTCTAGATCTGACATGCATGGACAATGGTATGACATGCAATGGTACTGATCAACCATTCTTACATATGGGTAACAGTTTCAAGAGCATACCATGGTTTCAGGAGAAGGTGAGAGAGAGAGAGAGAGTGTGTGTGTGTGTGTGATTTGAAAGAGAGATAGAAATCCGAGAGGGTTTGAGCTCGAAAAAGCTTGCAATCCATAAAATAGCATAGCCTCCTTGAATAATGCCTCAATCCTCTTCTCCAAAGCACCTGTACACAACAAACAACAAATGGGCAGAGCTTGGATGCAACATCCTTCAATCCTCTTGGTAGTGGGGTGCATTTCCACTAATATAGAGAGTGGCAACATACCATCAAGGTTTACTTTTGCATAAAGTATGCTAACAAATGTAAATCAACATTTTATGACATGCATGTTTAAATTAACATACTTGACATGCATTAAGCTACTATAAGCTTAGATCACATAACACGCATGTTTGAAACATTCAAAGAAAAAGTATCGATAGCATTGAATCAGAATCATTTTTGGAAACAACTTAGTCTTTTCCATCCTATTTGATGTTTTTCTTTAAAGCATTTCGAGATCTCCATTTAAAGCATTCTTGCGGTCCTAGTGGACAATCAATATGGTTCAAGAAATTCTTCCCTTGCTTCACTAGTACGACCTTCAATGATTTCATGGCCGTAACTAATCTCGAGTTGTAGGTTCTTGATAAACATGACCTTCTAGTTCTCCGCAAGTAGGCTTCCAATGTTTCGTTGTCATCTGGTTCTTCATCATGCCTATCAAGAGTCTTTGTCTTCTTTGACTTTTCCAAGCAGTTCTTGCTTTTTGAAGCACAAGGCCTTGTGAACATACAAGGTCTTCACGTCAAGGCCACGAAATATTAAACCATGGATCTGATACCAAACTGTGAACTCAAGGGTGAAGGTCTATTCTAAGTTCTCAAAGGCCAAAAGATTTATTGGCTTATCATTCACATAAATCTAGTCTCGAATCAACTTAAATGAAAATCAAATAGGACTTTAAATCAAAACTCGAAAACATTGCATCACATAGATTCATTCACACAACAGCGGAAGCACTGAGGGGTCCCCGCGGAAGGATTATTTTCTTCTCATTATGCAAATCCAATTGGACAATGCCAATTACATATACAATGGATTCCAATAGGGGTCTCAAAGTAGGAAAATCAACTTAGCATAGACTCAGTTCTTATTCATTGATCTTAATTCCATATCTTAACAAAAGCATAGAAATTTCTTCCTAAGTCTTAATTTTTCCGACATGCAATCATGTTGGATGTTAGATTCTTGACAGGCAATCCAAATGGATCTTAGATTCTTGACATGCACTCATGAGGGTTCATAGATTCATGACATGCAACACTCATGAAGCGACATGCATGGACATTTGGAAATGCATGGTGTGACATGCAAGCTTAAGATCTGACATGCATGGACAATAGGCCACAAATGGTATGACATGCTTAGCCAAGACCTCGAGGGTGGTACCTTACAAGCAGCCGCGGCTCCCGCCCCTACCGAAGAGTCATCCACAAATTTTTATTATGATGTAGATTCTCAAGGGAACATAATCGCCAACTGTAAAGGGAGGGTGGTTATGGATTGATTGTCTTCTTTGTGCGAATGCCATTTTGGTGAAAGATTGTTTGGGTTTTCAGATTCAGACTTTATTGGAGATCAAATGGATAGGAAATCCATATGTGCACATCGTATTTTAATAGGCGATGGATATGGATTTCAAAGAAACAAGCTACTATCTCATTGTCATCTAGTGTGACCGAGTACAAAGCACTTACTCATTGCAGAAAAGAGATAATCAAGGATATTCACTTGCTGGATTTTTCATTGAGCTCAATCATCTTTTGTGACAACCTATCAGCCCAAAAGTTGGCAAGCAATCCTATATTTCATGCTACAAGCAAGCATATTGAGGTGGCATATCACTTTGTGAGGGAGGAAGTCATGGCAAAGGAGGTGGAGCTTCAACCTGTGCATTCAAAGGAATTTGTAGTTGATATCTTCACCAAAGCATTGGGAAAAGACTTGTTTACAAAGCATAGAACTTCACTTGGAGTATTCTCAAAGTCTATGACAAAACTAGTTGAAGAAGGAGTGTGAGAAATTGTCAACTAGTTTGATACGTTGGACATATTTCTTTATTTGGCAATTGAGGCCAATTTCCATATTAGACTTAGAGTTTGACTTCTCAAAGTTATATTAGTCTAAATGCATTTGAATTACCACTTTTAGAAAGTGAAGGAAATAGTAGAAGGTTGAGTTTGGTAGATTCAAATGTGAATGTTGGAGACATTGAATCTAGTCCACATTAATAGTAGGATTTTTGTTATGGAGGGAAACCAAGATCATTAATGATGCTTGGACCTACAATAAAAGGATATAAACTTACAGGAGAAAGCATTCCTCTCCGTCTCATCTCGTTTCATGCTTATACATGAGTTTTCTTGGGTTCATCTATCCATTGGTGCACTATCTTGATGATATCTTGCAATCTTGTGTGTAGAATGCTCATACTTTGTTATATTCGGATCCACATGTGTGAAAATAAGTAACTTGTTGTTTTTGTATGGACAACAACTTCATATTCTCATAAGTTCGATGTTTGATGAATTTCTTATTGAGTTTGCATCTCTTTCATTAAGTAGATGTTGATTTTCTACATTGCAAATGGTGTAAATTGTGTTGTCTTTCAAACCAAAGATCAATGGATGATTTTGAATTGTAATGATTGACAAAATATTCACAGAAACTACCTATCACCGTACATGTGGATCCTTTTCTCTCTCTCTCCCTCCCCCATGATACTACTACCAGTGCCGCTTCTCTAGAATAGGGGAGATCGTAGGAGGAGCTGCATTAGTGTATGTTGTTTTGGAAGTTGCAACGATGTAGCTGTGCTTGATGTGATCTCCAGAAAAAAAAAGAGAGCCTAGAAAAAGAGATAGCTTAAGAGAGATAAGTAGAGAAAAAGATAAAGCCTGAAAGAAAGCTTAAAAAATGTTTGTGTGTGTGTGTGTGTGAGAGAGAGAGAGAGAGAGAGAGATATCTTAATCATTAACACAATGAAAGCACATAGTGAGCAAAAACAATGAAAACTATTAGTGAGCAAAAAAAAAAGTGAGGAAATATGTTTAAAAATGCTCAATTTATAGCTTTTTGGGATTTCAAGTTTGTGTGGATTTGCCATGGCATTTTGTTCACGCGTGGCAAAAATGGAAATTTTTTTTGGTATGGTCCTGCCCCTCACGGCCTGTAAGGTGTCAAAATGCAATTTTTTTTGTGCCCACGGCCTACAAGGCGTTGAAACTTGAGTGGAAAGAAAAAATGTAAATGATTGTGTCCAAAAAAAAAATCATTATTTCAGTTGATTTAAAAGGGGTGAGATTTTATTTGCAAACCCAGATAAATTAAATGTCTTGTCTCACTCGTTTAAGGACAAGTAAAACTGAGACAACACATTCAATTTGTTTATTTTAATGGACAACTATTAAAATGACAAGACATTACATTTAAATAATTAAAAAAAAAAATCTTAGAAATAATGAAAGATTAAAGTATAGTTTGACAGGTTTCAAGTTTTCTAATTTTTTTGAGGATAGTGGTATGTAAGGGAACTATCGGGGATTGCAAACATGTGCCATATGTGGCAAGCTTCAGGCACTTTTGTGCTCACGATGACAATTTCAACCCGTGGCATTTAATCGGTCTTGAAACACATACACATAAGACTAGCATTCCTTATATTGATACCCAACTAGTACTGGATTTTTTAAAGGAGATAACCTGGCTGGTACAAAAAAAATTCGTTGTTTGTCCCACATTGGTTTGTACAAGATATGTCCTCAGGCAAACCTCAATGTATTTAAAGAATCAAACAATTTTGAAATTACTATTTTGTATGCTACTTTTCATATCTCCAAATCCAAAAAATAATTTTGGGACATGCTTGTGACCTCAAAATAAACATCCCAATATCAAGGTAGTCTAAAATCACTATTTTGTCAATAAATCACTTTTAGAACATACTACAAACCTTGGCATAACCCTCCCAAATCTAAAAGTTTTCAATGGGCTAATATTGAAGGTAGTTTCGACGTGTCCTTTTTCGTAACTTTTCGGTGAATGAAGGTGGAGGAAATGATGCGAGGTAGGAGCACATGTCTGCCCTCTGTGAAAAAATATAGATCCAAAACACATTAGTGGATCAATAGGATCTTGGGCCAATTTGGTTGCACATCTAGAAATATCTAGAAGATAGAAATCACTACTCTATGCATGCTAGAACTTGGAAATGCACAAATATTTGATCATAAACACTTAGATATGACTTAGTACTTTCTATGTTTGCACAACAATAGTAAAGTACAATACTGTACATCACACGTCTGAAAACTAGATCGACCATAAAATCAACATTATACACATAGAAACTCAAGATATCAAGCGAGAAACACATGAGATGGACATAGAATCAAAAGAGGAAAGTTCTCCATAAAAAATGAGAAAGATGATTTTTCCACATTCTTAAGCTATTTATAGCATCCATAGTGTCAATTGGCCACTTGGCCACTTGCCCTAAACTTGCCCTAAAATAGCAACTTCTAGGTACTTCACTAAAACCCTAGAAATAAGTGACTAGTTTCAATGTGTCTCAACTACCCAATAGTAGTAGCTCTAAATCTGAACTTATCCACTTATATACTTGTTAAAAATAGTAAGGACACTATTTTTAGGCCTTATTGCCTCCAAAAATGCCAATAAACCAACAAAACTAGTTCACAATTTTTCACACACTGTCTATTCCTTTTGCTCTTCCTTCTTGGTTGCTTTCCTCTTAGTGATCTCATCCCTCTTGCTCTTGTGACTCTTGTTCCTCTTCTTGATCTTGTTCCTCTCCTTCCTCCTCTTGTTCTTTCTCCTCTTCATCCTCCTATTGTTCCGAGCAGTGCTTTCATGATCACACTCTCTCCTTTTTTGTTCGTCATCAATCTAACTAATGCCATTGTGTTGTCATGCTTGTGTAGGTGACAAAAAGGGGAAGCAATGGCAAGAAAATGGAGCTCTCAAGTAATAGATCTAAGAGGATTGTTTGCTATATTTTGCACAATTGTAATCTCTCTCTCTCTCTCTCTCTCTCTCTCTCTCTCTCTCTCTCTCTCTCTCTCTCTCTCTCTCTCTCTCTCTCTCTCTCTCTCTCTCTCTCTCTCTCTCTCTCTCTCTCTCTCTTATGGCTGCATTTTGGTTGAGAAGATCAATGCTTACAGTACAATAAATGATGCTTCTATTTTGTAAGTTTTTTCTCTCTCTTTATTTGTTTACCATGCAAGCACTCTTAACAACATCTGAGACACAAAATTTGTAGCTAACAAGGTACTGAAGATATTAAAAAGGACATTGAAATCTGTGGATCTGTTAGTAACAATATACCAACACTTATTCCGACAACTCATAGACTGATCCTTACGGGCTTCAATCTGTACATTGTAGATATGTGTTTGTTTAAATAAATTTGTTTATTGTTATGTCTGTTTTGTAGAGTTCAGCTCTAATTTTTCATTCTCCGAGATAAGAGTCCATTTTTTGATCGACCTTTAATTACTTGGTGTTTGTAAATCCTGGGATTTTGTGAGATTTATGAGTGATATCATGAATTATGGATGTAGGGGGGAGAGAGAGAGAGAGATAGAGTTCCATACCGTGACGTTCATAAGCTATATATAGCGTGTATGCAGTCGTAGAGACAGCGAGGGCAATGGCTCAATATAACGATATTTCTAAGGTAGCAGCAGCTGTGACAAGCGGAAAGACCTGCTCGTAGTCTTTTTGCTATGGCTGGCCCTTACCAGTTCTGCCATGCAGCAACAGCAACAGCAGGGAGTGACCAAAACGAGTGAGTACAACAGTGTGGGGCAAACTCCATTGTTGGGGTTGATAGCAAGAAATGATTTCTTGCCTGTTGAGCTTTAAATTTTCGTGCACTTGTCTGTACTGTCCTTGCCACAGTTCCGAAATCATGTGCTTCCCTTCAATTAGTTGAATTTCCTTACCTCTTGCAACGTCTCTTATATTCTCTCATGTACAAAATAGAGGGATAGTTGCGACCTTGCTTCATGCTTGGCTCACCCTTTGTCTTTATGCCAGGTACGTATACTGGATGCATAGGTGGATCAAGTATCAGAGTCGATCAGAAGAGGTTGAAGATAATAGACAACTATGGAGATGGCGTCTGGAGAGTGAATGTCACAAACTATTGACATTGTAATGCAATAGGAATCTATGTGCAATAAGATAGAATCAAGAATAAACGATAAGTGCGTGAAGCTTTTTGAAATTAGTGCATTCAAATGTGCGTGCTTCATACATTTTGTACTCTGATGATGTATTCAGATCAATTTTGTTTCGATCAAGAATACAATTTTGTCTCACACTACAGTTTGTTCTTGCATTGATGCACTCATGAAATCTCTCTTCAATCTAAGTTATCTCACACAATACTGATCCAACTATAGCTTGCATTATCACATTCCGCTGCCAGTAACTCAGAGTATTCATCTCTAAGAAAATCAATCCAGAGTTTTTTCTCTAGACATCCGATCATCAAGTATCAATTCTTTCAACAGTCCCTACTATCTTAACTAAGCTAAAAAATGAGCTTACTATGGCCAAGTAGCATGAAGACATAGCAACAAAATAGCTACCACACCAAGCCATGTAGTCACATTAATAAGCAACATTACAAGTCATTGTTGGAAAGGATGTAGAGTATATACCCTTATTGCAAACACAGATACAGAAAACCCAATCTTAAGAATTCGCACATGACCAAGCAATTTCAAGATGTGACAAAATGAGATCATTTTTTTACAAGATATTCACCCCTAGCTACCAACATGTAACCTCACATCTTCTTATTGGGGCAACAAGTTACAAGCAAAAATTTGTAGGCTTCTAACAAATGTTCAAGCATCATAAGGCACTTGCCACACCAGAGTTGCATGAAGCCAAGTCTAACTTACAGCAATAGCAGCAATAGGTAGATCCACAGCAAGTTGAGCCAGTGGTAGTACCTGTTCCACTCATCTATCAACTACCTAACCCAAACAATCAAAGTGGAGGGTCTCATAGAGGCTGACATCTTGCAAGAACGGCCAACATAGCCAAATGACCTGTTTGAAACCTCTGGTCATACAAAATCAGCCTCACCAGCCTTTCTCGGAAGCTCATATCAATATGAACACTCCTACAAATAATCAAGAGGGGCATAACATTGAGATTTCAAACCTCGAAAATAAAGGACAACTGGATATGTGATACCTACCAATCCTCGACAATCAATCCAAATGGCGTTGATCTATGTTCGAGAAGAATATTTTAACCTTATATAGGTATTTGGAGCGTACATGGCCTGTCAAGGTGGATTTAAATGCCAAGGTGAAGAATTCCAAGGTAAGCAACACTCTTGATTCCAACAACATGTATTGTTGAGGAACACTCGCAAATTAGAGAGTACTAATATGAAACATCTTAAGGAGATATAATTTAAAGTGAGTTGTATAAGTGTAAAGCTAACCATCACTCTTGATTCCAAAAAACCGTAAAGTGAAGCATCACTACTGCTAACTAGAGAGAACCAATATAAAACATAGTTTAATTTGAAGGAAATATGATTTAATTTAAAGTGAGCTGAAAAAATGTGAAAAAATAACTTGACAATATGCTTAGACTCTTAATACACAGTCAATAAGTATTCCACAATGTGAAAATTGTATTGACTTGACACTTAACTCATCGCAAAAACGATATCTCATGAATTTCTTTAAGACAAGTATAGGGGATATAATCAAAAGTAGAGAAAATGGCAACGCTTCAAATCAATCAAGAGACCTGGGCTCGAATCCCAGCAGCCACACCATATTGGATTAATTTCAAAAGAAATCAAATGATCCGAGAGAACAACCACAAGAAACTTTTGTTCGTTTCCTACATAGGAAAAACGTGAAATTCCCTAGTTTGACATGTTTTTTTCGGGTTAAGAAATGCATTTGGATGCCTTATAAGCCTCTTCTAACTAGGAAAATTTATTTCCTAGTTATAAAATGTATGTGGATCAATTTCATCAAGGAAATTTTTAATTCCCTAGATACATTGCTACCATTTGTAACTAGAAAAAGTTTCCTTACATACATTGATACCATTTATAACTTGGAAAACGTTTTTCTTGCTAAAAAATGTTCATGGATAAATTTTATTAGGAAAACTTTTCAAACAAAGTCGATTTTCCAACTATTTTTATTAGAAGAATTTGAAGCCAATTTGTTTTTCTTTTTTTTGAGGAAAATTTTGGGTCACGATTTGCTATTTTATTTTTACTCACGTTGTCGCACAATCTGCATATTTACATGTAAAATAAGACAGACGAATAAAACACGACTGTCTGCATAAATACAAGTAAATTCTCATAGACGAAGAAAAGGCGAAAAATCGTGACACTGTGTTTTTACATGCGTTTTGTGACAGGCGAAAAAGGCAACATTGCCTTACAAAATGCCAATGGTGCCCTAGGAAGTGAAGGCACCCTGTAAATCAAATCCTAAGGCATTTCGTTAGAGTGACTCATTTTTCGCATCTTCACCAGCATTCATTTCAACAAAAACTAATGTCACAGCCTTCTCATGCGCATCCCATGTAACTATGCAATCAGAACTGACAACGACAGCAGCCACCCACGATCTCCTATAGACAGCACATCCACTTTGTACTTTCTTTATCTGCACACCTATAAAAAGATGTATAAATATGTTGGGTACCACCTGCGTATCTATAGAGTTTGTGTATAATATTAGCATCAGAAGCTTATCAGAGATAGACAAAGTAGATGCCTTGTGCATTGATTCTTTATTTGTCAGTAACAGATTCATTCATTTACAGATCGAATTAGCTTTGTAGAGCACACGGTTTCGTCCGCTATTGTCTTGTGCTCTACCGCATTATTGACATGTATATTTTGCTATACTTAATCTGATAAGAGCTCTTTTGACCTATGTTGAGATAAGTGTCATATTGTTATGCTTATTTTCATTCTGTCTGACTTTCTTGTTGGTGTTCGGAGCGAGTAATTATTAGTCTAGTTATTGATGACTAATATTTAGTCTTGCCTTTCGTGAATCATTCACGACTGATTATCAGTCAAGCTCTGCCTAGCTCTTTTGCGAATCATTCTCGACTAATAATTTGTCTAGTTACTCATGAAAAATTATTCTTCTGATGTTTTGTTAATGCTTGGCTACGTAATCAGAACGACCGCGATTTCTATCACTAACATTCTGTTCATTTCTGACAGGCGTAGTCATGCCTAGGGAAGATGTAATATAGCTCATTTCGCTGCGCACGAACACATTCCATTCGAGCTTGTTTCTCATTCGAGCTTTTGAGTTCACTTCTTTTCGTGTTCGTTTTATTTTCGAGCTATTTTCGTCTCTCATACTCACACACCTCTTCTTCAAACATGGTATCAGAGCATTTTTCGTAGCCTGATAAGCTTCCACATTACAAGACTCTACTAGCCGATAGAGTAATTGGCTTCTTGTTCTGTAATTTTGTACCAGATTTTCATACTTAAGTCATTGATAGTTTTTCCTATCACCTAGACTAATCTTCCACATCCATTCCCAAGGGAAAGCCAGTCCCATCATGGAGAAGCTTGATGGAGCCAATAACCATTTGTGAAAATTTAAGATGAAAACTTTACTAATGGCTAAAGAATTGTATGACATTGTTATAGGTGCAGAAGAAAAACCTGAAGCAGATGATGCAGCAATCGCCAGATGGAAGCTGAAGGATGGAAAGGCTTTCGCGCTGATCTTCCTGAACATCACGAATACTCAGATCGACCATGTATCTGAGGCTCAGACATCGAAAGAAGTCTGGGATATCTTGAGCACACTACACGAAGTGTGAGATATAGCTTCCAAGCTACATCTCAGGAAGAAATTTTACTCCCTCAAGATGGCGAATGGTGATTCCCTGCAGAATCACATAGTAGAGGAGATAAATCCAACACCCCCCCTTAATCTGGATCCGTGAATGCCATGATCTTTAGACTAAGCAATGCACAAAATTTGTTATGTGCATTAACACTTAATGCTTTTGTGAAAATATCTTCAACCATGTCCTGTGTTCTGCAGTACATTATGCTCATCTCCTTGTTGAGAACCTTGCCCCTGATGTAGTGATATTTGATTTCAATGTGCTTACTCCTAGAGTGAAATTTAGGGTTGGCCGATTAGGCAATAGCACTCTGATTATCACAGAATAACATTGTAGGGCTATACTGATACAGATTAATGTCTAACAATAAATTTCTCAACCAAAATGCTTCCTTAATAGATTGAGAAGCAGCAATGTATTCTGCTTCTATAGAAGAAAGTGCGATAGAGGTTTGCTTACGACTATTCCATGAGATAGGGCCGCCATTGAAGAAGAATGTAAATCCAGATGTGGACTTACGATTGTCTCCATCTCCTCCCCAGCTTGCATCAGAATATCCACTGAGTTGTCGTTGCTGACTTCTCCATACCAAATGCACTGGTCCATGGTAACTCGAATATACCTCATGACTCTTATGAGAGCCTTCCAATGGGTAATGCCAGGATTAGCCATATATTGGCTGAGTGAGCTTACTGTAAAAGAGATGTCAGGTCTTGTACAGACCATTGCGTACATGAGAGATCCAAGTATCGATCGATAAGGATATTCTCTCATGTGCTCCTCTTTCTGCTTGGTCTGGGGACATTGGTACTTCGACAAATGCAAGCCAAGATCCATCAGTGAGTGAGCTAACTTACAATTCACTAGATTGTATATGTTAAGAACATTGTGATGATACCTTTGTTGAGTGATGTAAATTAGTCGTCTCACTCTGTCTCTGTAGATCTGAATGCCCAGACGGAAGTGAGCTTTGACCAAATCAGTCATGTTGAACTTTGAAAACACCATCTGCTTAGAATGCTTGACCAAATTGGTATTGTTGCTGAAAAGCAACATATCATCCATGTATAGGGTGATGATAATGACGAATTGCTGCACTGACTTGGAATAGACGTTGCAATCAGCAGTGCTTGGTTTGAATCCTTGTTCGATGAGGAATGTATTGATCCTCTGAAACCAAGCTCTAGCAGACTATTTAAAGCCGTAAAGTGTCTTGTGGAGTTTACATACATGATTCTTCATAGCTTCCAGAACGTATCCTTTGGGCTGGATCATGTAGACGTCTTCTTGTATAACTTGATTTAGATAGGCTATTTGCACATCAAGTTGATGCACTTCGAGGTCGGCAGCTGGAACATAAGACAGGAGCATTCGGATCGACAAATGTTTGACCACTCGACTGAAAGTCTCGTTGTAGTCGACGTTGGGGATCTGAATAAATGCTCTGCTACCAGTCTTGCCTTCCTTCCATCAATTGCTCCATTGGCATTGTATTTGATCTTGAAAATCATTAGCAATCAATGATATTGCAGCCATTAGGAGCTTCAACTAGTGACCATGTCTGGCTCTTGATCAGAGAGGAATATTCTTTGTCCATAGCTTCTCTCCAAAGATCAGAGTCTGGTTGGCTGAGTGCCTCTTTGACTGTAATTAGTTCTTGTATCAAGAGACATGTAGACTCAGAAGTATACCTTGTGGGTCTCCTAAACCCCATTTTAATCTGCCTCCATTTATGCTGCATTTTTACTCACGTTGTCGCACAATCTACATATTTACATGTAAAATAAGACTGACGAATAAAACACGACTATTTGCATAAATACAAGTAAATTCTCATAGATGAAGAAAAGGCCAAAAAAATGTGACATTGTATTTTTACACGCGTTTTGTGACAGGCGAAAAAGGCGACACTGCCTTACAAAATGCCAAAGGTGCCCTAGGAAGCGAAGGCACCCCGTAAATCAAATCCTAAGGCATTTCGTCAAAGTGACACATTTTTCAAATCTACACCAACGTTCATTTCAGCAAAAGCTGACATCATGGCCTTCTCATGCTCATCCCATGCAACTGTGCAATCAGAATTGACAACGACAACAACCACCCACGATCTCCTATAGATAGCACATCCACTTTGTACTTTTTTCATCTGCACACCTGTAAAAAGATGTATATATATGCTGGATACCACCTATGTATTTATAGAGTGTGTGTAAAATATTAGCATCAAAAGCTTATCAGAGATAGACGAAGTAGATGACTTGTGCATTGATTCTTTATTTGTCAGTAATAGATTCATTCCTTTAAAGATTGAATTAGCTTTGTAGAGCATGCAGTTTTGTTCGCTATTGTCTTGTGCTCTACCGCATCATTGACATGTATATTATACTTAATCTGATAACAAAACTTTTGTTTTGCATTGAGATCAGTGTCATATTGCTATGCTTATTTCCATTTTGCCTGACTTTCTTGTTGCTCAATTTGGTAATCTGTTCTTAGCGAGTAATTATTAGTCTAGTTGTTGATGACTAATATTTAGTCTTGCCTTTCGCGAATCATTCGTGACTGATTATCAGTCGAGCTCTGTCTAGCTCTTTTGTGAATCAATCATGACTAATAATTTGTCTAGCTACTCACAACAAATTATGATTCTAATGTTTTGTTAATGTTTGGCTACGTAATTAGAACAACCGTGATTTCTATCACTCATGTTCTGTTCGTTTCTGATAGACGTAGTCATGCTTAGGGAAGAAGTTTTATACCTCATTGTGCTACACATGAATACATTCCATTCGAGTTCATTTTCTTTTCGAGCTATTTTTGTCTCTCATACTCACACACTCTTCTTCCAACAAGAAGAAAATTATTAAACATAAAGCCCGATATTGCTTCATATTAACGCTAGATCAATTTTATGTCTATCACTCGAGCTCAAGCTTGATGTCTAACATGCAAATTTAGCTTTCATCAATTGAAATTGCTCATTGTGTGATCAAAATCAACAATGTCAATTTTAGGATGTTCAAATTTCTATAGTTCGGTCTCTTTTCGATGAAATAGACCTCTATCACTTGAGATAGCTCAAATTTGGTTTTGTTCACCCGAGATAGCTTGATTTTGGATCGTATCATTCAAGATTCTCATTGAGTGATCAAATTCATGGAATCTTGTAACTGGCTCAAACTTGAACCACATCATACATGATAGTTTGATTTCGGCTCCAAACATGTGTTTAATCACTTGAGACTTAAATTTGTTTTCTATTACTCACGATAGCTTGACATTGGTCCTTATCCTCAAGATGACTCATTGGTTGATTGAATATGATAAATCTTATTTTTTGGACATTTAGATGGCTCATGAAAGTCTATGTCTGAAATGTAGTTTTGGCCCGTAGCATATGACAAAGCTCATGTAGTGATTTAGTTCGGCCAACCTTGAGTGTGAGACATTTGAATTGCTCTAGTCCAATCCCCTACTAATAAAATTGATTCCTACAACCTGATATAGCTCCAATTTGACATCTATCACTTGATGCCTATGTTGTAAGATATCTTGATTTTGACCCTTGTCAACCAACATAGCTTATCTAGAGATTAAAATTGACCATTTGCAACTTTTGTTTGTGTATCAATGCATTTAATCCATATCACTACAAATGGCTCCATTTTTTTTTCTATCACTCAAGATAGTTTGATTTTGGCCCTTATCATCGAATATTGCTAGATTGAATCCTAGGAATTCCAAGTTTGCAACATTCAGACTTGTCCAATTATATGCATATTACCCAAGAAAATTTGATTTTGATGCTTGACATATCCCATTGAGTGATTGAAATCAAGATTGCACATCAAGTAACGAAACTTAAGAACCATTTAGAAATTCAGATGTTGCAAATTTCCGATTCTTTCAATGGCAATCGATAAGGCAACTTCCTAATGGTCAATAGGTAATTTCTAGATAGCCTATGGACCTCTGAAGTGGTCAAGAACCATCCCACTATAGAAAGCCATGACTTTTGAAAAGCTAAATGGGCTATTAGGATTTCCCTCAATCAGTAGGCTTTGACCTCGTTTATTAGAAGTTCTTTATAGCCGAAGCAAGTATTTACAAAGTTCACCAACGATTAGAAATCAGTGTAGATAAAACAAGAAGCACCAATCATTTCATTCTAACGTGTATACTTATAAACAAAGCCTTCAATTTTAATCGGTGAGACAGATCTGCTCAAAGCTTTTCTGATCACAAATTACAGGATTCCTTCACTAAGCTGTAATATTAAATGATCACAGTTAATTTCTCAGGTCTTAAAGACACGAACCTACAATCTATCACATATAGAATTGCATGAAAACAATTCAGACTTTTTTTGAAACAATGGATTAATCTTCTACTCTCAAATTCCTGCCAACAAAATAGCAAGGTCTTCAACACTTCCAAAGCCTGCAAGCAAATGTATTAGAAGCCTTCCAAATGCTCACAACCTGCAACCAAGTGCTAGAGGCAATAAAAGAGAATACAAAATGCAATTCCCACAATTCAAAACTTGCGATAACAAAGTTAGAAAGAACAATTTACAGATCCACAAAAGTGGTAACACAATGCTAACGATCAATATCAGTGAATGAATCAGACAATAAAATGGAAATGGGTGAGAGTGGAAGGCACCAGGCTACAGCCTCTTCACCTTTGCTCCTCTTCTCCACACACTCCTTCTTGCACAAACTATCTCTTTCTTTTCTCTCTCTCCAAGAAGATGACAATCAGAATTTGCTACGTAGAGGCTGGCCCCTTCTAATGCTAGAGAGGCCTGAGGCCCAAAAAGGTGCACCTCTTCATCAATGGGCACCAATAGGGGCTTTTTGGTAGTTGGGCCCAAACTTAAGGGAAGAGCCCCAAGTTGGTTTTATATTACTAAAGTAGCCTACGGTGAATAAAACTGCCATTTAACTAGTTTTTAGGATGAACTGGCACCTCTTAGCCCCGACAGAACCGGGAACTAGGGGCATAGGCTTTTTTAGATAAATTTAAGTCCAGTGTAAATTAATAAATAAATAGAGTTCCAGTGCAACCGGCTATAATGGGCCATTTACGCATTGTTTTTTAACAGTGCCGCGCCAGTGTAATAGCGTGTGGTGACGATTTTTCATCGAAAATAGCTTGAAAAAGAGGTCTTTTTCCCTGCAAACAGTGGCAACCTTCACGGGTACAGAATGGTCCCCATTCTTCGAACTCAACATCTCGGGTTACAACAAGACCAATGGACTAGCTAATGGCATCCTAGGCTGACCCAAAAGCTATACAACAACATGTCTTCAAGATAAGCAGCAACAGATTACCCCCCTGGACTGACCAAAAACATCCTAGGCCGACCCAAAAGGGTTCCAATCAGCATCAGATCTTCATGAAGAACAACAACAGATTACCCCCCTGGACCGGCCAATAGCATTCTAGGCCGACCCAAAAGGGTTCCAATCAGCACCAGATCTTCATGAAGAAAAGCAATAAATTACCCCCCTGGACCAGCCAATAGCATCCTAGGCCGACCCAAAAGGGTTCCAATCAACATTCAGATTTTCATGAAGAACATCATCTCAGGTCCTGCATACAAGGCCTGATAATACTGTAACACAACCAGATCACAATTAGTAGCTTAGCTCATTTTCAATTATCATTAAAAGGTCCAGTGCCCTATCCATTGGGCTATGGAGTCAGGTCACAAATCATAGGATAAATCATCACAAGATTTCAAATTTTCACATGTCAACAAGTGTTCAAAAGGTGCCAGGTGCTAAATTTGCAAAACCAACATGAATGTTGGTTACCTCATGCTGTGGAATTATCGACTGGGTAAAGTAGTAAGTTATACTACTGGTTAGATTTATGGTTGGTCAAATTTTTCAGACCTTGGAGGTGGGATGGACTCCTAGGTCAAGACTTTTGTTTCGCTCTTGGCTTCCATTCCCATGCATATTTAGCTAGGGAGTTAATGTTCAATGCTTCCAACCTAGAGTCTTCAGGTTTCACACTATGGGTCTGATATCTCTGATAATGGAAATAATCCACGTCGGATTCTACTTTTGGTCCCAAGCTTGACTCAACTAGGAACTGATCATTTCTAGATTGATTGTGGCTAGTATAGAATGTGGATATATGAGTGTCAATCAAAGCATTTTCGTATTGGGATGCAATTCCAATTGCATGATCCATACTAGTCGGATGCTTCTGTCTCACATGGACTTGCATCTCTGTTTGCAATCCACTTATGAAGCAATCTAATATCAGTTCAATCAGCATTTTATATGGAGTTATGTGCTTCTGCACAAACCAACTATCTCTATGAGCATATCTACTCACAGACTCATTATCATACTGCCTCATGGTTACCAACTAGTAACAAGCAACAGCTACATTCATCGGTGGTGAGAATTCATCCCATAATGCCTTTGCTAGTTTGTCCCATGAGTCTAGATAATGATGTTTAAAAATTTCAATATTGTCATACCAATTTCTAGCATCACCAGTCAAGTATAACGGAAACAAGAGCTTCCATTCATTGGGCTGTGAAAAACCATCTAGGAGAGAGAAGTTCATGAAATTTTGTATGAAAATAGCAGATTTATCACCTCTCTCTCCATCATAATGATCAATCTTCAATAGGTAAATAGGCTTTGGTCTAACACAGAGGGAGTCGCTAGCAACCAACACAGGTTGCACAATGTTATGATTAGGTTGAACTTTTGATTTTCCACCATCGTACTCCAACTCATCAAGGTTGGAACCACTTTCAGCATGATCGAGGTGTTCATCAAGAGATTGGTGGCACATCTTCAACAAACTATTGATCGTCCATTTCAAAACTTTGGGTGGAACTATCCACCATATCAATATCGGTGCCAACACTCACCTCATGAGCATTAGGCTTTTCATGGTTATAGTTCAACACACTACCAATTCCTGCTAGGGTTTCATCAACTCCAAGAATTGGATTTTGAATCACAATAGGACTATGATTAATAGTCACAAAATAATTGCCATATAGTGCCACATGCTCTTTTTGAATCTCCAGGTTATCATCATTGGGACAACTTGGATCATGTTGGGCACTTACAAGCCTCAAGGTATGAGAGTCAATGCATAGGTGGCTAAGGAATTCAGAAATCACTAGGTCGTATTCTTTGCTACCCAAGTGCTTCTAACACAACACCTCGCCTACAAGTGACTCTAAAAGAAATGCATACACACCTCCGAGTGCATAGCTAATGAATTTCATCATGAAATATACAATGGCTTCGAATGCAGCACGGGTGGTCAAGAGCCTAAATGGCAGAAATCCCACGATTCCCTCCATCTAAGTCAACCAATGTAGGGCTCACAAACCTTCAACAAAGGCTAAGGCCACAGAAGGATAATCAACTTCCAAGTACAATGGACTCGAAGTCCATAAGGAACTCGTGCTCCTCCCGACAAACGCACCATTGAAGGATAATAAAACGACCCCCACATAGACTGCCAATCTAGGGAAATGTTAACGGAAGTCATTCCATACCACAATTACAGCTCAAGCTCCATTGGGTATGGAGTCGAAAATAAGGCCTGTCATGCTCACCAACACTTTCAATGGCAATCGATAAGGCAAATTCCTAACGGTCAATAGATAATTTTTAGATAGCCTGTGGAACTCTGAAATGGTCAAGAACCATCCCGCTATAGAAAGCCACGACTTTCGGAAAGCTAAATGGGCTATTAGGATTTCCCTCAATCAATAGGCTTTGACCTTGTTTATTAGAAGTTCTTAACAGCCGAAGCAAGTATTTGCAAAGTTCATCAATGATTAGAAAGCAGTGTAGATAAAACAAGAAGCAGCAATCATTTTGCTCTAACTTATAAACAAAGCCTTCAATTTTAATCGGTGAGACAGATCTGCTCAAAGCTTTTCTGATCACAAATTACAGGGATTCCTTCACTAAGCTCCGATAATAAATGATCACGGTTAATTTCTCAGGTCTTAAAGACACAAACCTACAATCTATCACATATAGAATCGCAAGAAAACAGTTGAGACTTTTTTTGAAACAATGGATTAATCTTCTACTCTCAAATTCTTGCCAACAAAATAGCAAGGTCTTCAACACTTCCAAAGCTTGCAAGCAAATGTATTAGAAGCCTTCCAAATGCTCACAGCCTGCACCCAAGTGTTAGAGGCAATAAAAGGGAATACAAAATGCAGTTCCCACAATTCAAAACTTGCAGTAACAAAGTTAGAAAGAACAATTTACAGATCCACAAAAGTGGTAACACAATGCTAATGATCAATAGCAGTGAATGAATTAGACAACAAAATGGAAATGGGTGAGAGTGGAAGGCACCAGGCTATAGCCTCTTCTCCTTTCCTCCTCTTCTCCACACACTCCTTCTTGCACAAACTCTCTCTTTCTTTTTCTCTCTCTCCAAGAAGATGACAATCAGAATGTGCTACGTAGAGGCTGGTGCCTTCTAATGCTAGAGAGGGTTGAGGCCCAAAAGGGTGTACCTCTTCATGAAACAGGGGGTTTTTGGTAGTTGGGCCCAAACTTAAGGGAAGAGCCCCAAGTTTGGTTTTAATAAAGTGGCCTACAATGAATAAAACTGCCATTTAACTGGTTTTTAAGACGAACTGGCAGCTCCTAGCCCCGACAGACTCGAGAACTAGAGGCATAGGCTTTTTTAGATAAATTTAAGTCCAGCGTAAATTAATAAACAAACAGAGTTTCAATAAAAGTACAACCGGCCATAATGGGCCATTTACGCATCGTTTTTTAACAATTTTGTGTTAGCGTCATAGTGCACGGCGACGATTTTTCATCGAAAATAGCTTGAAAAAGGGGTCTTTTTCCCCGCAAACACATATGTATGTCGCTTGTTGTCAACTCTCTCAACACGATAATGATATTTATATGCCCACATGGCAGTGTATGATTTATAGTAAAACACAAAAAAAAAAGCAAATTTGTGTAAATTAAAATACTATTTAGATATTGAGTAGTACAAAAATAAAACTTCACAAAGACAATACTACACTAACCTTCTATCCACAAACAAATTCCCATTCTAATTGGGTCACTTCTTCTCCGTTTTTGGTTGCTTTTAGTATCGTATAAAAAATCCATTCACGAGTGCATTTTGAAAGTAAAGGCTCCAAAGTTCCATCATTTTCGAACGCTCTCCTTTTTCTTCGATTGATATTTTT
This sequence comes from Diphasiastrum complanatum, assembly GCA_029204225.1. Lineage (NCBI taxonomy): Eukaryota > Viridiplantae > Streptophyta > Lycopodiopsida > Lycopodiales > Lycopodiaceae > Diphasiastrum > Diphasiastrum complanatum. The sequence continues at coordinate 50,734,509 of CM055101.1, forward strand.
TCTTCGTTTCAATGTTATGTTTCTTTCCTTTTTGACTTGTTCATACCTTGAAATCCACTTTTCCAATTGTCCACAGTTGTATATTGTGAACACATCAATTTTCTCTTTTAATTGAGATGAGTCTCTTTTGCACACCATTTCCTTGTGGTACTTCACCCTTAACACGTTCTGGACATGCATGTATTGAGTCATAATTCATTCCAAGTACGTTCACCATCTTTTGTGCTTCTTTTCGTGTTTGAGGTATCATGTTTTTTTTCGAAAGTATGAGTTGCTAGAAAAGAAAACCAAATTAATTTAATGTAAATACGCTATAAAGTACAGAAGTTGTGCTATGCGTTAAGTACCCAAATAATGACATGACACTACGGTCACTCCATTTGTATGTTGCTTGAAGGTTTAGAATAAGAATTGACGTAGCTAGTCTCGAAATGGATGCTCCTGGATACAAAGGAGTATCTGCCTCCTTGCACAATAGAATCTCATCTTCATCCATCTCAAATTGTTCATGATCTCCATTTTCACTAGAAGATGCGTGCATAGCATCATTCTCATTTGTTTCATTAAAGTAGGATTCAAACATATTGTGCATTGCTTCATCGTGTTGCACCTCATCATCACCATCATTAGAATCAAGTTGATTACTCTTTTCTTCAACTATATCTGTCTCTTGAATTTATATCATTCTTTGTTCTCTCATGTCCATCAAAACTTGATGTTGATTGTCATTAAACACGGAATGGCATTCAATTTATTGGCTACACACATTAAAAAAATTCAATAAATGACGTATATAGATTGACAGACATTATAATAAAAATCAATCATATAAAATTAACAAACCTCAACATCTTGCAAATTCGATGGTTGACCCTGATCTTTTCGTCCAAACTTCCACAAATGATTGACGCATGTGCACCATATTTTAAATTGAAAATAGTTATTCTACGAGAAACAGAAATCAAGTACGTGTCACTTTAGCACAATATTTGAGGTCATGTTTAAGTTATAGTAACAAAGTCTTTATGAACAAGAAAAAATGCATGTTTATTATTTACCCTGTTGACTTGAGTAGTGTCTTCATTGCTAAATTGATTTTGTAAACTCGAGGGTGAAGACATGTCCTAAGTTCTCAAAGGCCAAAAGATTTATTGGCTTATCATTCACATAAAGTCAAATAAGACTATAAATCAAAACTCGAAAACATTGCATCACATAGATTCATTCACACAACAGTGGAAGCACTGAGGGGTCAAGATGGGACCCCCCCCCCGAAGGATTCCTTTTTTGTCATTATGCATATCCAATTGGCCAGTGCCAATTACATATACAATGGATTCCAATAGGGGTCTCAAAGTATGAAAATCAACTTAGCATAGACTTAGTTCTTATTCATTGATCTTAATTCCATATCTATCTTAACAAAAGCATAGAAATTTCTTTCTAAGTCTTAATCTTTCCGACATGCAATCATGTTGGATCTTAGATTCTTGACATGCAATCACGAGGGTTAATAGATTCTTGACATGCAACAATCATGAAGTGACATGCATGGTCATTTGGCAATGCATGGTCTGCAAGCTTCAAATCTAACATGCAAGCTTAAAATCTGACATGCATGGACAATAGGCCACAGATGGTACAACATGCAAGCTTCAAATCTGACATGCAAGCTCTAGATTTGACATGCATGGACAATAGGCCAATGATGGCATGACATGCAAGCTCTAGATCTGACATGCATGGACAATAGACCATAGACGGTATGACATGTAATGGTACTGATCAGCCATTCTTACATACAGGTAACAGTTTCAAGAGCATACCATAGTTTCAGGAGAAGGTGAGAGAGAGAGAGTGTGTGTGTATGTGTGTTTGTGTGTGTGATTTGAAAGAGAGATAGAAATTCGAGAGGATTTGAGCTCCAAAAATCTTGCAATCCATAAAATAGCATAGCCTCCTCGAGCTAATGCCTCAATCCTCTTCTCCAAAGCACCTGTACACAACAAACAACAAATGGGCAAAGCTTGATGCAACATCCATCAATCCTCTTGGTAGTGGGGTGCATTTCCACTAATATAGAGAGTGGCAACATACCATCAAGGTTTACTTTTGCATAAAGTAAGCTAACAAGTGTAAATCAACATTTCATGACATGCATGTTTAAATCAACATTACTTGACATGCATTAAGCTACTAAAAGCTTATATCACATAACACGCATGTTTGAATCATTCAAAGAAAGAGTACCGATAACATTGGATCAAAATCATTTTTGGAAACAACTTCGTATTTTCCATCCTATTTGATGTTTTTCTTTGAAGCATTTCGAGATCTCCACTTGAAACATTCTTGCGGTCCTAGTGGACAAGCAATATGGTTCAAGAAATTCTTCTCTTGTTTCACTAGTACAACCTTCAATGATTTTATGGCCGTAACTAGTCTCGAGTTGTAAGTTCTTGATAAACATGACCTTCTAGTTATCCGCAAGTAGGCTTCCATTGTTTGATTGTCATCTGGTTCTTCGTCATGCCTATTAGGAGTCTTTGTCTTCTTTGTCTTTTCCAAGCAGTTCTTGCTTTTTGAAGCACAAGGCCTCTTAAATATCGAGTGGAGCTTTATGTTCTTCTGCATGCATGAACATACAAGGTCTTCACGTCAAGTTCATGAAATATTAAACCATGGCTTTGATACCAAACTGTGAACTCGAGGGTGAATGTATGTCCTAAGTTCTCAAAGGCCAAAAGATTCATTGGCTTATCATTAACATAAAGTCTCGAATCAACTTAAATAAAAATCAAATAGGACTTTAAATCAAAACTCCAAAACATTGCATCACATAGATTCATTCACACAACAGCGGAAGCACTGAGGGGTCAAGATCGGGACCCCCCCCCGGAAGGATTCTTTTCTTGTCATTACACAAATCCAATGGGCCAATGCCAATTACATATACAATGGATTCCAATAGGGGTCTCAAAGTAGGAAAATTAACTTAGCATAAACTTAGTTCTTATTCATTGATCTTAATAACATATCTAACTTAACAAAAACATAGAAATTTCTTCCTAAGTCTTAATTTTTCCGACATGCAATCATGTTGGATCTTAGATTCTTCACAGGCAATCCAAATGGATCTTAGATTCTTGACATGCAATCATGAGGGTTCATAGATTCTTGACATGCAACAGTCATGAAGCGACACGCATGGTCATTTGGAAATGCGCTTTAGATCTGACATGCATGGACAATAGGCCACAGATGGTACGACATGCATGCTTCAAATCTGACATGCAAACTCTAGATCTGACATGCATGGACAACATACCACATATGGTATGACATGCAATGGTACTGATCAACCATTCTTACATATGGGTAACAGTTTCAAGAGCATACCATGGTTTCAGGAGAAGGTGAAAGAGAGAGAGTGTGTGTGTGTGTTTGTGTTTGTGATGTGAAAGATGGATAGAAATCCGAGAGCGTTTGAGCTCCAAAATCCTACAATCCACAAAATAGCATAGCCACTTTGAGCTAATGCCTCAACCCTCTTCTCCAAAGCACCTGTACACAACAAACAACAAATGGACAGAGCTTGGATGCAACATCCTTCAATCGTCTTGGTAGTGGGGCACATTTTCACTTATAGAGAGAGTGGAGAGTCCTTCCAAAGTGAGTGAGATGTCAAGTTCAAGTGCATGAGGGTGAGAAAGACTCCAATTGGACTTAGGGTGGAGTGGAGTGCATGGATGAGGTGTATTAGTTAGAGAGGGTGAACGGGTGATGTGTATTAGAATGGGAGAGTTATTATGATGATTTGGCATATGAAGTGAGAGTGTAGGAGGGCACCCCATTCTAGGTGCCAAATAGCCTAGAATGTATGTGGAAAAGTAGGTGGGAGGTAGGTGGTACAAGGTTTGATCTTGACTTTTAATTACATATAATTTTCCATGGTTACAACTTAGGATTTCACACAAGTGCAATCTTTCTAAGGAAGAGCCAAGGTATATGTTCATCTTGTTTTTGCATAGTGTCCATTAATTCCTAGGCTCTTTTTTCTAGAGGTTGCCCATCGTCAATCATGCTCATTGGCAGTTATTTTCTAGAGGTTGCCCATCCTCAATCATGGTGAATAAGGTCAAAAGGGTGATCACTCCCTTGGCCTATTCCTGTAGACTCCACTGAACCTTCATTATAGACTTAGAAATAAGCCTTCTTTATAGACTCTTCTGAGCCTTCTTTATAGACTTTGTCAAAAGCCTTCTTGTTTACTGTCTTAATCTTAGAAAGCTTCTTGTTTCGATTCTTGTTCTTTAGGCACTTTCTTCAAGTACCTGCACATACCCTCAAAGAGAGGTCAGTCCTTAAGCCTAGAGGGCTTCTTATTCTTGTTCTGATTCTTCAGGTACATTCGTGTGTACCTGCACATCCCTTCAAAGAAAGCTCAGTGTTTATAATACCATCAAACATGGTTCATAGAAGATTCTTAGTTCTACAGGTATCAATGCCTGTTAATCAATTCATTAAAGTAATAAATTCATTCAATTTCCAAAAAGAATATTGATCATTGATAATTTTATGTCATCAAAGTTTATCTAGGTTTGAAGCTAGGAAAGTTTTTATTACTTAGGAGCAATTTGTCTCTACAAATTACAGATTTGAATGTAATTCATCTCCTCGTGATAAACTACATATATGCACAAGTACAAAACACAAATAATATAAACCTAGTTAATTCGAAAATATGTTGATTCTTATCTTTTGATATTTAGATACCATGATTCCTATATGCATATTATTGTTTGATACTCATGTTTTGATTCTTATACGTGGATTCTTATATGATTCTTTTGCATCTTGTTGCAGGTTATAAACACACATCTATCCATTTTTTTTTGCTATCACTAGTATGAAAGTCTAACTCTAATATACATTAAAGTTTTGTAGGTGATTTTCATTTTTCTACTTCATTTCAATATGTTAGGGTTTATTGTAATATATTGTATATTTATGAATGTAGTAATCATGTCAGGGTCCGGTAGTGGCGAGAGCTTGGGAGATTATGTTTCAAATCTCTATGCATTGCTAACTCCTGAACAAAAAACACAATTGCAAAGTATGCTTAGCCAAGACCTCAAGGGTGGTACCTCACAAGCAGCCGCAGCTCCCACCCTTACCGAAGAGTCATCCACAGATTTTTATTATGAAGTCGATTCTCAAGGGAACATAATCGCCAACTGTAAAGGGAGGGTGGTTATGGATTGATTGTATTCTTTGTGCGAATGCCATTTTGGCGATAGATTATTTGAGTTTTAAGATTCAGACTTTATTGGAGATCAAATGGATAGGAAATCCATAAGTGCACATTGTATTTTAATAGGCGATGGATATGGATGTCAAAGAAACAAGCTACTATCTCATTGTCATCTAGTGTGGCCGAGTACAAAGCACTTACTCATTGCACAAAAGAGATGATCAAGGATCTTCACTTGCTGGATTTTTCATTGAGGTCAATCATCTTTTGTGACAACCTACCAGCCCAAAAGATGGCAAGCAATCCTATATTTCATGCTAGAAGCAAGCATATTGAGGTGGCATATCACTTTGTGAGGGAGGAAGTCATGGCAAAGGAGGTGGAGCTTCAACATGTGCCTTCAAAGGAATTTGTGGTTGATATCTTCACCAAATCATTGGGAAAAGGCTTGTTTACAAAGCATAGAACTTCACTTGGAGTATTCTCAAAGTCTATGATTAAACTAGTCAAAGAAGGAGTGTGAGAAATTGTCAACTAGTTTGATACGTTGAACATATTTCTTTATTTGGCAATTGAGGCCAATTTCCATATTAGACTTAGAGTTTGACTTCTCAAAGTTATATTAGTCTAAATGCATTTGAATTACCACTTTTAGAAAGTGAGGGAAATAGTAGAAGGTTGAGTTTGGTAGATTCAAATGTGAATGTTGGAGACATTGAATCTAGTCCACATTAATAGTAGAATTTTTGTTATGGAGGGAAACCAAGATCATTAATGATGCATGGACCTACTATAAAATGATATAAACTCATGGGAGAAAGGATTCCTCTCCGTCTCATCTCATTTATGCTTATACATGAGTTTTCTTGGGTTCATCTATCCATTGGTGCACTATCTTGATGATATTTTGCAATCTTGTGTGTAGAATGCTCATACTTTGTTATATTCGGATCCACATGTGTGAAATATAGTAACTTGTTGTTTTTGTATGGACAACAACTTCATATTCTCATAAGTTCGATGTTTGATGAATTTCTTATTGAGTTTGCATCTCTTTCATTAAGTAGATGTTGATTTTCTACATTGCAAATGGTGTAAACTGTGTTGTATTTCAAACCAAAGGTCAATGGATGATTTTGAATCGTAATGATTGATATTCACATAAACTAGTTATCACCGTACATGTGGATCCTTTCTCTCTCTCTCTCTCCCTCCCCCATGATACTGCAACCAGTGCCTCTTCTCTAGAATAGGGGAGATCGTACGAGGAGCTGCATTAGTGTATGTTGTTTTGGAAGTTGCAATGATGTAGGTGTGCTTGATGTCATCGCTACAAAAAGAGAGAGGTTGGAAAAAAAAGAGAGCCTAGAAAAACAGATAGCTTAAGAGAGATAAGTAGAGAAAAAGATAAAGCTTGAAAAGCTTAAAAAATGTTTGTGTGTGTGTGTGTGTGTGTGTGTGTGAGAGAGAGAGAGAGAGAGAGAGAGAGAGAGAGAGAGAGAGAGAGAGAGAGAGAGAGAGAGAGAGAGAGAGAGAGAGAGAGAGAGAGATCTTAATCACTAACACAATGAAAGCACATAGTGAGCAAAAACAATGAAAACTATTAGTGAGCAAAAAAAACAGTGAGGAAATATGTTTAAAAATGCTCAATTTATAGCTTTTTGGGATTTCAAGTTTTTGTGGATTTGCCATGGCATTTTGTCCACGCGTGGCAAAAATCAAAAAAAAATTTGGTACGGTCCTGCCCCTCACGGCCTGGAAGGTGTCAAAATGCAAAATTTTTTGTGCCCACGGCCTACAAGGCATTGAAACTTAAGTGGAAAGAAAAAATGTAAATGATTGTGTCCAAAAAAAAAAATCATTGTTTTAATTGATTAAAAAGGGGTGAGATTTGATTTGCAAACCCAGGTAAATTAAATGTCTTGTCTTACTTGTTTAAGGACAAGTAAAGCTGAGACAAGACATTCAATTTGTTTATTTTAATGGACAACTATTAAAATGACAAGACATTAAATTTAGATAATTAAAAAAAGAATATTAGAAATAATAAAAGATTAAAGTATGGTTAAAGAATCAAGCAATTTTGAAATTACTATTTTGTATGCTACTTTTCATATCTCCAAATCCAAAAAATAATTTTGGGACATGCTCGTGACGTCAAAATAAACATCCCAGTATTAAGGTAGTCTAAAATCAATATTTTGTCAATTAATCACGTTTAGAACATACTACAAACCTTGGCATAACCCTCCCAAATCTAAAAGTTTTCAATGGGCTAATATTGAAGGTAGTTCCGACGTGTCCTTTACGTTTCCGACATGTCTGCCCTCTGTGAAAAAATACAGATCCAAAACACATTAGTGGATCAATAGGATCTTGGGCCAATTTGGTTGCACATCTAGAAATATCTAGAAGATAGAAATCACTACTTTATACATGCTAGAACTTGGAAATGCACAAATATTTGATCATAAACACTTAGATATGACTTAGTACTTTCCATGTCCGCACAACTATAGTAAAGTACAATATTGTACATCACACGTGTGAAAACTAGATCGACCATAAAATCAACATTATACACATGGAAACTCAAGATATCAAGCGAGAAACACATGAGATGGACATAGAAGCAAAAGAGGAAAGTTCTCCATAAAAAATGAGAAAGATGATTTTTCCACATTCTTATAGCTATTTATAGCATCCATAGTGTCACTTGGTCACTTGTCCTAAAATAGCAACTTCTAGGTACTTCCCTAAAAACCTAGAAATAAGTGACTAGTTTCAATGTATCTCAACTACCCAATAGTAGTAGCTTTAAATCTGAACTTATCCACTTATATACTTGTTAAAAATAGTAAGGACACTAGTTTTAGGCCTTATTGCCTCCAAAAATGCCAATAAACCAACAAAACTAGTTCACAATTTTTCACACACTCTCTATTCCTTTTGCTCTTCCTTCTTGGTTGCTTTCCTCTTAGTGATCTCATCCCTCTTTTGCATCTTGTTGTAGGTTATAAACACACATCTGTCCATTTTGTTTTTGTTATCACTGGTATGAAAGCCTAACTCTAATATACATTAAAGCTTTGTAGGTGATTTTCATTTTTCTACTTCATTTCAATATATTAGGGTTTATTGTAATATATTGTATGTTTATGAATGTAGTAATCATGTCGGAGTCCGACAGTGGCAAGAGCTTGGGAGATTATGTTTCAAATCTCTATGCATCGCTAACTCCTAAACAAAAAATACAATTGCAAAGTATGCTTAGCCAAGACCTCGAGGGTGGTACCTCACAAGCAGCTGCGGCTCCCGCCCCCACCGAAGAGTCATCCACAAATTTTTATTATGATGTTGATTCTCAAGGGAACATAATCGCCAACTGTAAAGGGAGGGTGGTTATGGATTGATTGTATTCTTTGTGCGAATGCCATCTTGGTGATTGATTGTTTGGGTTTTCAAATTCAGACTTTATTGGAGATCAAATGGATAGGAAATCCATAAGTGCACATCATATTTTAATAGGCGATGGATATGGATGTCAAAGAAACAAGCTACTATCTCATTGTCATCTAGTGTGGCCGAGTACAAAGCACTTACTCATTGCACAAAAGAGATAATCAAGGATATTCACTTGCTGGATTTTTCATTGAGCTCAATCATCTTTTGTGACAACCTATCAGCCCAAAAGTTGGCAAGCAATCCTATTTTTCATGCTACGAGCAAGCATATTGAGGTGGCATATCACTTTGTGAGGGAGGAAGTCATGGCAAAGGAGGTGGAGCTTCAACTTGTGCATTCAAAGGAATTTGTAGTTGATATCTTCACCAAAGCATTGGGAAAAGACTTGTTTACAAAGCATAGAACTTCACTTGGAGTATTCTCAAAGTCTATGACAAAACTAGTTGAAGAAGGAGTGTGAGAAATTGTCAACTAGTTTGATACGTTGGACATATTTCTTTGTTTGGCAATTGAGGCCAATTTCCATATTAGACTTAGAGTTTGACTTCTCAAAGTTATATTGGTCTAAATGCATTTGAGTTACCACTTTTAGAAAGTGAAGGAAATAGTAGAAGGTTGAGTTTGGTAGATTCAAACGTGAATGTTGGAGACATTGAATCTAGTCCACATTAATAGTAGGATTTTTAGTATGGAGGGAAACCAAGATCATTAATGATGCATGGACCTACTATAAAAGGATATAAACTCACGGGAGAAAGGATTCCTCTCCGTCTCATCCCATTTCATGCTTATACATGAGTTTTCTTGGGTTCATCTATCCGTTGGTGCACTATCTTGATGATATCTTGCAATCTTGTGTGTGGAATGCTCATATTTTGTTATATTCGGATCCACATGTGTGAAATATAATAACTTGTTGTTTTTGTATGGACAACAACTTCATATTCTCATAAGTTCGATGTTTGATGAATTTCTTATTGAGCTTGCATCTCTTTCATTAAGTAGATTTTGATTTTCTACATTGCAAATGGTGTAAATTTTGTTGTCTTTCAAACCAAAGATCAATGGATGATTTTGAATCGTAATGATTGACAAAATATTCACAGAAACTAGCTATCACCGTATATGTGGATCTTTTCTCTCTCTCTCTCTCTCTCTCTCTCTCTCTCTCTCTCTCTCTCTCTCTCTCTCTCTCTCTCTCTCTCTCTCTCTCTCTCTCTCTCTCTCTCTCTCTCTCTCTCTCTTTCTCTCTCTCATTGCTACTCTCTTATGCCCGCTTTTTGGTTGAGAAGATCAATGCTTATAGTACAATAAGTGATGCTTCTATTTTGTAACTTTTTTTTCTCTCTGTATTTGTTTACCATCCAAGCACTTTTAACAACATCTGAGACACAAAATTTGTAGCTAAAAGGTACTGAATATATCGGAAAGGACATTGAAATCCGTGGATCTGTTAGTAACAATATACCAACACTTATTCTGACAACTCATAGACTGATTCTTATGGCCTTCAATCTGTACATTGTAGATATGTGTTTGTTTAAATAAATTTGTTTATTGTTATGTCTGTTTTGTAGAGTTCAGTTCTAATTTTCCATTCTCCAAGATAAGAGTCCATTTTTTGATCGACCTTTAATTACTTGGTGTTTGTAAATCCTGAGATTTTGTGAGATTTATGAGTGCTATCATGAATTATGGATGTAGGGGGGGGGGAGAGAGAGAGAGAGAGAGAGAGAGAGAGAGAGAGAGAGAGAGAGAGAGAGAGAGAGAGAGAGAGAAAGAGAGAGAGAGAGAGAGAGAGAGAGAGAGAGATGCTTACATCCATCATAAGTTATGGATGTAAGAATGAGAGAGATCTATAATTTATTGAAAGATTTTAGTTTAAGAAGGTATAAATATGTCATTAAAATGTGAATTTGTGTGTGTGTGTGTGTGTGTGTGTGTGTGTGTGTGTTATTAGAATTATGATGAGATTTGTAAATGTTGATAGAATGTTGGTGAATGAGATTAGCGACTATGACCGTGATAGTGAATTGAACAAGATCAAAGAAAGAAAGTTACAAAAAATGACAGTGAGAAGAGACAACGATAGTTTAAGATTACAAAAAAATCGTATTAGAGTGAAGGATTTTATAAAAACATGGGAAAGAAATTATGTAATGAGATTTAAAAAAGAGAAAAAAGAATTTTGTCATGAGACAGAGAAGGATTATTGTATAAGATTCTAGCTTAGAGAGATTTGCAGCTGAATTATAAAGGGGGGAGAGAGAGAGAGAGAGAGAGAGAGAGAGAGAGAGAGAGAGAGAGAGAGAGATGAGAATAAAATTTTAAAACTAAAAGTAAAAATATGATAAATGAGATTAAAATGTGATGTAGATTATGATTGTAATCACGAATGAGATTGGAATGCGAATCTAGAATTAGATTGACATGTGAAATTATAATGAAAATTTTAATGTGAATTAAAAATGTGAAATTAGAATGAATTTTTAATGTGACATTTGTGTTAGCATCCATGTCATTGTCACGTTTGATGTCAATATTTGACACACTGAATATGTGTCATATTTTGACAATTGCTTATGAGTTCATTGCTATTTTTATTTTTTGTTTGCAAAGAGTTGTTAGTGGTGTTTTCTAAAAGAAAAAATATGATCTGTTGAATTCGTATATGTTTTGAAATATAGGGTTTAAAAAATTTGATCTGTTGAATTCGTATATGTTTTTAAATTTAAACTGATCGTGTGAACGGCGACCTTCATGCATCAGGGTGACCTTCATGCATCAGGCAGAGCGTCAGAGAGTGTTTATACAGAGAGCGCAACCCAGAATTTTCATATAAATTGCACAGAGGAAAAGAGAGACAACCATTCACTCGTAGCGCACGCTTCCATCAACCCTGCATTAGAAAAAGCTTAATTATAGCGATCCATTATTTCTAGCTTGTATGTCAGAGATACATCCATTACAAAAGCAGGTTGTGGAGAGATGTGATGGAAGAAGCAAACAGTGGTGCTATTCAACAAAAGCAAACAGCTTCTATCAATTTAATTTGCATGTTCAATGCACGTTTCATCCTTCCAGAGTCTTCTATGCTTAAGATGCTTCCCATACTAATCTGACAACTGCTAATCGTTGATGTTTAAACCCTTTTAGGTATATTGCACATCTGCAGATCTGCAGCACCGTCATCTCTTATCTTATTTCATGTGTTCCCTAATCGACTGGATTATGAATGCATGTGGTTCGGAATAGCTGCTAGCACCAATTTGCTCGCTCAAGTTCGGGAATGAAGAAAAAGATCATTCCGGGCTTGTCGAAAACATAACAAACGAGAAGGGCTCCAACCACCTGAGCTAACCGAATAAAGACAAAACGCAAGAAAGGCAGGCCTGCTATTACCTTCGGTTAACAGGCATGAGTGGCCCGTTAGATAACGGGCATGAGTCGCCCTAGGCCTTGGGATATTTCATAATGGGCCACTCATGCCCGTTATCTAATACCTAATATGCCGATGAAACATTGAAGGGAATTTACATCGTTTCAAAATTTTAGAAGTGGAGATCGTTTCGAACCTACAGATCCATCTAAACGAAGAGCGGAGAGAGAGTTCCATAGCGTGACGTTCGTAAGCTATATATAGCGTGTATGCAGTCGTAGGGACAGCGAGGGCAATAGCTCAATATAACGATATTTTTAAGGTGGCAGCAGCTGTAACAAGCGGAAAGACCTGCTCGTAGTGTTTTTGCTATGGCTGGCCCTTACCAGTTGCGCCATGCAGCAACAGCAACAGCAGGGAGTGACCAAAACGAGTGAGTACAGCAGTGTGGGGCAAACTCCATTGTTGAGGTTGATAGCAAGAAATGATTTCTTGCCTGTTGAGCTTTAAATTTTCGTGCACTTGTCTGTACTGTCCTTGCCACAGTTCCGAAATCATGTGCTTCCCTTCAATTAGTTAAATTTCCTTACCTCTTGCAACGTCTCTTATATTCTCTCATGTACAAAATAGAGGAATAGTTGCGACATTGCTTCATGCTTCTTGGCTCACCCTTTGTCTTTACGCAAGGTACGTATACTGGATGCATAGGTGGATCAAGTATCAGAGTCGATCAGAAGTGGCTGAAGATAATAGACAACTATGGATATGGCGTCTGGAGAGTGAATGTCACAAACTATTGACATTGTAGTGCAATAGGAATCTATGTGCAATAAGATAGAATCAAGAATAAACGATCAGTGCGTGAAGCTTTTTGAAATTAGTGCATTCAAATGTGTGTGCTTCATACATTTTGTACTCTGATGATGTATTCAGATCAATTTTGTTTCGATCAAGAATACAATTTTGTCTCACACTACAGTTTGTTCTTGCATTGATGCACTCATGAAATCTCTCTTCAATCGAAGTTATCTCACACAATACTGATCCAACTATAGCTTGCATTATCACATTCCGCTGCCAGTAACTCAGAGTATTCATCTCTAAGAAAATCAATCCAGAGCTTCTTCTCTAGACATCCGATCATCAACTATCAATTCTTCCAACAGTCTCCACTATCTTAACTAAGCTAAAAAATGAGCTTACTATGGCCAAGTAGCATGAAGACATAGCAACAAAATAGCTACCACACCAAGCCATGTAGTCACATTAATAAGCAAGATTACAAGTCATTGTTGGAAAGGATGTAGAGTATATACCCTTATTGCAAACACAGATACAGATAACCCAATCCTAAGAAGTGGCACATGACCAAGCAATTTCAAGATGTGACAAAATGAGATCATTTTTTTGCAAGATATCCACCCCTAGCTACCAACATGTAACCTCACATTTCTTATTGGGTCAACAAATTACAAGCAAAAATTTGTAGACTTCTAACAAATGTTCAAGCATCAAAAGACACTTGCCACACCAGAGTTGCATGAAGCCAAGTCTAACTTACAACAATAGCAGCAATAGGTAGTTCCACAGCAACTTGAGCCAGTGGTAGTACCTGTTCCACTCATCTATCAACTATCTAACCCAAACAATCAAGTGAGGAGGGTTTCATAGAGGCTGACATCTTGCAAGAAGGGCCAGCATAGCCAAAGGACCTTTTTGAAACCTCTGGTCATACAAAATCAGCTTCACGGCCTTTCTTGGAAGCTCATATCAATACGAACACTCCTACAAATCATCAAGAGGGGCTTAACATTGAGATTTCAAACCTCAAAAATAAAGGACAACTGGATATGTGATGCCTACCAACCCTCGACAATCAATCCAAATGGCCTTGATCTATGTTCGAGAAGAATATTTTAACCTTACATAGGTATTTGGAGCGTACATGGTCTGTCAAGGTGGATTCAAATGCGAAGGTGAAAAATTCCAAGGTAAGCAACACACTTAATTCCAACAACATGTATTGTTGAGGAACACTTGCAAACTAGAGAGTACTAATATGAAACATCCTAAGGAGATATAATTTAAAGTGAGCTGTATAAGTGTGAAGCTAACCATCACTCTTGATTCCAAAAAACCGTAAAGTGAAGCAACACTATTGCTAACTAGAGAGTACCAATATAAAACATAGTTTAATTTGAAGGAAATATAATTTAATTTGAAGTGAGCCGAATAAGTGTGAAAAAAGCACTTATAATAACCTTTGACTCTTAATACTAAGTCAATATGTATTCCACAATGTGCAAATTATATTGACTTGGTGTTTAAATCATTGCAAAAATGATATCTCATGAATTGCTTTAAGATAAGTATAGAGGACAGAGTCAAATGTAGAGAAAATGGCAACGCTTCAAATCAATCAAGATACTTGGGCTCGAATCCCAGCAGTCACACCATATTGGATTAATTTCAAAAGAAATAAAATGATCCGAGAGAACAACCACAAGAAACTTTTGTTCATTTCCTACATAGGAAAAACGTGAAATTCCCTAGTTTGACATGTTTTTTTTTGGTTAAGAAATGCATTTGCCCTGTAAATCAAATCCTAAGGCATTTCGTTAGACATTTTTTGCATCTTCACCAACATTCATTTCAACAAAACCTAATGTCACGGCCTTCTCATGCTCATCCCATGCAACTGTGCAATCAAAACTGACAACGACAGTAGCCACCCACGATCTCCTACAGACACCACATCCACTTTGTACTTTCTTTATCTGCACACCTGTAAAAAGATGTATATATATGTTGGGTACCACCTGCGTATCTATAGAGTTTGTGTATAATATTAGCATCATAAGCTTATCAGAGATAGATGAAGTAGATGCCTTGTGCATTGATTATTTATTTGTCAGTAATAGGTTCATTCCTTTACAGATCGAATTAGCTTTGTGGAGCACGCGGTTTCGTCCGCTATTGTCTTGTGCTCTACCGCATTATTGACATGTATATTTTGCTATACTTAATCTGATAACAGCTCTTTTGTTCTACATTGAGATAAGTGTCATATTGTTATGCTTATTTTCATTATGTCTGACTTTCTTGTTGCTCAATCTAGTAATCTGTTCTTAGCAAGTAATTATTTGTCTAGTTGTTGACGACTAATATTTAGTCTTGCCTTTCACGAATCATTCGTGACTGATTATCAGTCGAGCTCTGTCTAGCTCTTTTGTAAATCATTTGTGACTAATAATTTGTCTAGCTACTCGTGACAAATTATTCTTCTGATGTTTTGTTAATGCTTGGCTATGTAATCAGAACGACCATGATTTCTATCACTAACATTCTGTTCATTTCTGACAAGCATAGTCATGCTTAGGGAAGAAGTACTATTGCTCATTCAACTACACACGAACACATTCCATTCGAGCTTTCGAGTTCGCTTCTTTTCGTATTCGTTTTCTTTTTGGGCTATTTTGGTCTCTCATATTCCCATACCTCCTATTCCAACATGGTATCAGAGCAATTTTCGTAGCCTGATAAGCTTCCACAGTACAAGACTCTACTAGCCGATAGAGTAATTGTCTTCTTGTTCTGTAATTCTATACCAGGTTTTCATACTTAAGTCACTGATAGTTTTTCCTATCACCTAAACTAATCTTCGACATCTATTCCCAAGGGAAAACCAGTCCCATCATGGAGAAGCTTGATGGAGCCAATTGCCATTTGTGGAAATTTAAGATGAAAACTATACTAATGGCTAAAGAATTGTATGACATTGTTACAGGTGCAGAAGGAAAACCTGAAGCAGATGACGCAGCAATCGCAAGATGGAAGCTGAAGGATGGGAAGGCTTTCACGCTGATCATCCTGAACATTGCGAATACTCAGATCGGCCATGTATCCGAGGCTCAGACATCGAAAGAAGTCTAGGACATCTTGAGCACACTATACGAAGTGTGAGATATAGCTTCCAAGCTACATCTCAAGAAGAAATTTTACTCCCTCAAGATGGCGAATGGTGATTCCCTGCAGAATCGCATCAATCAATTCCAGAACCTGCTAAGGCAAATGGCTATTGTCGGATCTGTCATAGACGATCAAGACACAATGATGCAACTGCTTACAGGCTTGCCAAGCTCATATGACAGCTGGGTGATGATCATCATGACACATCCAGAACTGACTCTTTTGTGAGTGATTATGATGTTGTTGTAGGAAGACACGCGGAGGAACGAAGCCTCAAGTTCCTCAGCTGATTCTCATGCCTTATACACCAACAAGAGCACGACTAAGTAGAAGAAAAATAAAGGCCCGAAGCAATCAAAGCCAGACTAGAAACCAGCACAGCACAAAGAAAAGTCGAAGCCGCAGATGAAGAAGAAGTTGTTCTGCAGATACTGCAAGCAAAACAACCACGAAATTCAAGACTGCCGGATACTACTAGCGAAGAACAACAACAAGGGACAGTCAAATCAAGTGGCAAATGCAGCTACAGAAGCTCCACAACCTATTCAAGAAGTGGATCATGATGCCTTCATGACCAGCCATCAGGAGCATCCAATGATAGTTCTTGGTTCCTGAATTCCGAAGCCACTCAGCACATGACCAGCCTCATTGGCTGTTTCGAGTCCTATACACCTTACAATACCCAGAAATATGTCCATCTTGGCAACAATAGCACACATGCTATTAAAGGTGAGGTACTGTAAGATTAAGCTTTGCAAATGATCAATCTAGGCTACTCTCTAAAGTCCTGTATGTACCAAATTTATCTACGAATCTGCTCTCTGTAAGCAGAATCACAGATCTAGGACATAGAGTAGAATTTGAATGTGATCAGTACAAAGTAGTTGATAGGATAGGCAAGATCCTAGCACTCGGAAAGAGGCATGGATACTTGTATAAATTGAGTCATTGCTTTTCTTCCTCTAGTCAGGCACTCAACTGCTATTAATGCAAATAAAATTTTACTTTGGCATTATAGACTTGGTCACTTGAATCATGCTGCTGTACAACAAATGTCTAGACAATCTATTGTTCTTGATCTCAACTATCCTTGCGATAAAGTCGAGTTATATGTCTGTCAAGACTGTCTAGTTGTTAAACAGACTAGGAAACCATTTAAATCAAGCCATCAGCATATTGCAAGAGGATTGTTAAACATTGTACATTCAGACATCTGTGGCCTGATGAAAAATCCTTTGCTGAAGGATGCAAGGTATTTTATAGCTTTTATTGATGAATTTTCCAGAAGGACTATGGTGTACTTTATTAAGAAGAAATCAGAAGCATTCAACTGCTTCAGAATCTTCAAGGAGCGTGCAGAAAAGGAGACTGGACGGACGATCAAGGCTCTCAGGTCAGACAATGGTGGAGAATATAGCTCTATCAAAATTAAGGAGTACTGCCAATGCCAAGGCATTGAGTAGCAATTCATCACTCCTTACAATCCTCAGTCTAATGGATTAGCTAAGAGGAAGAACCGTACCCTGGTTGAATCAGCTAAATGTATGCTAGTGGATGCATTGCTGCCCAAGAGATTCTGGGTCGAAGTCGTCTCCACTGCAGCTTACGTCCAAAACAGATGTTCAACCAAGACCCTTCTCAGGCAAGACACCCCACGAGGTGTGGACAGGCTCTAAGCCTTCTGTGAAGAACCTATGAGTGTTTGGGTGTGTCGCCTACGCGTAGATCCCAAAAGACATGAGGAAGAAATTGGACTTCCAAGGTCTCAAAACCATCTTGATTGGATATACTTCATCTAATAATACATACAATCTGTATGATCTTGATATCCAGCAAATCTTGTATAGTTGGGATACAGTCTTTATCGAGGATCAGTTTGTCGACATCAAAGGCAAGGATATTTCTCCAGGAAAACCTTCATTAGGAGCGGTTCATCAATCGAATCCTCCTAGAAGATCAAGCCGAGTGCACACACAACCCACAAGGTATACTCCTAAGTCTGAATGTCTCTTGATACAAGAACCGACGACAGTCAAAGAGGCACTCAGCCAAACAGACTCTGATCTTTGGAGAAAAGCTATGGACAAAGAATATTCCTCTCTGATCAAGAGCCAGACATGGTCACTAGTTGAAGCTCCTAATGGCTGCAATATCATTGATTGCAAATGGATCTTCAAGATCAAATACAATGCCAATGGAGCAATTGATGGAAGGAAGGCAAGACTGGTAGCACAAAGATTCACTCAGATCCCCAACGTCAACTACAACAAGACTTTCAGTCCAGTGGTCAAACATTTGTCAATCCGAATGCATCAACTTGATGTGCAAATAGCCTATCTAAATGGAGTTATACAAGAAGACATCCACATAATCCAGCCCGAAGGATACGTTCTGAAAGGTATGAAAAATCATGTCTATAAACTCCACAAGACAGTTTACGGCTTGAAATAGTCTGCTAGAGCTTGGTTTCAGAGGATCAATACATTCCTCATCGAACAAGGATTCAAACCAAGCACTGCTGATTGCAACGTCTATTCCAAGTCAGTGTAGCAATCCTTCATTATCATCACCCTATACGTGGATGATATGTTGCTTTTTAGCAACAATACCATTTTGGTCAAGGATTCTAAGCAGATGTTGTTTTTAAAGTTTGACATGACTGATCTGGTCAAAGCTCACTTCTGTCTGGGCATTCAGATCCACAGAGACAGAGCGAGACAACTGATTTACACCACTCAACAAAGGTATCATCACAATGTTCTTAACATATACAATCTAATGAACTATAAGTTAGCTCACTCATCGATGGATCCAGGCTTGCATTTTTCGAAGTACCAATGTCCCTAGACCAAGCAAGAAGAGGAGTAGATGAGAGAATATCCTTATCGATCAATACTTGGATCTCTCATGTACGCAATGGTCTGTACAAGATCTGACATCTCTTTTGCAGTAAGCTCACTCAGCCAATATATGGCTAATCCTAGCATTACCCGTTGGAAGGCTCTCATAAGAGTCATGAGGTATATTCAAGTTACCATGGACCAATGCGTCTGCTATGGAGAAGTCAGCAATGACAACTCAGTGGATATTCTAATGCAAGCTGGGGAGGAGATGTAGACAATCGTAAGTCCACATCTGGATTTACATTCTTCTTCAATGGCGGTCCTATCTCATGGAATAGTCATAAGCAAACCTCTATCGCACTTTCTTCTACAAAAGAAGAATACATTGCTGCTCCTCAATCTATTAAGGAAGCGTTTTGGTTGAGAAATTTATTGTCAGACATTAATCTATATCAGTATAGCCCTACAATCTTATTCTGTGATGATTAAAGTGCTATTGCCTTATCGGCCAACCCTAACTTTCACCCTAGGAGTAAGCACATTGAAATCAGATATCACTACATTAGGGGCAAGGTTCTTAGCAAGGAGATGAGCTTAATGTACTGCAGAACGCAGGACATGGTTGTAGATATTTTCACAAAAGCATTAAGTGTTAATGCACATAAAAATTTTTGTGCATTGCTTAGTCTGAAGAACATGGCATTCACGGATCCAGATTAAGGGTGGGTGTTGTATTTATCTCCTCTACTCTCCTAAATTCCATTTTATTCTGCCTCCATTCATGCTGCGTTTTTACTCATGTTGTCGCACAGTCTGCATATTTACATGTAAAATAAGACTAATGAATAAAACACGACTATTTGCATAAATACAAGTAAATTCTCACAGATGAAGAAAAGGAAAAAAAAACGCGACACTGTGTTTTTACACGCGTTTTGTGACAGGCGAAAAAGGCGACACTGCCTTACAAAATGCCAAAGGTGCCCTAGGAAGCGAAGGCACCCTGTAAATCAAACCCTAAGGCATTTTGTCAAAGTGACGCATTTTTCAAATCTTCACCAACGTTCATTTCAGCAAAAGCTGATGTCACGACCTTCTCACGCTCATCCCATGCAACTATGCAATCAGAATTGACAACAACAACAGCCACCCACGATCTCCTACAGACAGCACATCCACTTTGTACTTTTTTCTTCTGCACACCTGTAAAAAGATGTATATATATGCTGGATACCACTTGCGTATCTATAGAGTGTGTGTAAAATATTAGCATCAAAAGATTATCAAAGATAGATGAAGTAGATGCCTTGTGCATTGATTCTTTATTTGTTTAGTAATAGGTTCATTCCTTTACAGATTGAATTAGTTTTGTAGAGCATGTGGTTTTGTTCGCTATTGTCTTGTGCTCTACCGCATCATTGACATGTATATTTTGCTATATTTAATCTGATAACAGCTCGTTTGTTTTGCATTGACATTAGTGTCATATTGCTATGCTTATTTTCATTCTGTCTGACTTTCTTGTTGCTCAATCTGGTAATCTGTTCTTGGCGAGTAATTATTAATCTAGTTGTTGACGACTAATATTTAGTCTTGCCTTTCGCGAATCATTCACGACTGATTATTAGTCGAGCTCTGTGTAGCTCTTTCGCGAATCATTCACGACTAATAATTTGTCTAGCTACTCGCGACAAATTATGCTTCTAATGTTTTGTTAATGCTTGGCTACGTAATTAGAACGACCATGATTTCTATCACTAACATTCTGTTCGTTCTGATAGATGTAGTCATGCTTAGGGAAGAAGTTATATAGCTCACTGCACTACACATGAACACATTCCATTCGAGTTCGTTTCTTGTTCGAGTTTTCGAGTTCGTTTCTTTTCATGTTCGTTTTCTTTTTGAGCTATTTTCGTCTCTCATACTCACACACTCTTCTTCCAACAAGAAGAACATTATTAAACATAAAGCCCGATATTGCTTCATCTTAATGCTAGATCAATTTTATGTCTATCACTCGAGCTCGAGCTTGATGTCTAACATGCAAATTTAGCTTTCATCAATTGAAATTGCTCATTGTGTGATCAAAATCAACAATGTCAAGTTTAGGATATTCAAATTACTATAGTTCGGTCTCTTTTCGATGAAATAGACCTCTATCACTTGAGATAGCTCAAATTTGGTTTTGTTCACCCGAGATAGCTTGATTTTGGATCGTACCATTCAAGATTATCATTGAGTGATCAAATTCATGGAACCTTGTAACTGGCTCAAACTTGAACCACATCATACAAGATAGTTTGATTTCGGTTCCAAACATGTGATTTTAATCACTTGAGACTTAAATTTGTTTTTTATCACTCACGATAGCCTGACATTGGTCCTTATCCTCAAGATGACTCATTAGTTGATTGAATATGATAAATCTTAAGTTTTGGACATTTAGATGGCTCATTAAAGTCTATGTCTGAAATGTAGTTTTGGTCCGTAGCATATGACAAAGCTCATCTAGTGATATAGTTTGGCCAACCTTGAGTGTGAGACATTTGAATTGCTCTAGTCCAATCCCTTACTAAAATTGATTCCTACAACCTGATATAGCTCCAATTTGACATCTATCACTTGATGCCTATGTTGTAAGATATCTTGATTTTGACCCTTGTCAATCAACATAACTTATTTAGAGATTAAAATTGACCATTTGCAACTTTTTTTTTGTGTATCAATGCATTTAATCCATATCACTACAAATGGCTCCATTTTTTTTCTATCACTCAAGATAGTTTGATTTTGGCCCTTATCATCGAATATTGCTAGATTGAATCCTAGGAATTCCAAGTTTGCAACATTCTGACTAGTCCAACTATATGCATATTACCCAAGAAAATTTGATTTTGATGCTTGACATATCCCATTGAGTGATTGAAATCAAGATTGCACATCAAGTAATCAAACTTAAGAACCATCAAGTTTTAGAAATTCAGATGTCGCAAATTTCATGCGTATCTTTGAGGTCTAAGCTTGAATTTGATTCACTTTGATGCCTACGTTGCAATATAATTTTGATATTTTTTTTTTTGACATGTATTATTCAATGATTGATTTTAACAAATATTGAGTTTAGGAATTTCAAATTGCTCGGTCTGAATTGTATCAGTAAAGACACCTTGTTTTTTGTTGATTGATCTTCAGAAACTTCGAGTTTTGAAAAATTAGAATGCCCAAATTCTATGCATGCCACATGAGATAGCTTCAGTTTAATGCCAAAATTGTATCTTGGATCTTTGTGAGCTCATTGAGTGATTGAATTATATTGGCAGATTCGTTGAAGTCAAACCTTGTCCCATAAGAGGCTCAAAGTTCAGTGGCGACACTAGATGGCCCGGCCATGGCTTCTTGCATGTGCAAGCCCATGTGCCGGTTTGCTAGGAATTAACTAGCTAGAAAAAAGGCAATCTAATGTTGAAACCTTGTATTGGGTGGTGTTATAATAAATGTTCTTGAGAACCCCTCAATCTTGAGTTATCAAGCCCTCAAAATATTTTGAGACGTGGACGACAATTTTCCAAGTGGCATTTGTAACTCAATTTTAAGAACATGTTACTTAGGTCACAAGAGGCAATTGTACTTAATTAATTAGCATGTTGCCACATCTGCACCACCTAGGCGAACCCAAGATGCCTATAAATAGGCAAGTGAGTACACTTTGTAATGAATCAATACAATTTTGAATAGTGAGAACTCTACTCAATTTTGGTGTTACCTCCTCTCTCTCTCTCTCTCTCTCTCTCTCTCTCTCTCTCTCTCTCTCTCTCTCTCTCTCTCTCTCTCTCTCTCTCTCTGCTGAATAGTATCATTTAAATCCTTCATTCCTTGTTTTTTATGTGTTTCTATAGTTTCGTAATCTTTCTTTCCATAGTTTCTTGGTTTCCTCTTGCTGGTTTCTTGAAGGGTTGATTTGTCGGTTTCATTGCAAGCCTAGGGCACAAACTCGGTAGGAGCTTGGCGGGTGAGGGTAGAACTTACTATACTACAACATGATGAGATGAGTGGTTGAGCAAGGAGAAGAATGGATTCTGACATGAACTAGAATCTGCTAACAAATTCAAGATTGCACATTAAGTAATCAAAGTTAAGAACTATCAAGTTATAGAAACTTAGATGTCAGAAATTTCATGCATATTTCGAGTCTGGAGTTTGAATTTGATGACTGGTACATAATGTTGGTCATCACTTGTCATATCGAAGTGACTAATCTAATCTAATGAAATTGAACATTGTTACTTAATAGATGACTCTTGCAACTAGATTTGTGTGGGGGAAAGTTGGTTGAATGGTCTAAAAGTCTTCGAATGACACAACAACAATGAATCTAGATGGAATCTGACAAAAGGCCAAATGTACATTCATATACCACTTGCATGTGAAAGGAATTAATTGGAGTTGAGATATTGTTACAAGACTAACAAAAATATTGTATGTACATAAAACCCTTACAACAAATCAGCTAATTAAGCACATCTTATGAAATCATCCACATATGTAAGAGCATAGAGGGGTACAATTGTTGTAATACAAAGACCACCAAAGTGCAATGATAGTGGATTGAGAGTGGGGATGGAAGCTCCAAAGTCCAAGATCCTTCTCCTATCATGGATACACTCAAAAAAAGTGTGAGGGAGGGTGTACTTCTCCTTTTTTATGGTTTGGTATGAAGAGAGTGAAATGTTGCATGAGTAGGGAGTTGAGTGACAATTTCATGGGAGGGGAGGGGTGATAGATACAACTAGAATTTGATGGCTATCACTCAAGGTAGATGTAGTTTGATCCTTAAGCTACAAGATAGCCTAGTTTTGACGCATTATCATATGATACACCACAAATTTGACGTTTATGATAAATTGGATGCTCATAAAGTGATAAACTTTTGATGCCCAATATGTGATTTGATGTTTGATCACACATGGCACAAGTTGGTAGATCTTGACACTCTACAGTTTGTTGGATCCACCTTGTTGTGGCCAGAGTGGGTCAGGTTACCCTAGAGAATTCGATTTTTGATGCTTGACATGTAGTTTTGAACTCCATCAGTTGAGATATCTCATCGAGTCATGTAATTTGGATTTTTTTGAGTTTAGGAAATTCAAAATGCTCAAAGTCAGCTCCTTTTTGGTGAACTTGACCATCATTCAATGCATCTTAGATTTAATGTTTGTCACTTCAAACTTCTTCACTTTGATGCCTATGTGACAATATATTCTTGATAAATTTTCTTTAACATGGATTATTCAATGATAATATTGATTTTAGGACTTTTAAATTGCTCTATCTCAATATGTTAAGGATGGAATTGATCCTTATCACTTTGAGATAGCTTAAATTGAATTCTGTCACTTTAGACAACTTGTTTTTGGCCCATATCACTCTAGATTGCTCACTTACAATTAATTGAGCTTGAGAAACTTTGAATTTTGAAAATGTAGGTAGCCAAATTTTATGTATATCACTTGAGATAGCTTGAGTTAATGCCAAACTTGTAGTTTGGATCTTTATCAATTGACAAATTTTATTGAGTGATTGAAATCAAGATTGCACGTTAAGTAATCAAAGTCGACAGATCTTACTGAGTGATTGAAATCAAGATTGCATGCTGAGTAGTCTCAAAAATTAAGATATCACATATTTCATGCGTATCTCATTTTCGTCTATATCACCTGACATAGCACAATGAGTGATCTAATCTAATGAAGCATTTTTTAGTTTAGGACATTTAAATTGCTCAAGTTCAATTCCTTTTTGATGAACTTGACCCATGTCACTCGATGTCTCTCAGATTTAATGTCTGTCACTTTCGATACCTTTACTTTGATGCCTATGTTGCAATATAGCTTTGATACTCTTTCTTTGACATGGATTATTCAATGATTGAATTCTAACAATATTGAGTCTAGGAGTTTAGATTGCTAGATTTCAATATGTTAAGGATGGAATTGATCCTTATCACTTGAGACAACATAAATTTGATTTCTATCACTAAAGACAACTTGTTTTTGGCTCATATCAAACTAGATTGCTCAATAATTGATTGAGCTTGAGAAACTTTGAGTTTTGAAAAATGTAGATGCCCAAATTCGATGTATATCAATTGAGATAGCTTGAGTTTAATGCCAAACTTGTATAAGTGATCTTTATCAGTTGACATATCTCAATGAGTGACTGTGACACATCTATAAAAATAGAACTAGACCAATACCTCAATATCATGAGCGATCGTCAGACTTGATCATGCACATATGTTTTGTGTCCTTCAATAGACCATAGGTCGTTTTGAGGGGAAAAGTCTGTAGGAGTCAATGACATTGCAGGGAGAATCTATGGGATATCAGCTAAGCAAAAAAACAAGGATTGGGTGGAGGTCCCTAAGCAAATAAAAAAGCATCAGTCTCTAGGCATAATGTGAGGCTATAGTGAGTGATTTTAATGCAGAAGGAATCTTTAAGAAGTTTAGACGTGAAGGCATTTAGTGGAGCTTCAAGTACATGAGTTTTTTACCTACAAAGAGCCAAAAGCAAATAAGAAATGTGGGTTGACAAAAGGCAATCCAAGTCTCTCACAGAAGTACATGGTTGTCTGCACAAAATTGTGAAGGTCACCCTCTTGGCATGGACAGTTGCAACAACAGTATCTGAAAAAAATTTCACCTGGAAATCCTCATATGTTGTGTGCAGCGCCTCAATTACCGTTACAGTCCATCTCACATCCGCAGATAGACTTCTTGTAATGTCTCTGATGGACCTCTGTATGTGAGATTTTGGAATCAGAATTATTTGTCTTCTAAAGCTTCCGAATATCCTTGAGCCAGGGTGGGTCTCTTCTTCTGCCCCTTGGCCTAGGAGGAGGTGGTGGTTGTGGTCCCCTGACCCGCACCTGAAATTGGTATTCCACCTGAATGCCCTCGTGTTGTCTGCTTGGTCCACGCCATTACTATGAAGTAGCGGATCAGCGTGCGATAATGTTGATTTCAGGATCAGACCTTAGGTCGGACGCGTCGAAGCGATACCTGAGCTCAACAAATCCGTTAGCTAGTAGCGGATGGGTGCGAGCGTGTAGTAACGGATTGAAGGAAGTTGTTTTCAAGCGCGCTGAATCGATATCACATGGATGCAAATAACTATAAGCAAAAGAATTTCAGTGTCATCGATCAGTATATATAGAGAAAATAGAAAATGATTGCAAACGTGGTGATTTGGATATCCGAGGCTCAGACTACGATGATGATTACCCAGAGGCTTGTCAATCAAATCAATCTAAATATCCATCAGTCATGAAAATGATTAGTCCATATCGAATTAACCAGAAATAATTTCAAATAAAGAATGGTCACATCTACAATTAATACTAAAAAACAAATTCATATTGTAGCAATGCTTCATGCAATAAAGACATGGATGTTTTGATGTTGCCCCATGAGAGACATTATACATACATTTTAATGTTTTCAAATCCCCTGCAAGGTGCCATTGAATTTGAAAACTTCCATGGTTTTCGATTGTAAATTTCTCACCCTCCAAATGTCTCTTTATAATCTCGTCATAATTTGTTCTTGAAAATATCCATGATAATATTTTATGGTCCTCTTTCAAGACCTGTAGAAAAATAAGTAATGCATGACATGTCAATAAAAACTGGCAAGGTATGAATTGTTAATATAGATATTCTAAATGAAAATTGAAATATATGACTGGAATGCCGCCAACTACCATATGTGATTTTCCGATTGAACATTAAACGTTCGATCATCTGTATTTGAAATTTCGTTCATCAAAGTGACACTCACATATTCCAACTTCTGACCCTTGTTGATTTCAGATTCATCCAATTTTATTACAATAATGATCTTTCCATTTACTTGATGTTCATCTAGTTTATAGGATCAAATAATGTATTTTAGAATATTTTCAATATCAAAGAAAATATTATTGCAATCGTTGTAATTGAGCTCACCATATTCTGACTTATATAATTCAGTTATATGAAGTGGTTGGCCAACTACTTTGAACATATGGTCATTATAAAAATTTCTAGCTAATCTTACCTGATATGGACGCGGAAGATTAATTTTCTTCACCATCACTTGGGAAAAAGCTTCTTTAACTATTCTAAAAAAAGTAGAATAAGCATTTCTGCTAATTCTAGATACATCACATGCACCTTGTATCACAGTCGCATCCAAGTATGATTCTCTGAGTTGACATTTGTTAAATACTATTGAAGCTCAAATGGCCTAATTAGAAATGCCAAAGCATATTAGATGATTCGGAAATAGAGGTGTGAAGAGCTTGACTGTTGGAAGAATGACAGTGGCTGAGTTTGTAGAGATTGCCACTTATTCTCCCGAAAGCTACAACGTTCCGAGATTTGTCAAGGATTGTGCAGTCTTGTGTGTCGAATTCGACCCTCCAACCTAAATCAGTGATTTTGCGAGAGCATATTCTTGGTCAAATTTGGAACGTGGAGAACGTTGGACATCAACTTGACTTCACCTTTCTGAAATTCGATTATGACTGTTCCTTCACCCTGAATTGAATGTGATGAGTTGTCTCCAAGTTGCACAACTTGAGAGTGGGTGAAAAATTTATAATCTTTGAACCAGTCTTGATGGCGAGTCATGTGTTGAGTTGCTCGAGTATCCAGATACAAAAAATCGATATCTTGTTGTTCTCCGACCTTGGTCATAAAGGCTACTTCGTCTTCCTCTTGTTGCTGGGTCAAAAAACTGGTTGAAGCACTATGTGCTTGTTGTTGGAGCTTCTTCTTCTTCCCATTGTTGAATTTCAAAGTTCTGCATTTCTTGATTTTATATCCAGTTCTCTTCCAGTATCTGCAAAATAGTTTCTACTTTGGTTGGAAAGATGAAGAGTTTGAATTCGACCCTGAGCCAAAATTCAACCCTAGATTCAAAATTTGATCTTGATTGCATATTGCTCTTCTTTTTCAATCTAAACTTTTGATTTTTAGAATATAGAGCTTGAGGATTCGACCCTATGCACGAGGAGGTTGCAGATCTTATGGCCTCCTCTTGTTGAAGTAATGAGATTACTATTGAAAGGGTGATCTTCTCCTGGATCGAAATTGCTAAGACCCAATTCTCATAGGCCTCAAGAAGACTCGATAATAGAGTGATAACAACATAAGTATCTACTATGATTGAGATAGTTGTAGTCATCTACTCCATAAGATTTTGGAAAGTGTTGATATGGCTCAAAACACTTACTACTTTAGACATTCTCAGGGTGAAGAATTTCTTCCTCAAATGGAGTTTGGAGGTGACGTTTATGATATCGTAGAGGGTTGCTAGGATGTCCCATGCATCCTTAGTAGTTTGAGCAATATGTATGTTGACTGATTGGATTGTCTCTGATGTTGAGAGTGATAATGGCAAAAGCCTTGTCATCTTTCAGTCTCCATTTGGTGATAGTGGCTGCATCACCTTCAAGTTTAACTTCTGTGCCATCAATGATGTCCCACAGTTCCTTGGCTAGTAGTGTGACCTTTATTTTGAACTTCCAAAGATGGTGGTTACTGGATCCCATCGAGTCTGTCAATTAGAGAAAAACTAGTAGATGAATCCATTTTGGTTGAGCGAGATCATTGATAGAAATGACGATTTTGTGATATTGTTGGCTACGCGCTTGCTAGAACAACATCTTGATAGAAACAAGACTTGATAATCCATAGACAATGTGCAGATTACTGAGCAGCCCGCTTTGATACCATGTCATAAATCGAGAGTTTAGTCAGCGGAAGCTCGAGCGGGTGCATGTAGGATCAGAAGCGCCACAATTAGTAGCATAATATTCAAATTGAATGATTCAGACAAATGCTCAATGAAACAATACAATAATGAGACTAAAAATTGAACTCTGATTAATATCAAATAGTGAGTACAATGCTTGAAATGATAACTTCAACTTACAGTCATTGAGTGTGATAACACTGGCTACCAAAAGATAGATCAGATTAAAAATTATCAGAAGAAGTTTTCTAATGAAGATTCTAGGATTGATATACAACAAATTATTTACAACATCCATTTTGTTGCAATTATTACAAATGCCTCATTTTAGTTAATGCATGTACAAAGTGGGTGGACTGTCAACACCAAGTCGTTGGATCGGATTTTAGACCGACAATATCGAAATTTACAAGTATAAAAAAAAAACATACAATGACTCAAAAAATTATGGATTTTTTGAGTCGATCTCATATCGAGAAATTCTGATTTTGGCTGTTGAAAGATATAGAATTTTTTGAGTCGATATGGTATTGAAAAAGTAGAGAAAGTTCAATCCTGAATTTTTTGACCTTCTGCGCACAAATTCGAGCCTTATGTTTTTGGTCTTTTAGGATGCTCATTAATGAATGGATTTGAGGTTGAGCATCGTATTCCAACCGGAGAGACATCTGCACCATCACCATCCAAGGAGCCATCTTTATCACCTGCAAAAATGTTAGGTTGATCAATATCGACAACATCAAGCTTATGCACATTCTCCTCTTCAAAAACAGTTAGAATTAAAGTTAGAATCACTGTGTTACTGTACTATGGGTCCTATCAGTGGATAAGGATCAGTTGGCCTCGCCACGAGGCAAGTCGACGGGACACGCGTCCCGCCAACGGCAACCTGGGTCGTGCATGGGTTGCCTGAGTGAACAACTATATGTACAGTGTAATTTCATTTTGAAAAATACAGCTATTATGTGAGCTTGCTGAGGAGAGTGAATTTTTGTCTGTGTTACTGTGTAGCATGATCTGTGTTCCTGTGCAAAGCAAGTTCTAAGTTGGCCGTACAGGGAGTGTACACAGTACAGTGTCACCGTTGAAG
Organism: Diphasiastrum complanatum; assembly: GCA_029204225.1. Taxonomy (NCBI): domain Eukaryota; kingdom Viridiplantae; phylum Streptophyta; class Lycopodiopsida; order Lycopodiales; family Lycopodiaceae; genus Diphasiastrum; species Diphasiastrum complanatum. Next base: position 50,764,305 of record CM055101.1, read on the forward strand.
AGAGCTTCAAGAGAACTGTCTTCTGAGAGTTCGGGGATTTACGGCGGGTTGAAGATGGAAAGAGAAGCACTGGTGCACGGTTTCTAATTTATAGAGGCTTGCTAAGCTCAACAGAGGGATTATTATCCTGTGCATAGCATCAGACAAGGAAAAATTTGGTGAAAAATTGACAATTTCGAAGCCAGTTGAAAATTGAAACCGGACTTGGGGTTACGGTTTTTATACATAACTGGTGATTTCTTCGCTATTTGTGCATCGTTTTGGATGCCGTAAGGACAAGAAGGAAGCTATCAACTGTCAATCAGCCATGGAGAGATTCTAAGGTTTATGTTAGAGATTTGTCTCCAGACAGTTAACCTAGCAGATTTATGGTAAAAAGGTGAAAAAGCCACTTTGTCAAGTTGAGCTAAAATCACCGTTTCTCCACGGGATTTCCTAATCGAACACTCTACAGTCATCGATTCAGTAGGGCGACCCTGCTCCAGGCCTCAGATTGTGCTCAAAATGATCCACATGAGAGCTTAATCTGATAATTATCAGAGAAGGGAGGTGTGGCCACAGGCAGGGAGGTCGCGGGCTGTTCGCGCGCCCAATGCGATAAACAACTTAGTGTACCGAAGAGCATAGCGTCTGTAGGAGTATGGTTCGATGCCCATATGTACTTTGAACCTTTAGGTGAGGTGTCACATGAATCAACGGTCCAGAATATGTGATGGGAGAGAAATTTGAACCACAAGATTTGGTTCAGCCATTTGATGAGCTTTGAACAGGGCCCTGAAGAATTGAAGTGCATTCTGGCCTTCAACTTTATTAAATATTCTCATACTGAAAGTTGAGTTGGGTCCCTTCACAAGTGAAGAGTGAAGTCTCTTCAAAGTTAAGACACAGTTCAAAAGCTAAAAAAGTCCCTATTTTTGGGTCATTTGCCCGTTTTGACCCAAACGAAAGGCTATAACCTCCAAACGAAGGGCACCCAGACTGTACCTGCAAGTACAGTACAACAAACCAGAGTGGTTGCAGTAGAGAAAGTGTTCGGAGTATGCCAAAAGTAGTTTCACCATTCCACTGGGCACGTTGTTGGGAGTTGACAACTGAGTGCATTTCGGAAGGCGACGCCGATTTGGCTTTCAAATTGGTGGAAAAGCGGCGAGTGGCTTGGTAAGAAAAAAAGTGCAGGTCATTATTTTCAACTTATGACATTACTGTTGGCCTCGACATGTTGTTCTTAGCCTAAGGCAGAAGTTTTAAGCAGTTTTGCGATGGCAAACATGGGAGAGTCCATTTTGAGTGAAAGTAGCAAATTGGACGGGATTTCCAACTATGCAGTGTGGAAATTCAAAATGAAAAACATACTGATGGAGAAAGATGTGTGGGAAGTCGTCACAGGTGATGAGAGAAGGCTGCCAACTGAAGCAGACATCAAAGTGTTCGACAAAAAGATGAGGAAAGCTTTGACTTTCATTAACTTGTCAGTGAAGGATCACATCATTACCCACATTTGTGATGCTATTACACCCAAACAGGCATGGGATGTGCTAAAGTAGCAGTTCGAGACGTCAAATCCATCAAGAATCATGTTTCTGAAGTCAAAGTTGAATAGTGCCCGCATTGAGCAAGGAGAGCACATTCAGACGTACATGACCAGAATCAAGACAATGAGAGATGAACTACAATCTATTGGAGAGCGCATACGTGATGTGGAGCTGGTGCATAATGCATTATGCGGCATTGCAGAACCCTATCAGATGTTTGTGAGCGGAATAGCATCAAGAGAAAGATTTTCAACCTTTGACGAGCTCACAGGAATCTTGATGCAGGAAGAGCAACGACGAGAAATGGTAAAAGCTAGACGTCAACATACTGACGATCAGGCACTTGCGACACGCCAAAAACAAGACAAGTGCAAGGGCAAGAAGAAGTCTAAGCAGCAATTTGCCAGGTCTTAGGAGGATGAGGGATCTTCCAGCAAAACTAAGAAGAAAGTCAAGTGCTTCCATTGTGGTAAAAAGGGCCATTGGAAGAGTGAATGTCACAAATTCCTGGTGGAACAAGGCAATGGGAAACCAAAACAAGCAGGTAACCTTGTCGATGAGGGTGAGATTGAAGACTCTAGCATCTTCATATCTGCATTGTCATCTAATCAAGATGATCAAGCATGGTATATTGACTCAGGAGCCACAAGACACATGACAGGTAACAAGAATTGGTTCAGTAGTTTGAAGGAGTTGGATAATGGAACATCTGTTTCACAAGCAAATGGTGAGGTGTGCATGATCAAGGGGATAGACATAGTTTCAATCCAACTGCCTGATGGCAAAAGCAGGATGATCATAGAGGTACTTTACATACCAGGTTTGAAGAAAAATCTACTTTCTGTTGGAGTCATTACTGATCAAAAGTTGAAAGTAGAATTCGCCCATGATCGTTGCTTTGTGAAGAATGCGAACCAAAAGTTCAAAGTTATTGCGAATGGAGTAAGAGAGCCCAATACAAAATTGTACAGGTTGAATGCTACAATCAAGGGGCAACATGGACTTGTATCATCCGTTCCTTCGCAAACTGAGTTGTGGCACAAGAGGCTTGGTCACTTGAACTTGGGAAGCCTGAGTTTGATGAGAAAATTGGAGATGGTAACAAGACTGCCTACCATAGAAGATCACTTGAAATCGATGTGCGAATCTTGTGTATATGGAAAGTAGCATCGAGAGAAGTTCAATAAAGGGGGTGTTGCAAGAGCAAAGAACATCCTAAATTTAATCCACACAGATTTGAGCGGGCCTATGAAGACCATGTCCTTAGGAAAAGCCTTCTATTTCATGACCTTTATTGATGATATGTCACGTAAGACGTGGATCTACTTCTTGAAAAAAAAATCAGATGCATTTGATAACTTCAAGAACTTCAAAAACTTGGTCGAAAATTAGACAGGTTAGAAGATCAAAGTCCTAAGATCAGATAGTGGAGGTGAGTATAAGTCTAATGACTTCAATGATCTTTGTGATCAATGTGGGATTAAAAGACAATTTATGCAAGCTCATACTCCTGCTCTCAATAGTGTAGCTGAGCGCAAAAATCGTACAATTGTGGAAAGTGCCAGATCTATGCTAGTTGAGATGGAACTACCAAAAGATTTTTGGTCAGAAGCATGTAGCACGGCAGTCTATCTTCAAAATAGAAGTCCTACCATTGCCATACCAAAAATAACACCTGAGGAAGCATTCACAAAAAAGAAGCCAAAGGTGAACCACTTGCGAATCTTTGGATTTAAGGGCTTTGTACATATTCCTAAGGAAGAGAGATGCAAACTTGATGTAAAAGCTATCAAGTGCATATTCCTAGGATATGATGATCACGTGAAGGGCTATAGATGTTTTGATCCAGTCAAAAACAAAATCCATATAAGCCGAGATGTTATCTTTGATGAATCCAAGATGTATGAAGATGAAGATGCTGAGAAGATAGACACATCCAGTAGGAAAGATGGTATAGTGAGGATACCACCTGATGATGATCCATTCATTGACCTTCCGAGTGATGAACATGAGGATACATCTCAAGATACTACTACTCAACCTCAAGAAACAGGTTGGGGAGGTAGGGACAAACCTTTTGGTGCAAGAAGGATTGAAATTGCAGGTGACAAACGCAAGGAGAAGGATGTACCGTGGGATACATTTTCACCAGGAAGCCGATCACCTGACAGAAAGCTCTCTAAGTGGTTTGAGAGATTGATGGAGAGCCACGACATAGATGACTTTCCAGAATCATCTAACCAGGGAGAGCTACGAAGATCAACAAGAGAGAAGATACTACCTGAAAGGTATGAAGCAAATTATGCTCTCTTATCTAGCATTATTCAAAGCAAAGAACCTTCGACTTATAGTGAAGCGAAGGATGATGACATTTGGATCAAGGCCATGGGAGAGGAGATGGAGTCAATTGCTAAGCATAGCACATGGGACTTAGTAGAACCACCAGTTGGCAAGAAACCCATTGGTTGCAAATGAGTATACAGAACTAAGTACCATGCAGATGGAAGTATAGCAAAGCACAAAGCAAGATTGGTGATCAAAGGGTACGCACAAAATAAAGGCATTGACTATAAGGAGACCTTTGCGCCGGTTTGTAAGTGGAATACTCTACGTCTACTTATTGCTTTAGCTTCACATTTTGGTTGGCCTTTGCATCAGATGGATGTGAAATCTGCTTTTCTAAATGGTGAGTTAGAAGAAGAAGTGTTCATGGATCAACCTGAAGGCTTTGTAATGAAAGCACAGGAAAATAAAGGATGTCGCTTGAAGAAAGCGCTTTATGGTCTTAAACAAGCACCACGTGCGTGGTATAGCAGGATTGATGCCTACTTTCATTCAAAGGGGATGGTGAGAACACATTCTGATCCAAATCTATATGTCTTATGCTTTGATGGTATGGTTGCTTTGATTGCTCTTTATGTTGATGACTTGATTATTACGGGAAATAATCAAGAGATGATAGACATGATCAAGAAAGACCTCATGGAACAATTTGAGATGACGGAGCTCAGCCTGATGCATTACTGCCTTGGAGTAGAAGTGTGGCAAAAAGGACATGAAGTGGGTTTAACACAGGTGAAGTATGTCAAAGAGTTGCTACAAAGGTTCAGGTTGCAGGATTGCGAACCAGTAAACACTCCTATTGAACCAGGTAAAAAGCTTTCTAAGCTTGATGAATCACAGTCATTTGATGCTACGCTATATAGATAGTTAGTAGAGAGGTTGATTTACCTTACCACAACTAGACCAGATATATGCTATGCTGTTGGCATTGTAAGTCAGTTTATGGTAGCACCTACAGAAATGCATTGGAAAGCAGCTAAACGCATTTTGCGTTATGTGAAAGGCACATAAGAGTATGGCTTGATTTACAGGAAGCATGATGGTTTACCTGAGTTGTGTGGCTATGTGGATGTGGACTGGGGAGCTGACTATGATGATCGTAGATCCACCGCAGGATATATATTCCAGTTTTGTGGTAATTGCTTTTCCTGGTCTAGTAAGAAGCAAAGTACAATTGCTCTTTCCACCATAGAAGCAGAGTAGCAATGTGTAGTGCTGCACAAGAAGCTATATGGTTGAGACAAATCTTGGAAGGAATTGGCATGAAGCAGAAAAATCCCACGACTTTACATAGCAACAGTCAGAGTGGCATTCAGCTAGCAAAGAATCCAGTGTTCCATGCAAGAACTAAACACATTGAGATTCAATATCATTTCATACGTGAGAGGCTGCTGAGTTGTGAAATTCATGTTGTTCATTGTAGCACAGAAGAACAACTAGCTGATATTTTCACTAAACCACTTATTGGAGAAAAGTTTGATAAGTTTAGATCAAAGCTTTATGTATTTAAAGTTTGTTGACTTTAAAACTATGTATATGACTGTATAAAAAGTGACTCTACTTTAAGGTAGAGAGTTAGAATTAAAGTTAGAATCACTATGTCACTGTACTGTGGGTCCTATCAGTGGATAAGGACCAGTTGGCCTCGCCACGAGGCAAGTCGATGGGACACGCGTCCCGCCAACGGCAACCTGGGTCATGCATGGGTTGCCTGAGTGAACAACTATATGTACAGTGTAATTTCATTTTGAAAAATACAGTTGCTATGTGAGCTTGCTGAGGAGAGTGATTTTCTATCTATGTTACTGTGTAGCATGATCTGTGTTCCTGTGCAAAGCAAATTCTAAGTAAAACATCCTTAGAAATGTGAACTTTATTTGACTTAGGAATGTAACACATATAATTGTGATGCCATGTATTTGCTAAATAACAAATATCTACTCAAATATGGCAAAATATACTCAAATGTGAAAATATGCGCTGGACAATTATATATTATGAAGAGGCCCATATCATTTTTTGGGATATAATGGTTAAAGACTTGTCTTGAACTAAAGGACAAGACCTCCAGAAGTGAAACGATGCCTGGAACAACCTTAATCAAGTCACTTACACAAATCGATCGCCATATTAAACTAGAGTAATTTAAACTCCTAGTTAAATATACCTTTAAAGGTATATTGTGCATACATTAAAGCTATTGGATCGATGCACCTTTAATCTTTAGAGGTGTGTTTGTTTGCTCCGTAGGAAATATATGGAAGACACGATTCAGTCTCACACACTGAGAGAAAGAGTTTATGTATTTGTGAGTGAAGAAGTGAACAGAGTATTGAAGATTATCTTCTCTGATCTCTGTTCTCCACACTACTAAGTGTGAGTGATTTTGAGTCTACTAGCAATCTCTTATGCATTACTTAAATTACTCTTAGGTCAGACAATTGCAATAGTCCATTACAGATGTTGTTGTGTTTCCACAAAGTTGTCTTTAAACTATCTTATTCGTCTGCTCGAATCCTTGACTTGACACCTGAATAACGTGTATCTTTGGTATAGTCTTTTACAGTCATTGATAGAAGAGTGTCTACATTTGAAATCGTAGTCCCTACATGAGGAATTGAGACAAAGATTTGTATCTCTGTTTGTTAACGAATATAAGTTTCTAACATATTCGAGGACTACTCGAGATCTTTAACCCCAAAAGGAATTTAGCTGTTGAAGACTATTGTCTAGAACTCGAAAATCCAAGATTAAGATTAAATGTTGATTGTTAATACTCGAATACATCGAACATCACTCGAATCCATGTTGACAACTTAATCAGACAGAGTGTAGTACATTCATAACTACTCTGATAACATTTCATTTGTAGAACGCATTTCATTTGACTCAATAGAGGAAGATTGTTGTTCACACACACACTATAAAAGTAATACTGGTTATTTATAAAATGTCTGTTTGACAACCATAATAACATTCGACTTCACTAAATTCGAATAAGTCAGAACTGTATCAATCAATCAACTTTAAAGTGCTATCCTCTTAAGGGTCTACATTAAATACTACACAATTCTATCATTTCTCTGTTGGTATATCACAACAATAATCTTTCCTTACTTCACTATAGACAACAAAGATTCTCTTCAAGAATCTAAAAGATGAGTTGGCATAGCAAGTACTACCAAATATTTTCAAATGCTCCAAGCTTGGCTTCTTACGAAAAAGAACATCAAATGAACTCTTACCATCAAAGTCTTCATTTGAGTACCTATTGCAAACAAAGCTAGCACACATCAAAGCTTCACCCCAAAATGACTTATGAAGATTCGCATTCACTCTCATGGATTTAGCTCTTTCAAAAAGATTGTTTTTCCTCTCTTCCACACCACGTAGAATCTTTGAGTTTGAAAGCTCCCTCTTGATCACATGTGCCACACAAACCTCTTTGAACTTTGTTGATAGTTCTTCATTTTCCAACTTTAAGCAGGTCTAAATCAGACCGTATCCACTTATATACTTCCTAAAAGTAGTAAGGACACTATTTGTAGGTGTTGGTGACATTAAGAAATGTAACTCTAAGTAAAACCTTCACTTTGGCCTCCAAATTGCCAAATTAACTCAACTAAACTAATTGACATTTTTCACAAAGACTATATAAATGTAATAAAATTAAAATATAAGAAGCAACATCCCAATCGATTTTGACTCATTGCCTCCCCAATAACTCGAGTAATAATTTCATATTTTTAGCATATGCAAATATGTACTCAGCCCTTGGTCGAGATAACTTTATAGTGATTTTTTGTATAAAACTAACAAAGTTGTGATTAGAGTTCTAATAAATAAATAGATCATTTAAGTATTGCCAAAAAATTTACATTATAATTTGATTGATGTCAAATATGAGTACGAGATTACTAGAATGGGCGGCAGAACTTTGTGACAAACTTTTGTTGTTTTCAAGAAATATGAGTAGCAATTTTAATATGGTCTCATAGTTGAACAAAAATAATAATTTTTTCGTCTTTGCACCTAGAAACAACGTTTCATCGGAATTCCTCAATATCATTGAAGCTCATCTTTTGTAAGCAAGAAGATGAGCAACAAACTACATTTTGTACCTTTCGGATTTCAGCTTTTACAATAGAAGTCTATTCTAAGCATAGAAGTCCATGCCATGAATCGAGACTACTATGCTGACCATACACTTCTACGCTAGGAATAGGCTGCTACCCGTGGCATAGGAATCTATATTGAGTACATAAGTCTATGCTCAACGCAGACGTCTATGTCGAGCATAGCAGCCTATCTTGGGCATAGAAGTGTATGGTCACCATAGAAGACTCGATTACTGACATGGACTTCTATGCTCAACATAGACTCTCGGGGCTCATCACAGACTTCTCTGTTTGGCATGGAAGTCTATGTTGAGCATAGACTTCTATGTCGAGCATAGAAGTCCAAGCCAGGTCTCAACGGTCTCTACTGAGAATAGAAGTCTATGCTTTGCATACTCTCGAGGCTCGACATGGACTTCTATGCTCAGCATAGAAGACATTCAATAAATTATCTTTTAATAAAATAACTTAATTAATGCTCAAAATTTGTGAAAATTGACAAATAAATATAATAGTTAATTTTTCCTTTTTGCTCTAATTAAAATTGAAAAATCTTCAATTTGTCTAGAAAAAGCAAATTATTAAAGAGTTTATTGTCAAATAGAATGATCTATTTTATAATTTTGTATGATTTTCTTCGTTTGCAACCTTTTCAATACATTCAATCCTCACATTGATCATGTTGAAAGTCACTTTTAAGTTCTCCAAAAATCCAAGGGATGTTCCTATATGAGATAAGAGCAAGTTCATATTTTACTTTACTAAAAGATTGAAGGATACTCTCCTCGCAGAGCTTTTTATTGGGGTAGCAGAATAAGCAAGTAAATGTAACACAACTTTTTATGCCATTAAAGGGAGATTCCTTGAAGATCAGCCACATGAAGTGATCGGAATGTTCAAATTTTCTGTGAAAGAAATTTCAAAAAACTACAACCATTTTTATTATTGATGATACAATGGTGAAAATCAAGATCTCGACAAGGCTCTTGAGTCATTTCTAAAATTTGGTCTTTTGTTCTAATAATAATAAATTTTCCTTTTGTAACGTCTATTTTTCTTTCTTGGTAATCTTTCTCTCTCATAACCCATGCTTAACGTAGATATTTTCTTAGCATGTCTTATTTTCTTGATATTTCAGAGCTTGAAAATTTGTTTAAAGAATGTCATGGCTACTTTGGCTCCGAGAAAAGAACCAGTTTTTGTGTACCTTTCACACTTGTGAGGACATCTCAAACAATTGTGAAAAATGTCAACTAGTTTAGTTGAGTTAATTTGATAATTTTGGAGGCCAAAGTGAAATTTCAACTTAGAGATACATTTCCTAATGTCAATAAGGCCTAAAAATAGTGTCTTTAGTATTTTAAGCAAGTATATAAGTGCACAATATCGAATTTGGATCTATTCTAGTTGGCTAATATAGATACATTGCATTTAGTCACTAAAAACTAAGTTTTTGGTGAAGTACTTAGAAGGTGCTATTTTAACATCTAGCTCAAGATCTAAGATGCCTTTTAATATAGTGTATTTGGATTTTCATTGTACTAGTACTTTGAGTAATGGAGGAGCAAAGATGTTTGTGGCTAACATTGATGACTTTAGTAGATATTGTTGGATCTATCTTCTAAAGAGTAAAAAAGAACTCCTTGATGTTTTTCTCAAGTTAAAGAATTTTGTGTGGAGAGTGGAATATCAAGTGCTTAAAGTTGGCTATAAACAAATTTCAAAAAAAATTGTTTGGCACATGGGATCAAGAGGGGGCTTTCAAACTCAAAGGTTCTAAATGAAGTGGAAGAGAGGAAGAGAACTCTTTACAAAAGAGCTAAATTCGTAAGGCTGAATGCAAATCTTCCTAAGTCATTTTGGGGTGAAGCTTTGATGTGTGCTAACTTTGTTTGCAATAGGTACTCAAATGAAGACTTGGATGGTAAGAGTTCATTTGAGGTCCTTTTTGGTAAGTAACCCTGCTTGGAGCATTTGAAGATCTTTGATAGAACTTGCTATGTCAGCTCATCCTTTGGATGTTGGAAGAGAATCTTTATTGGATATAGTGAAGTACGGAAAGTTGATGGAGTTTACATTCCTAAGTCAAAGAAAGTTCACATTTCTAAAGATGTTGTCTTTGAAGAGGAAAATGTGGATAAGCATGATGTTGTTGATGTTGATCAATCTAACATTTTTGGTGGTGATGCAGATAGTTCTTTGGATGGTGATGGTGGAGATGCCTCTCCAAGTGAAGTGCTAAGAAAATTATCAGGGGGAAGACAAAAGTCATCTATGCTTAAACATGATGAGAAGGGTAAGCAAATTGAAGGTACAAACTTTGCTACACACATGCTTTGGCTCATCTTATTGTGTATATGATGCTATGCAAGTGGGTGATGCTTTTCAAGGACTTGAGACCACTAATGGATTTGGAAAGGAAATTTTTTTCCATGAATTTGGTGGTCAAGTGGAAGATTAAGTGGTTTATCTGAAAGAGCTTCAACAACACAAAAGGAAACGTGGCAATTTGGAGCTAGTCAAGAGCATCAAAGGGAAGTCTAGTGGCAATGATATGTTGGAACTTTTTTTGCAGGTGTTTGAAGACTAAAGTAAGGTAAAGGGAGAAACAAGGAAGTGTTGTTAGATTTCACTTTACTTGTCATATCTCATGTTTGAGAAATTTCACGTGAATGTGTGCAAATTGTCAAGATATGGTGAAACTAGTTACATTGTTTTGCATCATTTTGATAATGGAGTTGTACTAGCATTATTGGATGGTTTTGCCAATGGAAATGAAGCTAAGAGAGGCTCATTATATCACTCATTCATGGTCCAATCATTAAATGATGATGATATCTTGGAGGTAGAGGCTCATTCGTGGATTTTTATGGTGGATACAAATCAAGAAAGGACAAAGATGGAGGAGACATGCAAGCATTGGTTGATTACTCACATTTATGGTTTGTTTGTTGTTATTTTTCAGAGAGTTCAGAGGTGGAAGCATGGAGGAGTCATTGCATTTTTTTCATGTTCTAATTATATCCTGATATGTAAAATTGATGAAAGAAATAGTGAAGCATCCAATGTGGACACTATTCTCTATACAAATTATGAAAGCTATTATAGAAACATAGAAAGAAGGTCTATAGTTAGGATAGAGATCATTCTAAATTTAGATCAAAGTTGTGTGGTAAAACTAGTTGAAGAGGGAGTGTGAAAAATGTCAACTAGTTTACTTTAGTCATGTTGAGGTTATTTGGCATTTTTAAGGCCAATATGCATTTTCAACTTAGAGATAGAATTTATAAAGCTAATAAGGCCTAAGAGTACTGGATTTATTATTTTTGGCAAGTCAAGCAAGTTGATAAGGTTGAATTTGGACCTACTATGATTGGTTAGAAGATGCAGTGAATCTAGTCATGTTAGATATAAGGTTTGGAAGAGATCTAGAAACTTCCATAAGTTCTTAAGCTTGGGCAAGATGATCTAAATAGGAAAAGAGGTTCCAATAAATAGGCTACAAGTGTGGGAGGAATTGGTCTCTCTCATTCATTCTTATGGAAGATATATCTTTGGGTTTCCACATCCATCTCTTGCATATTGGTGTTGATATAGAATTTTTCTTATGTGTACAAATTCCCACGTATGAGTACCATTGTTATATGGCTCTTGTACGGACATTAATAGTAAATTAACTTACATAAGTGATTTTGACAAGTTCTTATTGAGTTTACATCTATGTGTGGTAGATGCAAGATTTCAACATTGTTAATGATGCTAGATGTGCTATCCGTATTACCCAAAGATCAAAGGGTATAAATGGATCTTTGTGATTGGTTTTTTTCACACTGATTAACTTATTCAAAGTCAACATACATTTGTGGTATTCAAAATTGTCAACATTGTATCTTATAAGCAATCTCAGGTTCTAGCATGTTCACAACTGGTACTATTTATCATGTCAAAGACAAGCGTTTCTTGTCATTTTTATGTGGAACATATATGAATATATATGACCACTCCACCACATGGTGGTACCTTCTCTTGGATCACTCTTCACTAGTACAGATATGATCGCACATAGAGACATCATGGATCAGCGGAGAATTAGAAATGGCGAAGGATTGAATTCCGGAGACATGATAGATTCGATAGCCATGTGAGATTTTCCAACTATAGATGATCAGACGAGAATGGCTCGGGCATCACACAAGCATTGTGGTGGCCAGATGAATTAGAGACTCCTTCAGACAATGATATTGAAGTCATTTCAATGTCTGATCAATTCTAACTCTAAAGTTACAATAACAATAGCAGATGAATACATTCTACAGGGGTTCTATGGGTAGAAAGTAAGCTTAAAGGATAGCTCTTTGTCTCACACTCAACGCTAGGCTTGTTCAACAAGGTAGTTGGAAGTTAGCAATGAAGAAGCCTCAGAGAATCGTGATTAATATTCAGAAGATATTTGTTGGTGACAACAAGTTTTCAAATTGATCTCATGGAGCTCAATTAAGTACCGATCATTAATATTTACTTCAATTGAACAGTTGTCCTCGGATAGCGCTATGCTTAGGTAGTATGCTCCAAGGATGGAGACCGTGCAACTCAATAAAATGGCAAGCACTTACGATAGTTTCAACTTAACTGTTGCTACATCAATGATGACATTTTGATGATTTCTATAAGTCTATACTCCTACTCCTTAGGCATAAGTTCGTCATGTAGTGCTTATGGGGCTCAAGTATACAGCTTAGGTAGTTCACGAACAACTTCACTCTGGAAAGATTTGTGAGACCCAGTTGCACTGCTCCAGTCACTTACCAGAGACACATATGCACCCAGTTCTCTCAAAAAAAAACTTTCACATGTGGATGCCTCCTCCACTAACACCTGTGACAAATTGGATTGGATTGGATGCAAGAGTATAAACATGATACTCAACATTATGTGCCCAGAAACCCGTATATCTCTTTTGCAACATCGTTGGTATAGCAGGATTACTTACACTTGAAGGACTCAAATCTCCCAAGCGACCATGACAGATCATTTCCTATCGAAGTGGTAATACTTTACGCACATTAGTAGATTCCGGTTTTCCCATGGGATGCCGTCAAATCTTCTGTAGTCATCAACTAGCCAACGACTGCCCAGACTCAAGGGAAACTCAGATTTCCAGCAGAGAGAGGTACTTATAAATACACCATCCAGCTCATGTTGAACTTAGAATTTCAGTAGAAGTACTATCACAGTGAGTGTACAATTCAAAGCAGTAGCGCTCAAGCTTGCGTTGTTGGCAGTATGCCTAGAACTCGATAAGGAGAACAAGAATCATCGCTTAAACTATCTGCCAGTGCTCAGTTTGCAAGTATGGGTGTAGCACTCATGTGAAATCAATACGATTCTCCTTCGGCACTCAATATCAAGTGCTTCTCTGACGTATGAGAGTAATGGTGCAATGATGAAAGCCATCAACCAATTGTCGATGAGAGACTCTCATTGATTGACGATGGAGCTTTGACGATGGAGCAGTATGAGAATCCACCGGAGGTGCCTTCATAAATGGGCTTTTACTGATGCCTCGGGTGACTGCATCAAATTCACTTTATAATACTTTTTGAGGTTTGATGGAAAATCCATTACTATGATCACACGTTCCCTTCCGACAGCAGCTGAGCTTGGTAGCTCATTCTAAAGGCCTCCACCCATATCTACAGATCTCTAAAGAGTAGCAATGACGGCTAAGCAGAGAGATAGCAACAGGGGGTCAACTTAGTCTCTTCTCCTCATGCTCAGGTGGACCTCCGTTGATGTTCAAGCCAGTTTGATATCTCATGTTCAAAGGTTCTGCAGATAGATAACCAATTTTCGATGCGTCAATATGACGTTTTAGCGACGGTTACTAATCGTCACTACACGACAAAAACCCTCGACATACAATTTGAAACCATTTAACATTGAACAAAAAGATCTTGATATCTTGTATGGTTCGAATGTAGTCAAGCTCACTTTCGACCAAACTGGTATCCCTTGCAGTACTGCAATTGGCTTGATGAAACCTTGTCATCACCCCACAATCGAATGTCGTTATTTTTTTGTTGATACATTTTATCTCACATCAGCAACACATGAGGACAATCAACATCATCGTGCTTATTCAAACAGATATAATCATGTGCCTTCTTGTAATTCAGTACGTCAGCTTCCAATTCTCCAAGTTTATTTTCAAACTCATTATGGAGCATACACACGACAAAAGCTGATGACAAGAGTCGAAGAATGAATCTTTTCTAAGACATGAATGCTGGAAAATTATTCATTTACAAAGGTTCTGCACAGCAAAATGTTCAATCTTGTTGCATTAATATTAATTGCATTCTCTATAATATATATCTATCCAAGGAGTTGCAATGTACAAGGTCACCGTAGTACTCATCATTGTCCACAAATCTAAGAATTACCCTAAACTATTGTCCATAAATATAAAAATTGGTAAAAAAATCTTAATAAATGTTGCTAAATTCTTGACAAACGTCGCTACTGCTAATTATTCCTAGCTAGTTTGTTTAAGTCAATTATCCATCGCCTGGCAACGTTTATAGGATAGATATCCATTAGGGCAACAGTCAACGGGCGACAGTCAATTTGAAATTCCCTTTCTACTCCTTTTGGCATTTTGGTCCTCTTGCAAACAAAAGTAGAAGGCTCACCTTTATCGTGCCCTTTAGTGCACTTGCCTTTGTACTTGTCATCGAACTTTCTCTTTCATAACGTAGCCTCCTCCTCTCCAACTTGAGATATGGAAGTAGATCCTCCTCTTGATAGAAGCCTAAACTCCTCATTCACCAAGATTTCTTACAAGTCCTCCATACTTGGCAATGTCTTTTGAATAGAAAAACTTTTGAACAAGATTAGCATGATCATCCAACAAGCCATTAAGAACTACTTCAACAAGTTCTATCTCCTTAATGCTTTCATCAATACATGCTAACTTGTCATTGAGTGCTTTAACCCTCAAAACAAAAGCATGAGCACTTTCATCCTTCTTTTGCAAACTTTCAATATTTGCCTCCTACGAGCTAGAACCCTTGATGTAGACTTCGACTCATAAATCTTGTTTAATGATTCTTGAGCCGCACTAGATGTAGTGTAGTTACCAACTTATTGTGAAAATTTGTCAACTAGTTTAAGATTTCATGTTAAGTTTATTTGGCAATTTTAAGGCCAATATGCATTTCAAACTTAGAGATAGACTTAAAAAAATTAATAAGGCCTAATAATAGTGGATTTACTATTTTTGACAACTTAGGCATCTTGAGAAGGTTGCATATAGACCTAATGTAATTGGCTTATTCATGTTCACTGAATTTAGTCATTTGAGATGTAAGGTCTGGAAGGGATCTATAACCTTCCATAAGTTGATAAGCTTGAGAAAGAGCATTCAATTAAGAAAAAAGGCTATTATAAATAGGCTACAAGCGTGGGATGAAATCATCACTCTCAATCTTCTCTCATTCATGCTTATGGAAGATATTTCTTTGGGGTTTTCCAATCACTTTTGCAATTTGGTGATGATATAGTGGATTCTTGTGTATAGAATGCTATTTTTTTGTATATGTAAGTTCCCACATGTGAGTACTATTGTTGTACACGTTGTACAGACTAGACATAAGTGATTTTGACAAGTTCTTGTTGATTTTACATCTTCTATGTGTAGTAGATGCAATATTTCTACATTGTTAATGATGCTAAATGTGCTTTCCATTTTTGCCAAAGATAAAAGAGTTAGAATTAAAGTAGAACTACTGTGTTACTATACTGTGGGTCCTATAAGTGGATAAGGACTAGTTGGCCTCGCCACGAGGCGAGTCGACGGGACACGCATCCCGTGAATGACAACCTGGGCCATGCATGGGTTGCCATAGTGAAGAACTATATGTACAATGTATTTTGGTTTTGAGAAATACAATTGCTACGTGACCTTGGTGTGGAGAGTGCCTTATGTCTGTGTTACTATGTAGCATGATATGTGTTCCATTTCGAAGCAAATTCTATGCTGGTATCAGAGCCGTACAGGGAGTGTACACAATACAGCGTCGCCGTTGAAGAGAGCTTCAGGAGAAGATAAGTCTTTTGAGAGTTCGGGGTTTAGGGCAAGTTGAAGGCGGAAAGTGAAGCACTGGTGCACAACTTCTAGAATACAGAGGCTTACAAAGCTTGAAGCTGTGAGAGGATTTTGAGATAGGTCTTGTCAGTTGAATCTAAAAAAGCAGAGAGGCAAAATTATGAAAATTTGGTAAAGTAGCTGCTTGGCATTTGCAGTTGGTGTGCATTCAAACGGACACCATTTTGAGAACGGTTGGAAGCATCAGACTCCTAGCAGTAGGGTGACCTTAGAGGAAGAGGATTGGCTTGTCAGAGAGCTGTGAGTAGGAAGCCACGATTAGATTTGTGAGAAAAACCCTGGTTTGGGGTTTGGAAGCACAAAATCAGAGTTTTCTTGTTATTCTAAACGGTTTTTGGAGCTGTAAAAGTTGAAGGAGGGTGCCTTGAGGAATTGAATTAGCAGCCAGGTGGCCGTTGACAGTCGTGTGATCTGGAGGAAGCTGGAGCGTGACTCATAGTGTAGGAGAAACCCTGCATAGTTGGTAGAGCTCGTAAAAGAGAAGGACGAGTCCATGGACAGATCATGCGTAGTGAAGGACAGTGGGTACTCCGTGCATTTGAGTGTGTAGCGGCTGCAAGGAGAAGGGTTCAGGGCACCCAAAATCTCTTAGCCATTGGATTGAGGATCCAGGACATCAATGCATAGTCTCTCAGATTAGAATCATTTTGGGCCGTTGGATTGAGGATATCCGTTGAATTGAGTTGAAGAGGGCCTTGAAGAAGGCTAAGGGGAGTTGAAGTGCAAATTGGTCTTCAACTTCATTAAAATTTTTCAGTTTGAAATTGGAGTTGGGTCCCTTTACCAGTGCAGTTTGAAGTTATTTCAAGAAGAAAAAATAGTTCAAAAACAAGAAAGTTTTTACTTTCTTGTCCTTTAGCCTATTTGACCCAAACGAAAGGCTATAGCCTCCAAACGAAGGGCATCTGGACTGTACCTACAGGTATAGTGCCACAAAATAGAGTGATTGCACTGGAGAAAGTGCTTAGTGGATGTCAAATCTCTTTTGCCCCTTTTAGGGAGCGGGTAGTCAGGAGTGTGAGGTAAAAAGCATTTCGTGTTTGAAAAGTGACTTGGCTTGCGAAATGCCACATAAGCGGTGGGATGCCCTGGTGTGAAATTTTAGCAGATTATTAGAACAATCTATTGACGTTGCCATTGGGATGTCATCACAAGTGATGAGAAAAGATCGCCAAATGAAACAGACGTTAAAGTGTTCGACAGGAAGGCCAGGAGGGCTTTGACCTTCATCAACTTGTCAGTGAAAGACCACATCATTACCCACATAAGTGATGCCATTACACCTAGACAGGTATGGGATGTGCTTTAAAGCAGCAGTCTGAGACACTAAATCTGTCAAGGATTATGTTTTTGAAGTCAAAACTGAATAGTGCCCGAATGGAAGAAGGAGAGCACATTTAGACGTACATGACCAGAATCAAGACAATGAGGGATAAACTACATTCTATTGGTGAGCGCATACGTGATGTTGAGCTAGTGCACAATGCACTGTGCGGCATTGCAGAACCTTATCAAATGTTTGTGCGAGGGACAGCATCAAGAGAAAGATTGCCAACCTTTGACGAGCTCACGGGAATCTCGATGCATGAGGAGCAAAACAAATAATCATACATAAATGGTCCAAGAAAAGAATATTCCAAGTACATAAATATATTAAAACTAAATCAGTAAACGTACATATGTTTCAGCTAGAATGAAAAATTTAGCTAGATTGAACTCAGTCCTCCACATGCTAACCATGGACATTAGCTCATATGGTTGTGATAAGATAAGATGAGCACTGCGGTTCTAGTATGCAACAAACATCAATAAGGAGAGATTGTGATAAAATCAAATCCAAATTAACCAATTAGAGTAGGCCTGAATCCAACCTTATTCACTTATATAATTGCTAAAATTAGTAAGAATACTATAAGAAATATATCTCTAAAATTTCAATGTGGCCTCCAAATCGCCAAATCAAATTAACTAAAGTAATTGACATTTTTCACACTCTGTCTTCTACTAGTTTTACTACACAACTTTGATCTATCTTAAGAATGATCTCCATCCTAAGAATAGACCTTCTTTCTATGGTTTTATAATTGCTTTCATAGTTGGTATAGATAATAGTGTCCATGTTGGATGCTTCGCTATTTCTTACATCAATTTTACATATCAAGATGGAAAACCAACATAGAATGTAACACTTAATCATAATAAATGAATTTCTCCATACTTCCACGTTTAATATCTCTGGAAAATAACATCAACCAAGCAAGAAATGTGAGTGATAACCATATTCTTGCATGTATCCTCCATATTTGTCCTTCCTTGATATGTCTCCACGAAGAAAATGGTCATATCATGAGCCTTCATTTCCATCTTGTCATAAGATATCATCATTACTTGATGACTTGACCATGAATAAGTGATATAATGAGCTTTCTTTATAGTTAATTTCCATCAGCAAAACCATCCAATAATGCCAGTACAACTCCAACAACAACACGATGCAAAACAACATAACTAGTTTCACTATATCTTGACAATTTACACCCATTCACATGAAATTGTTTGAACATGAGATAGAATAAGTAAAGTAAAATTGAACAACAATTCCTTGCCACTCCTTGACCTCATTTGACTCTTCAATAGCCTACAAAGGCAATCTAAAGTATCTTTTCCACTTGACTTCCCTTCGATGCTCTTGACAAGCTCCAAATTGCCACTTTCCCTTTTGTGTCCTTGAAGACCTTTGAGATCAACCTCTTGATCTTCCACTTGACCACCAAATTCATTGACTAAGATCTCTTTCCTAGATCTATTAGTTGATTCCATTCCATGAAAACCACCATCCACCTGCATAGCTTCACCTTTACAAGAAGATGAACCAAAACATGTGAGTAAAGCAAAGTTTGTACCTTCAACATGATCACCCTTCTCATCTAGTGTTTTTAATTTCAAAATATAAAATAGCAAAATTATCATACAGTTGGCGATTTATTTTTTGTTGAAATTTACAAGTATAGCAAAGCTAAGAAAAAATTTGTTTCATATATTGCATATTTATTTAAGATAAAGGTAAATAGTCAAACTCTAAGGGTAAATGTTTTCAAATCTATCATAATCATATCAAATTTGGGCTATAAAAGTTTTGGTTTTGATAGTCAAATTTAAAAAATTTTAGACAAGAAAATAAAAATATAGCTAAATAGCGAAAAATAGCCCAATTAAAAAACTCTGTTCTCATCATATGTAAGACTAAATGGCTTTTGCCTTTGCCTTGAGGATTTTCTTAGAACTTGACTTGGAGATGTCGGAAATCAAGAGGTTAGTCAGTGGAAGTTCGAGCGAGTGCATGTAGGATTGGAAGTGCCATAATTAGCAACAAAATATTCAAATTGAATGATTTAGACAAATGCTCAATGAAAAAATACAGTAGTGAGACTGAGAATTTGCACTTTGATTGATATCAAGCTGTGAGAACAATGCTTGAAGTGATAACTTCAGCTTACAATCACTGAGCATGATAAGGATGGCTACAAAAAGATTGATCAAATTAAGAATTATCATAAGAAGTTTTTTGATGAACATTCTAGGATTGATATACAACAAAATATCTACAACAACCGTTTTGTTGCAATTATTACAGCCGCCTCAATTTAGTAAATGCATCTACAATGTAGGCGGACTGTCAATGCCAAGTCGTTGGGTCCCGACAATATCAAAATTTACAAGTATCGAAACAAATATACAATGACTCAAAAATTATAATCACTCAGAAAATTATAGATTTTCCGAGTCGATCTCGTATCAAGAAATTCTGATTTTGGGTATCGAGAAATATAGGATTTTTTGAGTTGATACGGTATCGAAAAATTCTAGAAGGTTCAATCTTGAATTTTTTTATCTTATTTTCAGAAATTTGAGCCTTCTATTTTTGGTTTTTGAGGATGGTCATTAATGAATGGATTTGAGGCTGAGCATCGAATTCTGACACTCCCCCTTAATGTGGATCCTGAAAACTTTTGATTTTCATATTCAACATGTCATTGAATCTGAGATGGTGCTCCTTTGATAGAGCCTTTGTGAAGTAATCGGTTGCCATTAATTTTGTCATGTAGTAGACTAATGATACCTCCTTGTTTTTTGCACTTTATCTCTTAAATAGTTATACCTGATTTCAATATGCTTGCTTCGAGAATGAAATCTCGAATTGAGAGAGAGAGAGCTATGGTGAGGTTCTGACTCATTTTCTGAGTCAATATCGATTTTCTGGTTTTCGATCCTAGAGCCTTTTCGGATACATGGATCGGAAATTTCTTAGATACTTGGATCGGAAATTTCTCGAGGTTTCTCCTTGTGGTTGATAAATCAATCTTCCACAAAAGTGACATCTTTGCTCATGTTTCCAGATTGTAGAGCTTGTATGCCTTGTAATCTGGAGAATAGCCAATGAAAATCACTTTTGTGTTTTTGTCATCTAGTTTCTTTCCAAGATCTTCGGGGATTTGACCATAAGCAGTGCATCCAAACACTCTAATAATCTTGAGTGATGGTTTCGATACTGTCCACACCTCATAAGGTGTCTGCCATTCAGGGCTTTGGTGATGAATCGATTTTGTAGATAGGCGGCTATAGTAATAGCTTCTGTCTGAAATTTCTTCGGAAAGAGATGCATGGAATAGCATGCTCTTGGCACTTTCGATGAGTGCCCGATTCTTTCATTCAGCTACACCATTGGAATGAGGTGAGTAGCTAGTTGTGAATTGTTGATGTATTCCGTTGGCCTTGTGAAAATCCTTAAATTCCATGGAGATAAATTCTCCCGTGTCATCTATGGGTTGAGATTTTATCTTCCTCTGGGTCTGATTTTTTGCAGACGCCTTGAACTGCATGAAGAACTTGAATGCCTCTAAGTTGTTTTTCTAGAAAATAGGTTGAAGTCCTTCAAGAGAAGCAATCGATGAAGATTAGAAAGTGTAGAGCTCCTCCTTTCGAATGAAGTCTGCATTGGGCCACATATGTCGCTATGTACAAGATCTAGCAGGTCTTTGAAAGTATGAACTAAGTAAGAACTGAAAGGACTTGTAGCATGCTTGCTGAATATACAGCTTTCACAAAGTTGGCCTGCTGATAGAGATCTTGAACTAGTATCTGAGTTGACATTTGTTGAATACTATTCTGACTTTTGCTCATCAGTCTTTCCATACATTTCTCATTATTTGATTTTTGTTTTTCTTTTTTGATTTTTTTTTCTTTTCCCAAAGAAAACATCAACCAAATAGTGAAAACAAAAAATCAAAAAACAATCGAAATAAAACCATAGTGTTGGATCATGGTAATTGAACTGGCACAACAGGCTGTCAGAACTTGTGTAATCGGCTGTCATTCACTGGAATATCAAAATGTTTTCCATCCAAATGTTCCAAAATAGCTGCTCCATAGTTCATGATTTCTTTGACTTTATACAGTCCTTCACTGGTACATAAATGCTCGATCTCCTTCTTTTAGATCTTTTTTGTGTAATCGATGATCGTGCCATGCCTTACGGTCGGCTTTCTCTTCTACTAATGCATGAACTTCAATATGGTTTCACATAATTTATACGGAGTACTAAATCGTTGTATAACAAAAAAGTCTTCCAACAAACACTTTATCGTTGTATCGTTTGGTTAACAAAGTGTGTACCACAATCAATGAAGATTTTGATAGAACATTTAAATCTAATAATGATGTGTTCATAGAGTAATTTAGTCATAGATTTTGCGTCCACAACTTTAATAGCTTTGGCTTCAACCCACTTGGTCATATAATCGGTTGCTACGATGATATATCTGGCTTGAGATCCTCTTGTTGCAGGATGAATAGAACCAACATAATGTAGGCCCCATTTCTCAAATGGTGCTTGCGATAAAACCGGATGTAAGGGTTCATAGTTCTGTCTCGTAGGATGTCGTGCTTGTTGGCAGACATCACAAGACTGAATATAATTTTCGATGTCTTTATGAAGTGTAGGACACAAACACCTTGATTGCAAAAGCTTGCAAACAGTGATATTTGTAGAAAAATGTCTTCCGCCCATTCCATCATGTGAAAACATGATTAATTCATGTATTTAATGCGGTAAAACACATCTTCGAAGAATATCATCCATTCCGCGATGATACAATTGTCCCGCAATCGATTGATAAGGTTGAGCCTTATGAATCAATTGTCTCTTTTGTACTTTTGTCAAGGAGTCATTAGGTTGCCCTAACATCAAATACTCAACAATATCCGCTGCCCACTCTCAGGTACTACGTCAACATAAAATAGCATTTGGTAGTTCATCATCCACTTCAGTATTGACTGGTACAGATTGAACATGGTCGGCTAGATATTCGAAAGTCAAATTCTGCTAGTAAAAGTAAGCATCTTGCAATACGCCCTGTAGTATATGTCTTGTTTACCAAATAAAGCAACGGTTGGTCATCCATATAAAATGCAAAGTGCGTTTTCATAACATAATGTCAAAAAAGTTTTACAAAAACAATCATGGCCAACGTTTCACGTTTCGATGTTGAATAACTTTTTTTTGAATCTGTAAGTCGTCTTTCTGCAAATTGTATGGGATAGTCTTTCTTGTATTCACATGGCTGCGTCAAAACTGATCCAATAACATATTTCGAGGCATCAATGTGAACATGAAATTAATTGTCTAATCTGGAGCATGTAGTATCGGTGCTGAAGCTAATGCTTTTTTCAATTTTTCAAAGGCTTCTAGCACCTCAACTATTCCAATAGGAACAATAGTCAGTTTGTATATAGGTCTCACAAGATTAGGAAAGAATATAATGAAAATTCGATAATAATTCGCATGAACCATAAAAACATAAACTTCGCCAATTGTTCCTGGTGGTGATAATTCCACAATGACTTTGATTTTGAAATAATCCATAGCAATGTCATGTCTTGATACCGCATGCTCGAGAACAACTCCATGAGAAACCCATATCTGACACTTTTCTAGATCTAAGGAGATTTGATACTTGCGACAACATTCAAATACTCTTTCCAAACTATCCAAGTGGTCTATATCTACACTATGGACTCCGAGGTCATCCAAGTAGATTTCAAGAAATTTCTGTAGATAATAGATTTTCAATCAAAGTCTATCTTAGTTCAGATCTGCAAAATTTATCTAACACATGACAATAATCAGATTTCTGTTCTTTGGAAAAAGATCTATGATCAAACGATCGACACTTCTAAGAATGATGAATTCTCAGAACCAGAATCAAATTGTAACAGAATTGTCCAAAATTTGACAATTTTCTAGATGAACAATCAATTTGACCTTCTGTTTTTAGAATTAACATTCGCTGACCTTGTGAATCAGACGAATGTTCAATTTTTTGTATTTTTTAGGGTTTTGGGTGTTTTTTCGTGTTTTTTGATGGTTTTTCTAATGTTTTTGAAAATCTGAAGGGAAGCAATGTTCACCCTTCAAACTATAAGTTTTGTGATAAAAATTGGAGGTGCTTGCAACTCCGCAAATGTTTCCTTGAAGAGGTTAAAAAATTATCAGCTTTAATGACAAATTTTTGCCTCCTTTTCACCAAGATTTGGCAAATTTGAAAGATTTTTTTTTTTTTTTCTGATTTCTCAAATCCAAATGGATCTTAAGAATGGTGATATGAATAGCTTCCTTTGTTCAATAATCAGATTAGATTTCAAACAAGAAAATCCACTCAAATCAAGCAAAAATCTTCTCCAAACTATCTCTAAATACAATTTCAACACTATTCATGCCACGACAAGATGCCTAATACAAGCTAACCATCCAACAAACATGTTGAAAACTGAAAATTTGGCATAGCTCTTGGCAACGACGACAAAATTTTGGTGGATTTCTTTCCTAGCCTAACCTCAAGCCAAGATCCAAGCAATCTAGCATCAGGGAGAAGAAGTCAATTGTCACGCGTAGGTTCGTTCCCAAGGGAGCGATAACATATCTCAGATTTCAGCATGAATGGAAGATCCACATCTAGCTCTGACATCCATTAACCCTAAGCATTAACACTACACCGAAGTAGGGAATCTAGAATATTTCCTTTGAAAGTTCTTATATCCTTTTTTTTTATCCATAACAATATCGGATCCAAGCGCGCTAGCTGATTAACCTACGATCCACAATGAAGAGCTTACTCTTTCTATCTCTCCTTTCTCTCTCATAAAAAGTATAAGAAATAACAATTTCCATAACATTCAAATCCAACAATTAGCAAATATAACAAAAGCATGAGAGATGGAGGAAAAGAGTTAGAGAGCAAGGACATTCACATATCCATTCCATAAGAGAACCAATCTGCTTGTATTGAAATGAGAATATGAACATGATTTCCAAACTCAAGTTTGGCACTATTTATAGCAGAGAGGATGGCCTTTGCTTCAAGTTCCTATTGGCCCATTTCTACCTCCCTAACTATTCAAACTTAAAAAAGAGTGAGAACCCATTCAATAATCGGAGGGAACCAACTTGAATTTGAATTTGAATTTGAACCAATTTTGGTGGGAGTCCCAACGTTATTCACTAACTTGACATTTAGGCCCTGCGACATTAAAAGTCTGACAAAAACACCTAAAGTCCTTTTTATTAACTTTCTAATTATCAAATAACTATGTGATCATTGGGTTGGACTTACACACGCAGGGTGCCAAATCCCTCTCACTTATTAGCTAGGGTTAGGATTGCCTTGAGTTCGCAAACCCTCCAACACCACACATCCCATGTTAATCTCTTTGTCAGCCCATGTCCAAAAGAGCTATATTTAATGAATTTCAAGAGTCAATGCATGGTGAAGGATCTACTCAAGAGAACGAGACAGAGATTGAAGAGGTCAGGTATCCAAGTTAACTTGCACAAGAATTAAGTAGTTCTTTGTGACAACTAGAAAATGTCATTGGCACGTCCTCATATTACAAGTCTGAGCCAAAATCAAAAGGAAAATACAATAGAGACTTTCAATCATACCACTACTAACAAATCATTGGAAGCAATTGCTTACAAGATCTGAACTCCGCAAGGTACAAATTGTCGTTTGTTGCTCATCTTCTTGCTTACAAAAGATGAGCTTATAGGATATTGAGGAATTATGATGAAATGTTGTTTCTAGGAGAAAAGACGAAAAAATTTATTATGTTTGTTCAACTATGAGGCCACATAAGAATTGCTTCTCATATTTCTTGAAAATAACAAAAGTTTGTTGCAAAGTTTTTCTTTCCATTCTAATAATATCGTCGTACTCGTAAGTTGAATTTGACATTAATCAAATTTTAGTTTTAATTTTTTTGCAATACTTAAATTATCTATTTATTTATTATAATTCTAATCACAACTTTGTGAGTTTATACAAGAAAATTCTATAAAGTTGTCTCCACCAGGGGTGAGTACATATTTGCATTTGCTAAAAATATGACATCATTACTCGAGTGCAAGCCTAATTTCAAGTTCAAGTGATCAATATTGAATCTCGGCTTTGTCTAGTAGCTTTCAAGCTATCTTGTTTCTACTCCTATCCTATTCTATGCTTTAGTAGGCAGATTTGAGAGGGTGTTTATCGCTCCAAAACTCTTTGGACCAGTTTTTCCCTACACTTTTCGTCTCACTTTTTAATTCGACAAGTTCCTTCTAGATGGCCTACCCTATCGTAGTATCCACATATTGTAATCCAACAATTATTAGTGGCATGATCCTCTTGGCAGTACTGACACAATGGTATGGACTCATGGACATAGTATTGATTGATTAACTCTTGTTGATTTCTAAGCTGTCTCACATCTAGAGTCAAACCTAGCAATGTTGCATCCATGTCTCCCATATGTTGTTTGACCATCTCTACTAATTCACGATGCTCATTCTTAACCTTGTCATTAGGGTTCATTGAATAGCCTTGCCTCTGTAGGTACCCACTTAAGAGTACCCCTAGCCAGGTGAAGAAGTCAATCGATCGTAGGCATAGGGTCCTCATCTGGTTCACAGCTAGTCCCTATGAGAATTGAGTTTGAACTAAAGTTAGAATCACTATGTTACTGTACTGTGGGTCCTATCAGTGGATAAGGATCAGTTGGCCTCGCCACGAGGCAAGTCAACGGGACACGCGTCCCGCCAACGGCAACCTGGGTCATGCATGGGTTGCCTGAGTGAACAACTATATGTACAGTGTAATTTCATTTTAAGAAATACAGTTGCTATGTGAGCTTGCTGAGGAGAGTGATTGTGTGTGTTACTGTGTAGCATGATCTGTGTTCCTGTGCAAAGCAAATTCTAAGTTGGTATCAGAGCCGTACAGGGAGTGTAGACAGTATAGTGTCGCCGTTGAAGAGAGCTTCGGGAGAACTGTCTTCTGAGAGTTCGGGGTTTTACGGCGGGTTGAAGATGAAAAGAGAAGCACTGGTGCACGGTTTCTAATTTATAGAGGCTTGCTAAGCTCAGAAAAGAGATTATTAGCCTGTGCATAGCATCAGACAGGGAAAAATTTGGTGAAAATTTGACAATTTCGAAGCCAGCTGAAAATTGAAACCGGACTTGGGGTTACGGTTTTTATACATAACTGGTGATTTCTTCGCTGTTTGTGCACCGTTTTGGATGCCGTAAGCACACGAAGGAAGCTATTCACATTGTCAATGAGTTATGGAGAGATTGTGAGGTTTGTGTCAGAGATTTGTCTCCAGACAGTTAACCTAGCAGATTTGCGGTAAAAAGGTGAAAAAGCCACTTTGTCAAGTTGAGCTAAAATCACCATTTCTCCATGGAATTTCTTGACTGAGCACTCTACAGTCATGGATTCAGTAGGGCGACCCTGATCCAGGCCTCAGATTGTGTTCAAAACGATCTACAGGAGAGCTTGATCCAACATTTTTCAGGGAAGGAAGGCGCGGCTACAGGCAGGGAAGTCGCGGGCTGTTCCCGCACGCAACACTCAGCTTAGTGTATCGAAGACCATAGCGTCTGCAAGAGTTTAGTTCGATGCCCAGATGTACTTTGAACCTGTGGATGAGGTTTCAAATGAATCAACGGTCCAGCATCTGTGATGGGAGAGAAATGTGAACCACAAGATTTGGTTCAGCCATTGGATGAGCTTAAAAGAGGGTCCTGAAGAATTGAAGTGCATTCTAGCCTTTCACTTCATTAAAAATTTTCATACTAAAAGTTGAGTTGGGTCCCTTCACAAGTGAAGAGTGAAGTTTCTTCAAAGTGAAGAAACAATTCAAAAGCTAAAAAAGTCCCTATTTTTGGGTCCTTTGCCCGTTTTGACCCAAACGAAAGGCTATAACCTCCAAACGAAGGGCAGTCGGACTGTACCTACAAGTACGGTACAGCAAAACAGAGCGGTTGTAGCAGAGAAAGTGTTCAGAGTACGTCAAAAGTAGTTTCACCATTCCACTGGGCACGTTGTTGGGAATTGACGACTGAGTGCATTTCGGAAGGCGACGCCGATTTGGCTTTCAAATTGGTGGAAAAGCGGCGAGTGGCCTGGTAAGAAAAAAATTGCAGGTCATTATTTTCAACTTCTGACATCACTGTTGGCCTCGACATACTGTTCTTAGCCTAAGGCAGAAGTTTTAAGCAGATTTACGATGGCAAACATGGGAGAGTCCATTTTGAGTAAAAGTAGCAAATTGGACGGGATTTCCAACTATGCAGTGTGGAAATTCAAAATGAAAAACATACTGATGGAGAAAGATGTGTGGGAAGTCGTCACAGGTGATGAGAGAAGGCCGCCAACTGAAGCAGACATCAAAGTGTTCGACAAAAAGATGAGGAAAGCTTTGACCTTCATTAACTTGTCAGTGAAGGATCACATCATTACCCACATTTGTGATGCTATTACACCCAGACAGGCATGGGATGTGCTAAAGGAGCAGTTCGAGACGTCAAATCCGTCAAGAATCATGTTTCTGAAGGTAAAGTTGAATAGTGCCCGCATTGAACAAGGAGAGCACATTCAGACGTACATGACCAGAATCAAGACAATGAGAGATGAACTGCATTCTATTGGAGAGCACATACGTGATGTGGAGCTGGAGTATAATGTAGTATGCGGCATTGCAGAACCCTATCATATGTTTGTGAGTGGAATAGCATCAAGAGAAAGATTGCCAAGATTTGACGAGCTCACAGGAATCTTGATGCAGGAAGAGCAACTATGAGAAATGGTAAAAGCTAGACGTCAAAATACTGATGATCAGGCACTTGCAACACGCCAAAAACAAGGCAAGGACAAGGGCAAGAAGAAGACTAAATAGCAATTTGCCAAGTCTCAGGAGGATGAGGGATCTTCCAGCAAAACTAAAAAGAAAGGCAAGTGCTTCTATTTTGGTAAAAAGGGCCACTGGAAGAGTGAATGTCGCAAATTCCTTGCGGAACAAGGCAAGGGAAAACCAAAACAAGCAGGTAACCTTGTCGATGAAGGTGAGATTGAAGACTCTAGCATCTTCATATCTGCATTGTCATCTAATCAAGATGATCAAGCGTGGTATATTGACTCATGAGCCACAAGACACATGACAGGTAACAAGAACTGGTTCAGTAGTTTGAAGGCATTGGATAATGGGACATCTGTTTCACAAGCAAATGGTGAAGTGTGCATGATCAAGGGGATAGGCACAGTTTCAATCCAACTGCCTGATGGCAAAAGCAGGATGATCAAGGAGGTACTTTACATACCAGGTTTGAAGAAAAATCTACTTTATATTGGAGTCATTACTGATCAAAAGTTGAAAGTAGAATTTGCCCATGATCGTTGCTTTGTGAAGGATGCGAACCAAAAGTTCAAATTTATTGCGAATGGAGTAAGAGAGCCCAATACAAAATTGTACAGGTTGCATGCTACAATCAAGGGGCGACATAGACTTGTATCATCTGTTCCTTCGCAAACCGAGTTGTGGCACAAGAGGCTTGGTCACTTGAACTTGGGAAGCCTCATTTTGATGAGAAAATTGGAGATGGTAACAGGACTGCCTACAATAGAAGATCACTTGAAATCGATGTGCAAATCTTGTAATATGGGAAGCAACATCAAGAGAAGTTCAATAAAGGGGGTGTTGCAAGAGCAAAGAACATCCTGGATTTAATCCACACAGATTTATGCGGGCCCATGAGGACCATGTCCTTAGTAAAGGCCTTCTATTTCATGACCTTTATTGATGATATGTCACGTAAGACGTGGATCTACTTCTTGAAGAAGAAATCAGATGCTTTTGATAACTTCAAAAACTTCAAAAACTTGGTCAAAAATCAGATAGGTAAGAAGATCAAAGTCCTAAGATCTGGTAGTGGAGGTGAGTATAAGTCTAATGACTTCAATGATCTCTGTGATCAATGTGGGATTAAAAGACAATTTAAGCAAGCTCATAATCCTGCTCTCAATGGTGTAGCTAAGCGCAAAAATCGTACGATTGTGGAAAGTGCCAGATCTATGCTAGCTGAGATTAGTTTACCAAAAGATTTTTGGTCAGAAGCATGTAGCACGGCAGTCTATCTTCAAAATAGAAGTCCTACCATTGCCATACCAAGTAATTACACATGAGGAAGCATTCACAAAGAAGAAGCCAAAGGTGAACCACTTACGAATCTTTGGATGTAAGGCCTTTGTACATATTCCTAAGGAAGAAAGACGTAAACTTGATGTAAAAGCTATCAAGTGCATATTCCTAGGATATAATGATCGCGTGAAGGGCTATAGATGTTTTGATCCAGTCGAAAATCAAATCCATATAAGCCGAGATGTTATCTTTGATGAATCCAAGATGTATGAAGACGAAGATGCTGAGAAGATAGACACATCCAGTAGGAAAAATGGTATAGTGAGGATACCACCTAATGATGATCCATTCATTGACCTTCAGAGTGATGAACATGAGGATACATCTCAAGATACTACTACTCAACCTCATGAAACAGGTTGGAGAGGTAGGGACAAACCTTTTGGTGCAAGAAGGATTGACATTGTAGGTGACAAACGCAAGGAGAAGATGTACCGTGGGATACATTTTCACCAGGAAGCCGATCACCTGACAGAAAGCTCCCTAAGTGGTTTGAGAGATTGATGGAGAGCCGCGAATATAGATGACTTTCCAGGATCATCTAACCAGGGAGAGCTACGAAGATCAACAAGAAAGAAGATACTACCTAAAAGGTATGAAGCAAATTATGCTCTATTATCCAGCATTATTCAAAGCAAAGGACCTTCGACTTATGGTGAAGCGAAGGATGATGACATTTGGATCAAAGCCATGGGAGAGGAGATGGAGTCAATTGCTAAGCATAGCACATGGGACTTAGTAGAACCACCAGTTGGCAAGAAACCCATTGGTTGCAAATGGGTATATAGAACTAAGTACCATGGAGATGGAAGCATAGCAAAGCACAAAGCAAGATTGGTAATCAAAGGGTATGCACAAAATAAAGGCATTGACTATGAGGAGACCTGTGCGCCGGTGTGTAAGTGGAATACTCTACGTCTACTTATTGCTTTAGCTTCACATTTTGGTTGGCCTTTGCATCAGATGGATGTGAAATCTAATTTTCTAAATGGTGAGTTAGAAGAAGAAGTGTCCATGGATCAACCTGAAGGCTTTGTAACGAAAGGACAGGAAAATAAAGTATGTCGCTTGAAGAAAGCACTTTATGGCCTTAAACAAGCACCACGTGCGTGGTATAGCAGGATTGATGCCTACTTTCGTTCAAAGGGCGATGGTGAGAACACATTCTGATCCAAATCTATATGTCTTATGCTTTGATGGTATGGTTGCTTTGATTGCTCTTTATGTTGATGACTTGATTATTACGGGAAATAATCAAGAGATGATAGACATGATCAAGAAAGACCTCATGAAACAATTTGAGATGACGGATCTCAGCCTAATGCATTACTGCCTTGGAGTAGAAGTGTGGCAAAAAGGACATGAAGTGGGTTTAACACAGGTGAAATATGTCAAAGAGTTGCTGCACAGGTTTAGGTTGCAGGATTGCAAACCAGTAAACACTCCTATTGAACCAGGTAAAAAGCTTTCTAAGCTTGATGAATCACAGTCATTTGATGCTACACTATATAGACAGTTAGTAGGGAGCTTGATTTACCTTACCACAACTAGACCAGATATATGCTATGTTGCTGGCATTGTAAGTCAGTTTATGGCAGCAGCTACGGAAACGCATTGGAAAGCAGCTAAACGCATTTTGCGTTATGTGAAAGGCACATAAGAGTATGGCTTGATTTATAGGAAGCATGATGGTTTACCTGAGTTGTGTGGCTATGTGGATGCGGACTGGGGAGCTGACTATGATGATCGTAGATCCACCACAGGATATATATTCTAGTTTTATGGTAATTGCTTTTCTTGGTCTAGTAAGAAGCAAAGTACAATTGCTCTTTGCACCACAGAAGTAGAGTACAAGGCAATGTGTAGTGCTAGCAGCACAAGAAGCTATATGGTTGAGGACAAATCTTGGAAGAGATTGGCATAAAGCAGAAAAATCTCACAACTTTACATAGCGACAGTCAGAGTGGCATTCAGCTAGCAAAGAATCCAGTGTTCCATGCGAGAACTAAACACATTGAGATCCAATATCACTTCATACGTGAAAGGCTGCTAAGTCGTGAAGTTCATGTTGTTCATTGTAGCACAGAAGAACAACTAGCTGATATTTTCACTAAGCCACTTACTGGAGAAAAGTTTGATAAGTTTAGATCAAAACTTTCTGTATTTAAAGTTTGTTGACTTTAAAGCTATGTATATGACTGTATAAAAAGTGACTCTACTTTAAGGGAGAGAGTTAGAATTAAAGTTAGAATCACTGTGTTACTGTACTGTGGGTCCTATCAGTGGATAAGGATCAGTTGGCCTCGCCACGAGGCAGGTCGACGGGACACGCGTCCCGCCAACGGCAACCTGGGTCATGCATGGGTTGCCTGAGTGAACAACTATATGTACAGTATAATTTCATTTTGAGAAATACAGTTGCTATGTGAGCTTGCTGAGGAGAGTGATTTTCTATCTATGTTACTGTGTAGCGTGATCTGTGTTCCTGTGCAAAGCAAATTCTAAGTAATTGTTGGGGCCGTAGGCCAACCATAATGAGTCTAGATCAATAACACGTCTATGATTATCTTTATCAATTCCTCTCAGTAATGACTCATCTAAAATATGTGTATTCAGTCAACTCCAAGAATTCTCCTGGCACTCTGCTTGTTGGATCAGCACATAGATTTGTGTGATGCTAACCACCTCAACCTTCACTAATTGGATTGTATTTCAAAGCCACATGTGACACAAGTCAAAAGATATCAGGCATGTGGCAGACGACCTAAGCAACATACTCATCCAACCAGCAAATTCTCAAGACATTCCATTGGTATGATAACTACCTTTCAGCCAACATTCTCTTATCAAGTTTACTACTAGCAGACGCACCAAATTTGTTATGCTTTTTCCTCACCATGGGATCAACATAGGGGATGGAATAACTTAACAGGGTGCAACACTTCCAGTACCGTGCTGCTACAAGGATGGCTGTACATGTCTCAACTTGATTCTAGACTGGCGATCCTTGACATGTTTCATCAACCAAACCAACCATGTCGAGTATAGACCTAGCTCCTTTATTCCAGGGAGATAGGGTGAGATTACCATTTTAACATACAGAGGCACATATACGATTCAAATCTCTATTTCAATGATGATTCACTTGAAAACTTTTCTTAGTTCATATCAAGACACCAAAGTTCTCGATAACATTCTCAAGAGAAATGTGGCCCATCAAGAAATCTGAGACCCGAGAGGGTTCTTTTCTTCAACGACTCCATCTGTTCACAGTGATGTGGCTCAAGGTATGATGGTAAAAAATGATTGACAATGTACCTTTTCATTCAACTCTCTGAAGTGGGATGGAATTCAGGGACAAGTCATCAATTTATCTCTTCCTTCATCTCTCTGAAGTGCGATGGAATGGGCGCATTACTGAGAAGCTCTCTTTGAACTCTCTGTAGGCTCAGAGATGAAAACACGATTTATAGAGATACCATATGATCTCAAAGTATCTTCTGGTTGCCACAGACAACGCTTCTTCAATACATTTGCTTAGGTAGTAGTTGTGCATGCCTTAAGAGCAGCATTCAACACTCAGAGCTCTGCATCGTTTCATTCTGCAGCTCCTTTAGAAATCAGAATGATGAAGGTAAACTGCTCTTCTTCTGGCAGAAATCAAGCAGCTTTCACAGATGTTATAACTGTCTATCTCTGACAGCGATGGAAGGCAGAAACTTCTCAAAAGAACCTCCTCTGTTTGCGATGAATGGGCAGAAGAGTGATACTCATAGAAGGAAAGTTGATTCGACATGCCTCTCTTCTAGCGATGGATCAGAAAGAATTGTATGTGTCTGTAGCAGCGATGGCTCAGTTCAGAATGATGCTCAGAACAACAATAGAGGTGACAGTGTAAGATGGAATCAGCAGCGAACCTTCTTTCCGAATTATTGATGAATCATTACTCTCAAATATAATGAGCAGTAGGCATTCTGCCTTAGATTGGTGATTATGCATTCATCTCAAATGTGATGGACAGTGGCTATATATTCTCTGGTTTGTTAATAAAACATTCCAATTGCGATGGGCAGTAGGTATTCTACCTCTGGAATCATTGATTAAATATTCTCAAGTGCGATGGTGGGCAGTGGTAGAGCACTCTATTGGCAGCAGAGGTTTCTATCGGACCTTTTGATAGTATTTTTTTTCTCAGAAAGGGCTCTGAATGCAGCGATGGACTAGCTCCTCAATTAGCTCCAAGAACGGTATTCTTCAAGAGAGACATTGCTAGCTTTGTGACAGCGTAGTGACTTTTTGGTAGGCCCACAGTTGGTAGTACTAGTCTGAACAGACGTTACGCAAGTCTCTGCTCTCAAATAAACTCATATTCTTATCTCTCAAGTAGCTCTCAAGAGAGTCTCCTATCTTCAAAGAACTATCATTCTCCCAACAAATTCATAGGTGGCTCACTAAGACATTTAAACTCAACTTTCCCACTTCCCAAAAGTGACAATGGAAGTCCAGTATGATGCTTATGTCTTCGCCCATAGTGCTTGCCACCCAATGAACCCCTCTTAAGGATGGAGTTTAAAGAGATAGTGAAGATTTTACCGATGACTTCTACTCTTCACACACTCTTGAAGGTATGGCTGAACTGAAAATGAGCTCTCAACTAGGGTGCTTCAAGAATGCTCCAAAGCTCACAATGATAAAAGTCTTCCATTGAATGAGTTCTAAAAGAGATCCCAAATTACAATAGGTGAAATATAATGGAGTCTCTACCTTTCCCACATTCCTCACACCTCAAATCAAACTCTCAAGAAGCACTGATCAACATCGTCGTGCTTATTCAAACAGATATAATCATGTGCCTTCTTGTAATTCATTACTTCAGCTTCCAATTCTCCAAGTTTCTTCTAAAATTCGTTATGGAGCATACACACGACAAAAGCTAACGACAAAAGTTGAAGAATGAATCTTTTCTAAGACATGAATGCTGGAAAATTATTTATTTACAAAGGTCCTGCATCACAAAATGTTCAATTTTGTTGCATTAATATTAATTGCATTCTCGATAATATATATCTATCCAAGGAGTTGCAATGTACAAGGTCACCGTAGTACTCATCATTGTCCACAAATCTAAGAATTACCCTAAAATATTGTCCATAAATATAAGAATTGGTAAAAAAATCTTAATAAATGTCGCTAAATTCTTGACAAACATCGCTACTGCTAATTATTCCTCGCTAGTTTTTCATGTCAATTATCCATCGCCTGGCAACGTTTACAGGGACGGATATCCATCGGGGCGATAGTCAATTTGAAATTCCCTTTCTACTCCTTTTGGCATTTTGGTCCTCTTGCCAACAAAAGTATAAGGCTCACCTTTATCTTGTCCTTTAGTGCACTTGCCTTTGTACTTGCCATCGAACTTCCCCTTTCAGAACATAGCCTCCTCCTCTCCAACTTGAGGTATTCACCAAGATTTCTTACAAGTCCTCCATACTTGGCAATGTCTTTTGAATAGAAAAACTTTGAACAAGATTAGCATGATCATCCAACAAGCCATTAAGAACTACTTCACAAGTTCTATCTCCTTAATGCTTTCATCATTACTTGCTAACTCGTCATTGAGTGCTTTAACCCTCAAAACAAAAGCATGAGCACTTTCATCCTTCTTTTGCAAACTTTGAATATTTGCCTCCTACGAGCTAGAACCCTTGATGTAGACTTCGACTCATAAATCTTCTTTAAAGATTCCCGAGCCGCACTAGATGTAGTGTAGTTACCAACTTCCTGTGGAAATTTGTCAACTATCTCGTTAAGATTTCATGTTGAGTTTATTTGGCAATTTTGAGGCCAATATGCATTTTAAACTTAGAGATAGACTTAAAAAAGTTAATAAGGCCTAAGAATAGTGGATTTACTATTTTTGACAACTTAGGCATCTTGAGAAGGTTGCATATAGACCTAATGTAATTGGCTTATTCATGTTCACTTTAAGATCTAAGGTTTGGAAGGGATCTAGAACCTTCCATAAGTTGATAAGCTTGAGGAAGAGCATCCAATTAAGAAAAAGGGCTATTATAAATAGGCTACAAGCGTGGGATGAAATCATCACTCTCAATCTTCTCTCATTCATTCTTATCGAAGATATATCTTTGGGGTTTTCCAATCATTTTTGCAATTTGGTGATGATATAGTGGATTCTTGTGTATAGAATGCTATTTTTTTGTATATGTATTAGTTCCCACGTGCGAGTACTGTTGTTGTACATATGTTGTACAGACTGGACATAAGAGATTTTGACAAGTTCTTGTTGATTTTACATCTTCTATGTGTAGTAGATGCAATATTTCTACATTGTTAATGATGCTAGATGTGCTTTCCATTTTCGTCAAAGATAAAGAATTAGAATTAAAGTACAACTATTGTGTTACTGTACTATGGGTCCTATCAGTGGATAAGGACTAGTTCAGGTATCACCCTTTTGCATACAGTTTGAGTTCGGTGATGACTTTTACATTTCTCTTGAGAATGTTATTGAGTACTTTGGTATCTTGATATGATCTAAGAAAAGTCTTCAAGTGAATCATCATTGAAATAGAGATTTGAATCGTATATGTGCCTCTGTATGTTAAAATGGTAATCTCACCCTATCCCGAATACAGGAGCTAGGTCTATACTCGACATGGTTGGAATATACCATTTAGAGCTAAAAACTCAACCTACTGGCATATTCACCTAGGACCACAGTGGGTAGGATACTCCGTTGCAATATATGGTTCCTAGTCTCTCACTATCGAACATCTGAAAACCGAGATGTTTAGGGACTGGAGACTGCACTTGAAGAAAACCTCTTTAGCAATTGAGGGAATCTACCATTTATCACAGAGAGATGAGTGTACTAAATCATTAGAGAGTGGAAAAAATAAATCTTATGAATGAAATTAAGAACGATCGTATATCCCTTCATCAACTATATCTCTAGAGGCTTGGATACCCTCTATTAGTTGTGAGGGCATGGTTTGGTTTATAAAACATGTCAGGGATCGCCAGTCTAGAATCTAGTTGAGACATGTATAGCCATCCTCGTAACAGCACGATAATGGAACTGTTGCACCCTGTTAAGTTATTCCTTCCCCTATGTTGATCCATGGTGAGGAAAAAGCTTAACAAATTTGGTGAGTCTACTGGTAGTAACTTGATAAGAGAATGTTGGCTGAAAGGTAGCTATCATACCAATGGAATGTCTCTAGAATTTGTTGGTTGAATAGTATGTTGCTTAGGTCGTCTGCCACATGCCTGATATCTTTTGACTTGTGTCACATGTCGCTTTGAAATACAATCCTATTAGTGAAGGTTGAGGTGGTTATCATCACACAAATCTATGTGCTGATCCCTCAAATAGAGTGCCGAGGAGCATTCTTGGAGTTGATGACTGAATATCACATATTTTAGATGAGTCATTACTAAGAGGAACGGAAAAAGATAATCATAGACGTGTTATTGATCTAGACTCATTATGGTTGGCATCCTACGTTCCAACAATTCTCATAGGGACTAGCTGCGAACCAGATGAGGACCCTATGCCTACGATCGATTGACTTCTTCACCTGGCTAGGGGTACTCTTAAGTGGGTACCTATAGAGGCAAGGCTATTCAGTGAACCCTAATGACAAGGTTAAGGATGAGCATCATGAATTAGTAGAGATGGTCAAACAACATATGGGAGATATTCATGCAACATTGCTAGGTTTGACTCTAGATGTGAGAAATCAACAAGAGTTGATTAATCAACACTATGCCCATGAATCCATACCATTGTCTCGGTAAAGCCAAGAGGATCATGCCACTAATGATTGTTGGATTACAATATGTGGATACTGCGATAGGATAGGCCATCTAGAAGGAACTTGTCAAATTCAAAAGAGAGACGAAAAGCGTAGGAAAAAACTAGTCCAAAGAGTTTTGGAGCGATAAACACCCTCACAAATCTGCCTACTAAAGCATAGAATAGGATAGGAGTAGAAACAAGATAGCTTGAAAGCTACTCGACAAACCCGAGATTCAATACTGATCACTCGAACTTGAAGTTAGACTTGCACTCAAGTAATGATGTCATATGTTTAGCATATGCAAATATGTAGTCACCCCTAGTGGAGATAACCTAATAGCATTTTCTTGTATAAACTTACAAAGTTGTGATTAGAATTCTAATAAATAAATAGATAATTTTATGTATTGCAAAAAAATTAAAATTAAAATTTGATTAATGTCAAATTCAACTTATGAGTACGACGAGATTATTAGAATGGAAAGAAAAACTTGCGACAAACTTTTGTTGTTTTCAAGAAATATGAGAAGCAATTTTTATATGGCCATAACTTTTTGAGCAAAAAGAATAATTTTTTCAACTTTGCTCCTAGAAACAACGTTTCATCATAATTCCTCAATATCCTTTAAACTCATCTTTTGTAAGCAGGAAAATGCGCAACAAACTACATTTTGTACCTTTCCGATTTCAGATCTTGTAAGCAGTTGGTTTTGATGTTTTGTTAGTAGTGGTTTGGATTGAAAGTCTCTATTGTATTTTCCTATTGATTTAGGCTCTGACTTGTAATACGAGGACATGCTTGCGACATTTCTAGTTGTGACAAAGAACCACTTAATCTTGTGCAAGTTAACTTGGATACCTGACCTCTTCAATCTCTGTCTCTTTCTCTTGAGAGATCCTGCACCATGAGTTGACTCTTGAAATTCATTAAATGTAGCTCTTCTGGACATGGGCTGACAAAGAGATTAACAATGGGATGTGTGGTGTTGGAGGGTTTGCAAACTCAAGGCAATCCTAACCCTAGCTAATAAGTGAGAGGGATTTGGCACCCTGTGTGTGTAAGTCCAACCCGATGATCACATAGTTATTTGATAATTAGAAAGTTAGTAAAAGGACTTTAGGCCTTTTGTCAAACTTTTAATTCGCAGGGCCCTAAATGTCAAGT
This sequence comes from Diphasiastrum complanatum, assembly GCA_029204225.1. Taxonomy (NCBI): domain Eukaryota; kingdom Viridiplantae; phylum Streptophyta; class Lycopodiopsida; order Lycopodiales; family Lycopodiaceae; genus Diphasiastrum; species Diphasiastrum complanatum. The sequence goes on from CM055101.1 coordinate 50,803,024, forward strand.
TAGTGAATAATGTTGGGACTCCACCAAAATTGGTTCAGATTTAAATTCAAATTCAAATTGGTTTCTCTCTGATTATTGAATGGGTTCCCACTCTTTTTTAAGTTGGAATAGTTAGAGAGGTAGAAATGGGCGAATAGGATCTTGGGGCCAAGGCCCTCCTCTCTGCTATAAATAGTGCCAAACTCGAGTTTGGGAATCATGTCTATAATCTCATTTCAATACAAGCAGATTGGTTCTCTTATGGAATGGATTTGTAAATGTCCTTGCTCTCTAACTCTTTTTTCCATGTCTCATGCTTTTGTTATATTTGCTAATTGTTGGTTTTGAATGTTATGGGAATTGTTATTTCTTATACTTTTTATGAGAGAGAAAGAGTAAGCTATCTTCATTGTGGATCAAGTGTTAATGGTATATGTTAATGCTTAGGATTAATGGATGTTAGAGTTAGATGTGGATGTTCCATTCAAGTTGAAATTATGAGATAGTACTATCGCTCCCTGAACGAACCTATCGCGTGACAATTGACTTCTTCTCCCTGATGCTAAGATTGCTTGGATCTTGGGTACCCATTACAATTTTGGTGCCCTTGATGGGGAGCTATGCCAAATTTCTAGTTTGCAGCATGTTTGTTGGATGGTAGGCATCTTGTCGTGGCATGAATAGTGCTAAAATTGTATTTAGGGCTAGTTTAGAGGAGATTTTTACTTGATTTGAGTGGATTTTCTTGTTTGAAATCTAATATGATTATTGAACGGAGGAAGCTATTCAAATCACCATTCGTAGGATCCATTTGAATATGAGAAATCAGAAAAAAAAACAAAAATCGGTCAAATCTGCCAGATCTTTGTCAAAAGGAGGCAAAAATTGTCATCAAAGCTGATAACTTTTTAAAATTGTCATCAATTTCGATATTGTTGTTCTAAAATCCGACCCAACGACTTGGTGTTGACAGTCCGCCACATTGTATATGCATTTACTAAAATGAGGCGGTTGTAATAACTACAACAAAACGGTTGTTGTAGATATTGTGTTGTATATCAATCCTAGAATCTTCATCAGAAAACTTCTTCTGATAATTCTAATCTGATCAATCATTTTGAAGCCAGCCTTATCATGCTCAATGATTGTAACCTGAAGTTATCACTTCAAACATTGGTTCTCACTATTTGATATCAATAGATTGCAAAATTTCTCAGTCTCATTACTGTATTTTTTCATTGAGGCATTTGTCTAAATCATTCAATTTGAATATTTTGCGCTAACTATGGCTCTATCCTATCCTACATGCACGCACTCAAACTTCCACTGACTAACCTCTCGATTTTCGACATCTCCAAGTCAAGTTCTAATAAAATCTTCAATGCAAAGGCAAAAGCCATCTAGTCTTATATATGATGAGAACATAGTTTTTTAATTGGGCTATTTTCGCTATTTGGCTATATTTTTATTTTCTTGTCTGAAAAATTTTTAAATTTGACAATCAAAACAAAACTTTTATAGCCCAACTTTGATATGATTATGATAGATTGAAAACATTTACCCTTAGACTTTGACTATTTTACCTTGATTTTAATTAAATATGCAATAAATGAAACAATTTATCTCCTAGCTATGCTATACTTGTAAATCTCAACAAAAAATAAATCGCCAACTATACGATAATTTTGCTATTTTATATTTTGAAATCAAAAACACTAGATAAGGGGGGTAATCATGTGAAGGTACAAACTTTGCTTTACTCACATGTTTTGGTTCATCTTCTTGTAAACGTGAGCTATGCAAGTGGGATGGTGGTTTCATGGAATGGAATCAACTAATAGATCTTGAAAGAGGTCTTAGTCAATGAATTTGTGGTTAAGTGGGAAGATCAAGAGGTTGATCTCAAAGGTCTTCAAGGACACAAAAGGGAAAGTTCAATTTGGAGCTTGTCAAGAGCATCAAAGGGGAATCAAGGTGAAAGATACTTTAGATTTGCCTTTGTAGGCTATTGAAGAGTCCAAATAAGGTCAAGGGAGTGGCAAGGAGATTGTTTTTTCAATTTACTTTACTTATTTTATTTCATGTTCAAACAATTTCATGTGAATGAGTGTAAATTGTCAAGATATAGTAAACTAGTTATGCTGTTTTACATCGTGTTGTTGTTGGAGTTGTACTAGCATTAATGGATGGTTTTTGTTGATGGAAAATTAAACTAAGGAAAGCTCAGTATATCACTCATTCATGTCAAGATCATCAAGTGATGATATATCTTATGACAAGATGGAAATGGAGACTCATTATATCACTCATTCATGGCCTTCTGGACCATTTATGTATGATTATTTGTTGATTATAATTGTCTTTCATTGTCTTTAATTCCCCGAAATTTAACATTAATATTTGTAATTTTTAGTAACATTTTTTTAAACAATGACTGCTCACCAATTTCATAAAAATTGTTGAAAGGACTCGAGGGTTGGATGGAGGTCATTCTGTTTTGTGGGATAAGGAGCTAGAGAAAAAAGCTCCATTATGCCCTTAAAGTTTTCTTTTTGATTTATGAGCCATCAGGATAGATCCGTGGAAGGATATTTTGTAAACTCGAAAGAACCGTCAAAAGTTACTCTATACGAGAGGCAATTCTTATATGGCCTCATATTTGAACAAAAATAACGTTTGAACAAAAATAATAATTTTTTTTCTCTTTGCTCCTAGAAACAACGTTTCATCGTAATTTCCCAATATCCTTTAGAGCTCATCTTTTGTAAGCAGAGAAGATGAGCAACAAACTACATTTTGTACCTTTCGGATTTCAAATCTCGTAAGCAATACTTTTTGATGATTTGTTAGTAGTTCGCTTTGGACTAAAAGTCTCTATTGTATTTCCTTTGATTTTGGCTTGACTTGTAAAATGAGGACGTGCCAATGACATTTTCTAGGCTGTGAAAAAGAACCACTTAATTCATTGTGCAGGTTAACTTGGATCCCTCACCTCATCAATCTCTGTCACTTTCAACTTGAGTAGATCATGCACCATGCGTGACTCTTGAAATTCATTAAATATAGCTCTTTTGGACATTGGCTTGGCGAGATTAACATGGGATGCAGGGTTGTTGGAGTGTTTGCGAACTCAAGGCAACCCTAACCCCAGCTAATAAGTGAGAGAAATTTGGCACTTTGCGTGTGTAAGTCCAACCCGATGATCACATAGTTATTTGATAATTAGAAAGTTAATGAAAGGACTTCAAGCCTTTTTTGCCGGACTTTTAATGTCGTAGGGGCCTAGAATGTCAAGTTAGTGAATAAAAGTTGGTTTCCCTCCAATTTGAATGAGTTCCCACTCTATTTTAAATTTGAATAGTTGGGAGGCAGAAATGGACCAATAGGATTCAGAAGCCAGGGTCCTCCTCTCTACTATAAGAAGGGACCAACTCGATGTTTCATACACATGTAAATATCTTCATTCCATTGTAGAATCCAAGAGAACCATGTATAAGCATGAATGAGATAAGAGAGAGAGAGAGAGAGACTACTCTTCCCATGAGTTACATCCTTTATAATAGGTCCAAACTAAGTTCAAACTTAGGTTTCCCTCCAGAATGAAAAGCCCTACAATTATTGTGACTAGATTCAATGTCTCTACTACTCAAATTGAATCTACCAAAGAACTCGTGCTCTACAACTTTCCAAAGGTGTTTTATTCAAATGCTTTTAGACTAATATAGCTTTGAAAAGTCAAAACTCTAAGTCTAATATGAAATTGGCCTCATTGCCATATAAACAAATGTAGCAAATTTGGACTAAACTAGTTGAAATCTCTCACACCATGTTGGGACTCCCACCAAAATTGGTTCAAATTCAAATTCAAATTGGTTCCCTTCGGATTATTGAATGGGTTCCCACTATTATTTTAAGTTTGAGATAGCTAGGGAGGTAGAAATGGGCCAATAGGATCTTGGGGCCAAGCCCTCATCTCTGCTATAAAATAGTGCCAAACTCGAGTTTGGGAAATCCATGTTCATATTCTCATTTCAATACAGACAGATTGGTTCTCTATGGAATGATTTGTGAATGTCCTTGCTCTCTAACTCTTTTCCTCCATCTCTCATGCTTTTGGTTATATTTGCTAATTGTTGGATTTGAATGTTAGGGGGAATTGTTATTTCTTTATACTTTTATGAGAGAGAAAGGGAGAGAGAGAAAGAGTAAGTTATCTTCATTGTGGATCATAGTTTTAATGGTGTAGCGTTAATGCTAGGGTTAATGGGATGTTAGAGTTAGATGTAGATCTTCCCATTCATGCTGAAATATGAGATATCTATTGCTCCCTTGGGAACAACCTATGCGTGACAACTGAGTCCTTCTCCCTGATGCTAGATTGCTTGGTCTTGAGTTGAGGTTACGCTAGGAAAGAATCTCACTACAATTTTGGCGC